>JAGFZM010001170.1:0-46181 GCA_017657215.1 Limnothrissa miodon
CAGTACCAGAAGTGCTATTAATTTTATTTATTCATTTAGCTTCGTCTGAGCTATTTTACAAAGCTCATAGCCCTCTCTGTTTGTTAGACTAACCCTTGTTTTTTCACAAAGTGGCAAGCTTAGTGTTATAATTTTATCTACGAAATGACATGCTATTATATTCCACTCTGCACTTGAATGTAAGTAAGCTGTGAGCTAGTTGTAATAGTTATAACGTTATAACGTTACAGAGTAAGAGAGGGGATGTTCGTCTGATACAAAGCAGCTGTTCTTTCTTATTGAACCGTGGCTACAAAAGTAGCCTTTTGTTCGTTTTCAGTCGAGTCGTGAGATACAGACCTACAATATCAATATTACCAAATCTCACTCATCTCATTCAAGGAAAAATAATTATTTAAAGGTGCTCTAAGCGATGTGACACGTTTTTAGGACTAAAACGTGTTGTTACATACAACAAACATCTCCTCACAATCTGCTAGCTGCCTGTCCCCTGAACACACTGTAAAAAAACGCGGTCTCTGTAGACAGCCCTGGCTCCACAAACGGCAACAAAAGGCATGGGAGGGAGGGGGAGGAGTGAGCTATAACTTATAACGCTTGAACCCTCTCTGGAGCTATCCTCCGTTTTGTTTGACAATACTTCGAACGTCAACAAAAAGTGACGTGAAACAGCATCGCTTAGAGCGCCTTTAATTCCTTATTTATATTGTCACTTGTTGCCACTGCTTTTAGCGAGACGTTTGACATGTTGGCGTTTTGAATAGCGAAGGCTACCGTAGCTGTAATACATACTTTGACCTGCGTGGCGCAGGATTAGCGAAGGTCTTACACATTGGACCTTTAAAGCGGTAGTTTGGTTTTTCACACTTTGAGCCCCTTTCACAGATTGTCTAAAATGCAATAGAGTGGTTGACACCAAAATTTTGACGATTGCTCCAGTCTCAGCTATTCGGGAAATGTAGAATTGCCTCTGCCTGCTTCAAATGGCTAGCATTGTGCATTTGTTGTATCTATCCTTAAAAAATAGTTTTAAAAAGGTGCTACTCACCGAGTGGTTATTGGTGTTCACTGATGTTCCAACCCAAGTATCATATTGCATTTTAGAAAATATGTGAAAGGGGTTCAAAGTGTTAAAAACCAGACTAACCCTTTAAGCACAACTTAGTAGCAAATCCACTACTGTAGGCACCGTAGTTTGTAAAGTCATTTCGTTGAAATGATCAGAACACACAAGTAAAGTTGCGTTGTACTTCGCTGGTGGTGTTCCAAAAAACAAATTCCAACCATTTCCTCCGTTGATCTTCATTTGTTGTTGCCGCAAACTACGAACTTTCTCTGCCATGTTTTCAAAATGCTTGCTTCTCTCCGTTAGCTCCTCAGCTACCTGCCGAAATAAGCTCTGCCCACTGTCTACAGGCAGCCTAATAATGTTTTCTTGAGGGCGTGCTAACTACAAATTGCATAGCTAATGTTCAGTGTGATGTATGCTTGTACGGCTTTTCCAATTTGCTTGTTTTTCCCGGCTGTTTTCTATCACAGGCGAATAGACTACAGGGGTAGGAGAGCATTTTGAAGTTGAGCATACAAGTGCAACTTGGGCTGACCTATGGTAATGTAAAAAAAATCAAGTATTAAACGGTTTGTTGTGGAAGGAGACCTTTAAACTTTCTCCCCTCGTACGCTTACAATTAACAGCTGGAGGATAATATATCTGCAATAGTGTTTTGTCAGGGGTCACAAAACTGACATGTGGACCCTGTGTGTCTCCATTTGTACAGATACTGTATCAGCAGCATCTAGCACAAGTTTTTGTAGTGTAAAGCTGTGAGAAACTCAACTCATGTTATTCTAAACTGACTTTAGTTATTTAAACCTGATGATTTTTGGTGATGATTTAAATGGTAAAAGGACTGCATTTGTATCTACTCCTACAAATACCATTTCACGGTCTTATTTTGGCTCACATTTAAAAAGTAGAAAGAACAATGTACACAGAAAATGTGCCCCTTTCAGTATAAGCTGGTGTTTTACTATTTGGTGTATAGTCAAATCTTTTTTTTACTTCTTTCAACTGTCAGCACTCGGTGACATTAAACAACAGGGCTATGGATTTTTTCCTTTAACCAGAAGCAGTACATTGAACTTTTCCATCAAAGGACTACAAGCCAAGTACATGCGTGTGCTGTTTTAATCTACTGCAAGTATTAAATGAATCTGTACTGTAGGTAGCTCTGGGCCATCTTTTTGTTGATAACATGGGTCTGGTTTTGTGTGTTACATGCATCAGTAAATAACTTTGGGCATTGAAATGACAACCTGACATAAATATGCCCATGCACCGTCAAACTTGGCCTGTAAGATTAATGGAAAATAATAGCAGCGTCATGACATGGGATACAGCATATTTTTTCCTTCCTCTGAGGAAAATGTATGTTTCATGGAGAAAAAAAGGATCAGCTGTAGTGTGTCATGGTGGCACACAATCTCATATGGGGCTCATTCTCGGCCTAGTCAAGGTTTGGAGAGCGAATAATGTTTTTTTGCCAAGGTAAGTTGTATTGTTCTCTAAATATATTATTTAAGTGTATATCTGATTTATGTTTAAGAAAATACAATTAAAATATGAGGTCAGATCAATGTAATGAAGAACAGAAGCTTCATTATCCGTGTTGTCCCTAGAGGGAAATCTTTAAATTTATGAGGGCAGGTGCTCTGGCCAATGTCTCTCATCTCTCATTTTAGAGGCTTTTATTTTGAAATCACACAGGCATAATCTGCAGATAAAGCTCACAGCCCACTGCAGTACACGGGCCAGCAGCGCAGACATGATGTGAAAGTCAGGGAGTGAGATCCATCAGGGGGGTGATATTGGATGGAGTCCATTTTGGCAAATGCCATTGTCAGAAGGGTTGGTCACAGTTTACTCAGGAGGAGTTGGGGACAAGGATGGCACTCAGCAGAAATGACTATGCTATATGTGGGCAGAAGAAGTAACTGAGTTAGGTCAATCTACACATTTTCGCATCCTCAAATTATATGCACCAAATGTGCACATAGAACTTAGACAAAAGATAAAAAAAAAAAACAATCAGTCAGCCCATGGATAGACGTAACTTTGAACCTTGGTGTAAAAATAGTGATTTAGCTGCATGCAAAGCTGTGCCCCTATAGCTAGCAGTGTAAGGTTAATGAAAGCTTTGGCTAAAAACGGCTTAATGCGGAATGATGGGGGTGAACGGATTTCTCCTTTAAGACAACCCATTTGAACTATGCACCAGGCGTGATGTCCACTTTTCCTATATGCAATATAGTGTTCTGCCCTGGCCCCTCCCCCAAAGAGAACTGCGTTTTAGACTTCAGACTATGCACGATTGAACTTCAAAATCGGGCCCTCAAACTCAGTTATCAGACTTCAGTGAGAGCTAATGCCAGTAATCCTAAATCACTTATCTAATACATTTCATAGGCCCAGGCAGGCTATTCAGCATCAATGTGACAGTTAAAACTTATTTGAATCCTTGATCGTGTACAAGCATATGTAGAGAGCAGAGAGAGAGAGGGAGTTACAAGCACATCATAGCCCAGGAGTCTGTGGCAGCACTATAGCTGCATAACCAAGATATAGTGCATGGCAACTCAACACCACTGTAGGGATGGTCAGTGACTACCATGCCCCAGAGCTGGAGGCAGCAGGAGAAGACATTCCCAATACAACCAATAAGGAGTGATGATTCACCGTGCACCATCCCTAACTAAGGGGAGCATCAAGGTAAGCACTGGTCCCTTAGTACAACAACATAGTAGCAAGTTATTCACAACCAATGCTAAAAGGCAAGTTTAAAGGGAAACAAAATGTCTGCAAAAAAATGTTGAGATGGATTTATATTAGACAAAAGATATCTAAGATGAATCATGACACTTGGAATGGCTCCATTCTCAGATAGTGTCTATTAGTCCTGCATTTTGTCTGTGTTTAATCTAAGCATGCTCCTGTTCAAACTCATGGATCCCATATGCATCCCTGGGGTGGACTAATGCTTGATGACGCATCCCCATATCAGAGGGTAATGGATGGGGAGGCAGAGAACTCTTGACCCACTGCTGAGTGGAGCTCTGGGGCTGGCTGGAGGATTGTCTAGCTAGCTCTTCATGTCCCATACAACCCAACCCCCACTCCCTTTGCTGCCTGCTGCTGTTCTTTATAGGCCTACATCCTGTTACAGAATTCCTGTATGCTGTGGATAGCAGTAGCTTGTCTTTTGCTCAGGCTCAGAGCTGATCAATCTGCAGTGCAGTGCTGTCTGACCAAAGGCATGTGGAGATGGATGCATGACATATGAAACAAAAAAAAATCTCAGGATTTATTCCTGAATAATACTTGATGCAACATGAATAAACTGCAGAAAATAAAACTACATTAGTCAAAGTCATGTATTAACTGCACATTAAGCTCATCAAAACATTGTGTCATTTCTGCTAATCTCCATATAGATTTATGGTAGTCACCTATCTGCTCTCAGTGGCACTCCACTCCACTCTACAAAGGAACATTTTACAAGAGGCATATCTATGAAACCTTTAATGGAAATCAAATATTAATAAGCATAGGTACGTGGCATTCATTGGTTTCTGACCGGTGGTTGTAATCAGGCACAAAACACAGCATGGTAAATTTGTGAGATTCTGACGAAAAGGGAGCAACTCATTGTAGTCAGTTTCTGACAGGTTAGGAACGATTTTTCAAAAAATAAGGCAAATTTTCACACAAGATCTTCACAGTTAGTAAATCATTCCAATAGGCTGAAAAATATATCTGGTGTACAAGTTCAGTGTCATATCTTTGTGGGATTTTTTTTTTAATCAGTCTATGGGATTTTCAATAAGATTGCTCTAGGGTTAGGAATGCTACCGCAAGGATTGCTGTGTCCCACGTTTCCTCCCTATAGCATCTTGAGACCTCACCCCACCACCCCAGGCAGGAGAGAAGAAAAGAGATCAAGATCTTGTACAGAGACAGCCGCCTACACAGGGACAAAAAGAGAGCCAGCCTCTCACACAAAATTGATCAGAATTCTAGGTTGAGTAAAACTACAAGGCAATGTTGATGCAGGTCATACAGTTCAGGACTGTTCCAAGGTAGAGAGAAACAAACAAAGCAAACAAAAAACATTTCCACAAAGGACTGTTGAACAGACAATAAACCTGTGGCTGGCCCAGTCCCTCTAAAAAGACATGGTTAGTTTCCAGTTTCATTCATAGCAAACATACAAAAACACATAGCCTACTGTACAATTGGCAAGAGTATTCAATACATACATTTTTGCTATAGTTTTCTCAGTTTTTCCTCCTTGATGTTTATGATTCTTCTTGTCTTTTACGCTTTCGCCAACCTGGAGCTAACCTTTGCTACTACTCTCTGCGTTGCATGACACACAGAGGCTTTCATGGCAACAATAAAGTTTTATAGTTCATATCTACACTAAACAACACTTTACAATAATGGTACGTAAATAATTATTTATTAATATTTTAACTACTGCAATACATGTATCTATGCATAACTGTGGAACAAACTCATGTTTAACACTGACTTTTATGATGCTTTAAATCACATGCTGGTACATCAGACAAAGTAACTCTAGGAAAAAAATATTTATCCATGGATGGATTTCTATTAGTGTTTCTGACTTGAATTAATGAAACTGCCTTTTTATAACATTTTACGCCGTGCTTCATACTAGACATTTTTCTACCCCATATTGAAGCAGTAAGTCATATAACACATATTATATGTTAAATATTATTGCATAACATAATTTTATGACTTATGCATGAGTTATTAATGGCTGTTTTTTCCATTTACTGTTATTGTAAAGTCCTACACACACAATTACTCGAAATTGCACTTTCAAGTATTCCAGGTCATTTGTTATTAAATATAAATTAAAGTTGTTGTTTTTTATGTACACTAACTTACAAAACTGAGACTTTAAAAATGAGAAGTCACCATGCTGCTGTGAAATGCTGCACAACAAACTAAAATGTGTATCAGTATTGATTATTGAATATCAACAATATTGATAAAATAATAGGAGGGCAAACAGCTGTGAATGTGTTTATGCAACTGAAACTGTACAGTAAGGGTTGTAAGAGAAAGAAAGTATCTTTTTTAATAAATAAACTTGCCTTGCCTTTTGCCTTAATATACACAAATGACAAGTGTAAATATGTCCGGAATGTTCACAAACCACCCACTAGTTTAACAAAGTCATGAATTGAGTAGTCTTCAGTGCCAAAAAGCCGCAGATCATGAACTCTAAGAGAAAAGAGCAAGAACATTGTCACAGAAAAATGTTAAACAACTTTCTCTCTGAAACAATCTTGACTATCTACCACAATAAAAAAGTAAAGCACAGATTAACCACTCTAGAACATAACTATTATGGTCTATTAAAAGAGGAAGTAAGATATACAGCAGTCTTAGTCTGACTAAAACTCCCGGACATGTCTTACATCCTAAACACATCTGCTTCCCATAGTCATGAAACAGAGTTTCAACTGTACTGGGCATGTTTGGTCTATGATAGCTATTTAAGGTTGCAGTAGCTCCAATAGCTCACTGGCAATGTCGAGCTAATGTTTTTGAACATGAAGCAATTTCATGTGATCAACAGCACCAGCTGAAGGACTTCATATACTGTAGGCATAGATGTTGGTTAATTAAATGAGCTCTCAAAATTGTATTTATTTATACAGGAGAAATGAAGTGTATGAAAAAAGGCTAAGTCATTGTTTTTTACATATTTTTCATGTACCACTGAAAGCGTGTCAGTACAAATATTCTTTCATTGCTGAAGACATGATTCCTGTTTTCATAAATACCAATGCATATGTAAATATGTCTGACTGATTTGACACCGATGCAAATCGTTTTCCTTCTGTGAAATGTGACCATGAATGATAAGCATTGGGTTGATTTTTTTATTTTAATTATTTTATTTTGTATATCTGATCCTCAAATACCTAGACTACCATGGTGTGATGAAATATTATTAAGATAAAATTCTAAACAGGTTTTGTCATCAGCATCACCTCCAAGGCAATATCATCATAATCATTGCAGATAATGGAGTCCGATATGCATTATTTTCTCTGTTGTACAACAACACAAAAAGGTAAAGGGCCATTCCAATGTGACAGTGAGATTTTAATGTCATGCTACAATGAATGATGAATGAAATGCTAGCTGCATGGGTGTTTCAACTTTTGCATGTACGCTTAGCCTCTTGTTTAGTAGCACAGCAGACCAGTGAATGTTTTTGACCTTTCTTCCTATAAATATCAGATAAGCAACAGTGATGGTGAATCCAGGCTGCTGAACCATAAAATTGGGACCCAATCAGTGTTTGCATTTTAAAGCAATTAGCCTCTGCAAAGTACTGAGCAATGGTCTCTGTACACTGGTCATATAATCCAAGTCGGCCTTAAGGATCATATAACAGATGAATCTACTGGCGAATGAAATGGCAGAATTGTAATGAACTAATAAACTACTAGGCTAAAAGCTTGCAGAACCACTGAGTCAGCATAACATAGGCCTACACCAAGCTTATGGATTTAATAATTCATCAATTCAATTCAAAGTCAGTTAGGTCCAAATACATACACACTGATGGGGGAGGCTGTGAGAGGCCGGACCTTCTTTGTGATTGTGGATGCTTCTGGGAGTGATGTGTGCCATTGACCTATCTGTGTCAGGATATGGCCATTTAGAAGGACTTACAAATGCAAATTTTTCTTAGGTTCACTCACTTTCTGTTGATTTTTTCTTTTGATTTACAATAACTGGCACTGTCTGAAGAAAAAAAAAAAAAAAAGCCTGAATTATTAGAACTATTAATATTTTTTAGGTTACATAAATAGGGGACAGCATAAATATTCACCAGGCACTCTAAGTAGACAAGTAAATAGACCAATGGTATCTTCCAGGGTGAGGGGAGATTAGTCATTAGTCATTGATGTGGTCTGCAGTGTCAGACCATGAACAGTGCCAGCATGGTAATGCTAGAGGGAACTCTGACAGTGCAGGTATCAAAACAACCAAAGAACATAGCCTAATATTTCAGCCTTTATATATAAGGTTTGTTCTCCCTAGACTAGTTTAATGCATATTTACATATTGACCTATTGGCAACTCTTTGTTATTCTTGGAAAACATATGTAAGGGAACATGTGAACATTCTGGTGTAATCACTATACAGTACCTGTACACAGATCTAACACTGCCAGGTCTGTGTGAACTTCAATAGGATATGGAGGTTGGCATGGTGACCCAAAATAGAGCAAAACTGAGCTTAAAAAAATCACTGCTGCATTTAGTGAAGCGGTGTTTATCATCCAGCCTTGTGGTGTTGAAAATGATTGTTCCATGATTAGTAAACTGCTTCACTGATGGATAGAAATGACACATCTGACAGCCAATTTATTTAGACAGGGGTTTCTTTCTTTGTGTGTGTTAGACTTCCTCCATCTGTTCTCTGGAATTGAACATGCCCAGGGAGAGACAGGCAGTCACAGCAGTCTATCTACACACTGGCGGTGGCCTGCCCCTAGCAGTAGACTCAAAAACCACTGACAAGTGTGTGTGTTTGTGTTTACAGTAATGAAAAACATTCAGCCAGACATTTGCAGGTGATTTAAATAGAGTTTATGAGGCCTATCTTGAGAATATTACAGTACATTGTTGTGGCCTTATTATTTTGTCCTGTGTTTGCTGAAGCCACTCACACTGAGGCTATTTGAACTAACAATAGATCAGTAAATAGAAAATGGTTTAAACAAATAGGTTTAACAAAAACCTTTTTAGTGTTCATCATCATAACCAATGAGCTGATACTGATTTCATCTGGCACATCTTGATCAGTTTGACAGTGTAAATGTTACCAACAATAACCTCATTTGTGTAGTACATACAGTAATTCAAGTGCTTTCTAAAAGAAAGTGATTTGAAGACAGTAAAGTAAAAAAAAAAAAAAAAAAACATACTGTAGATTTATCAACATATTAATTGATATAATTGCTGTGTGGGACTGTGCAGATCTGAGCCACATTAGGCCAAGGCCTGGTAGGGATCAATGCCTGTGCAGGACCAAGAAAGCAGATGGCAATAATTCTGTAATCTATAAACGTTTGATCACTATGGTTTGCCATTGTAGTTGACACATAAATATGTTTGTTTGATTCTTGATGGGTCTACTTGTTTCACTTCAGCAGAGAATCAACACCCGCTCTGAACACCAAAAGCCTGTGATGTGTGTTTATTCAAGATGGAGCAGAGCTCTTAGTGTTCAAATGGGTAATTATTTTATTGGGATGCGAGGCTGCTCCAGGCCAGAGACATGAGAATCAATGCTGATGTACAGTGAAGTGTGTGTGTGTGTATGTGTGTAGATGAAGACAATGTTCTACAGGGACATGACGCAATTGCTAATGTTTTTCCATTTCAGTCATAATTTAAATATGACCTTCAGCTCCATAAATAAAGTGAAGCTTAAAAAGCTGGTATAACAAATGATTCTTTTTTTGACAACCCTTAATGGACTCAAATGTATTCCTATTTGGTGTTTTGAATAAAGAGCATCTATGATTGAGTCATTCTGCTGCTTTTCATGGATAAAAACTATTGATTTTCATGTGGTTTACACAAAAGAATTTGAAGAAGATGAAATTACTGCCATGGTTCACTGGAGAGAGACCTTAATGGAAATATAAGGTTTCATTTGGTTTTGTGGCAATAGTCATTGGAGTGGAGCGGATTGCTTTTGGATTTGGTTTTGAAGAGAGGCACCCTGATTTATGAGACCCTCCTAGAGGACTCACGGCAAAAAAGACTAATTATGACTGTGCTAGCACATAAATTGTGTTGTCTTGGAAACCATAGTAACTATGTGAGTTGAGAGGGTCAAAAAAGAACTCACAGACAGAAAAAGCATAGCAAGAAAACAAAAAAAACAAGCCATGTAAAGTAAGAAAATAGCTGGCTTCCATTTTCCCATGGCAGTAGGCAGAGGGCCTCCTCTCTAAGATGCATCTGTCCCTCTCCTATATGTTGTAATATCCTCCCATTACAGTAAAAAAAAAAATGGAACTACCCACTATAGCGGTACTCTAATGGACTATAATTATGTGCTGTGTTTAACTGCCACAAGGTTTATTGCCCTACCTCTGGAGTTAACAACAGAATGACCTCACTGAATTTACTCAGCAAGGCAAAAGTCCATGTAGCATGTTCAGGAAATGTATTGGGTAAAAATTATATTACCAAACTCATTCTATCCTAAATGTCTAGATTCCAAATGTACCTAAATATAAAATTGATTATGTTCAATGTGAAAACACATCATCTGTTTTTCTTCTCTCCATCTCAGTCTTTCAAGCACGCTATCTCTCCAATGCCACTGTTGCACATTAAGAAAATTGGACCATTTATTTCTTTGCTTTTCTCGGCCACAATACTTGACCTGGCTGATGTACTCTCCACAAAAGAGGATCTCAATCTTCGCTGTAGGAGCGCAAAGGATTAACTGCGGTCAAGTGAGGTGATTTGGGGAAAAAAGCTTTGATGTCATGCACTATGAATGGACAACAACAATTAACAACAATCACACACTGATTGCTATAATAAGGCCTGGGATTAAAGCTATGGTCTACGATTTTGAATATTTGTAATTATTATCAACTTCGTTTATATTGTGATTATGGTCCTGTGCACCGATCTTCACAATATGAATAATCAAAAGAACGAAAAACAGTCCCTCCAGGATTTCGCGGGCCTTTTTTGTGATTGTTGCGGCCTAAAACACCTGATGTTGCGGGAGTTTTTCCCAAAAAGTTGCGGTGATTTTTAGTTTGTTGCTGTGATTATATTGCGTGAGGAAGTAAAAGTTGCTATAAGTAATTGTGATTTTCCCTTTATTACTTTTTTTAAATGAGGAAATATTAAATTCTTACTGAAAAAACCCATTAAAAGAACAAAGAAAGAGAAATTCTTGTAAACAACCTTACAAGGGCTGCCAACTCCCTCAACCTCAAATGAGGGACACTTTCCTGGACATCTCAAAAAGATGAGGGACACTTTCTTGCAGGTGTATGCACACAAAATGGCAAGGTTTTATAAATCCACCAATTTCACAGTTTAAAAGTACAATCCACTACTTGCTCCTTTTCTTGAAATACTGTAGCACTATAGAATATATGCAAGAAACCCTGAAAAGTTTTACAGTAGGCCCAACTTTTGAAAACATTTAAAAAATGTCACAGCATAGAACTTTTTGTCATTGTCCAGCTGTCTCACAGGCTTCATAGGCCTACTGTAGGTTACATTTGATTGGTTCCTCTTCTGACCTCTTTCATGTGTATAGCCTATGTGCAATAATATTGCCTGTCTCTTTTGTTATCCTCAGTTGTCTGTATAACAATATATTATAACCAGTTGGGCAAGCTAATGAGGAAATGTAGTTAACTAAGCACCTACCAGTTACTCCACATCAGATGAAACTTCACTACAACAAAGCTATTTAAGACCAAATGTAGCTAAAAATGACAGTAGTTCAGAACAGCTACATTTCTGATGTACAAAAAGGCCTATATTTAATAATCCAACTTTCTTCTAAGACTGTTACTGTATTGATTAACTAACAGCTCTCTCAATAGCTATACAATAGTAACTGATTAGTATATAGCCTATTGATATGCCTACTGTATGCCTGTTTACTGTGATGTGATCATACATTGTGGACTTTTATTATATTATGGCATGACTGACACATCAAATGTATCACATTATTGCAATGAACTGATCTTCCATGTACAGCCTAGATAGAGGATTTGCTGCTGTGAGCTGATGCTTGATAATATAACTTTAAGGATCACTGCGGGGCAATTAGAATGCCATTGATCGCGCTGCAAAGTAGACAGAGACGTGTGATTCTAGCTCAGTGTTAGAAAGGACTTTCGACAAGACCACGCAAATGATTGGTCAATTTTGCGGGAAAGTTGCGGTGATTAGTTAAAATTGCAACACCACCCTGAATTCACGGGGATTGGTTGAAGTTGCGTTGATGTTGCAAATCGCTTTTTTCAAATCTGTCTTAGAGGCTCAAGTGATTTTCAGAATCGTAGACCATAGCTTTAAAGGCCCACTATGCAACATTTTTCATTTAATTAATCCGTTTCATACTGTTTAGGATGCTAAAATTAGTCATTACACGGCGAACAAACGGTGTAGAATGCGCCACCGTGGCCAATAGCGGTAGATACAGCACTTGCAATGTTCAGCAGCGCGGACCGCCTCCAATAGAATGCAGTGCAATACAATGCAATACAGCGGTCTTTAGAGGGAACTTGTGAGAGAGAAAAACAGAATGTTGCTTAGTGCCGGTTTAAGTGTTGCTGCTGCTAAAGGATTTCTCATGATATGAAGCAGAGTGTAATGTGTCACTGCATGGGATTCAGTCACAGTAACTTTAACACCTTAGCACTAGTGCAGCCAATTGGGTCTCTATGGTGTTCTCTCGTTTACTTGAAGTGAACTGCACCCTGCCTGTGCCTATGTGTGAGTGCAATAAAGGTTGCAAATGTTCAGTCCTGGCTGGGTATTACAACATAGAACACAACTAAACAAGACTACACAACTAGACCAGACTACACACTTTATTATGCCTACTAGAAGTTCCGACTGAAATGTACTTAAGCTTTTGGCACCTTAAGGTAACATAATACAAGGCAAACAGGTGCTGACAGGTGTAATACTCTCTGTAATACAGTTTTTCTGTCATGACTGTCAAGAGATTGTGAGCCCAAGTGTAACAGATCCATGCACACAATAATCCATGCATCCCGTCAATGGAACTACTTGGTTTCA
Organism: Limnothrissa miodon; assembly: GCA_017657215.1. Classification (NCBI taxonomy): domain Eukaryota; kingdom Metazoa; phylum Chordata; class Actinopteri; order Clupeiformes; family Clupeidae; genus Limnothrissa; species Limnothrissa miodon. The sequence goes on from JAGFZM010001170.1 coordinate 12,923, forward strand.
TAATTCTTCTCTGTGAGATGATTGCAAATATATACTCTTGCCCGTCTAGTCCTTCAGCTCTGTCGAGCAGAAACCTTGGGCTTTTTCAGACAGCTGAATTTTGGACAGACATATGTATCAGGTCAATCCTGATCCCTTTAACTACATGTCTGTACTTGACAGTGGATAAATGGTTCAAGCAGTGTTGTTGTACAGCTAGCAACCTCTGACATGCAGCAAAATGTGTTTACAATGTGCTGAAAGGCTAAGTGCTATAACCAATAATAACAGGGTGCCATTTATTGAGAATTCCTCATCTGTCACAGAAGGTAACTCTCTCTTGGTGGATCCTGCCTTCTCTAAGTTCCCTCTACTCAGACACTGAGGTATCCATCATATCAGCCTTTGGTTTGACGCAACCCAGAGGTGTAATTTGCAGAGATAAATTTCATCTCAGTGCCTGGTTTCGACTGCACATCCCTTGTACTGTGGGGTGCACTATAGGCCACAGAGGAGTGAAAGCTGATCCCACCTCATAAAAGACATCTGGCTCTAATGAAGGCTGGTGCTGCCTCAGAAATGAATGCTTAATGAATCTATGGGAGATGTCCTTGATTGAGTTTTGGGATATTGTTTGGAAATGACTAATGTTACTTCTGTTTAGAATTGAGTAAAACGCAGGGGAAATGTATATTAATAGGGCTGGGATGTAACATGCCTCAGACTATGGCTAGAGTGATAAGCTAGAAGCAACCATATCACATCAAAAAACATTTAGGAAAGGGCCTTGTGAAAGCTAATTGTAAAGGTACAGTAGGTAGCTTATACACACACACACACACACACACACACACACACTAGAACAGAAAGACAAGTCAATGGTTCATTTTCAATCCATACTTTGAACTTTTAAGTTGAATTCCATGACTTTCTGGTTCATAAAAATGTCACTGAAAAAAAGATGTGAAATTAATCATTTCTCAACAGAGAGAGCCATACTCGATGGACAATTCCCCATTTGCAGACAAAATAATAACTGAAATAATAACACATTTGCCTGGAAAATGACCCATGTTTATCCCCAAGAGGCTAAAGATTCCATAGGACGTAACAGAACAGACCTCAACGCTCCTTGTTAGTTGATAGATCAATTAAAAATGGACCAGAAAACAAGTATCCTTGTCATTTAGTCACTGATTTAAATGCATGACTTCATTAAAGGCTTTTGGGACTTACTTTACTTTAGTCCCCTGTCTAATATGGTAGTTATGGTAAAGGGTATGTAATGTTTAGGGGTTGTTTTAGTTCCAAAGGCTGTAAGAACCACATTAGGGCCTGTTCATGATCTTTTTCCACTGGAGAATATCTGAATGCCGAACTCAGAAAAGACATGACCCCCTGCATTAACTTATAAACTTTTGACATGACCCCTTTCAGAGGTTTGAAAAAACTTCATGACCATCCCCAATTCACTCAAAGTTATTAATCATCACCTGCGATTTTCAAAAATGATGTAGCCCTCAGCCCTGACTTATCTTTCATATCTTTAATCAGTGATAATATGCATTCTTTACAATAATATGCTTTCTTATTTTAAGCACCACACTTTACCAAGATAGTGGCTATGTCTGTAGATTTACTAACAAATGTAGAAACACAATAACATGGAAACCAAATTCACATGTTATTTTTTTACTACATTACATCAAAAAGTAACTAGTTCACATCAAATAGTATGGTACACACTTGGTAAATAACAATTCAGAACTGGTTGCTACAGTATAATCTTCCTCAGCCATTGTACATTTTAGCATGGTGGTGAAGCTGCCAAAGTTAAACATTATCCAAAACTCAAAGCATTTATGCTACCACTCCTTCCTTTTCTTGTGATTGAAAATGCTATCATTTGCTCAACCTCGCACATTTTTGTGTTTCTAGCTAGCGATTTAAACGTTCAACTTCATTTTGTTGTTGTCCCAAGATGAATCCACTGCATGTAGATGTCTGCTTATCTTCTGTTTGTATCAATAGAACCATGGCTCATTGGATTGTCTAAGCAACTTAGTGGACTCGTGGCATCGTACTTGCTGTGTGTATGTGTGTGCCCTGCTGTGATGAATAGTAACCTGCCGTGCTGTGCCTTATTTGCGTTGGCACTCTTCCTATTGCCAATGAGAACATTCATGTTCTGAGTAACAGATGAGACTCTGCCCATAAGGATTAGAGCATTTTATACTGGTGTTTTTTGTCCTTTCTCTCGTAGCACAAAGCACTTTGGTTGCTGTGGAGCCCCCGGTGGATGGCTGCCTGGTTTAGGCTGCCCCCCTTGACTGTGATGTGGCTGCTGACCCCTTCCACCTCTTCAGCCTGCGTTGAATATGGATTTGTGCCTTGTGCTTATGGATTAAGTCCTTAGGAAAAAGGAAGTTTTTTGGAAGTAAAATTAATAAAGGAAGTAAATTAATATATTAGATAATTCAGTTGTCTGGCTCTGGTGTGCTGAGAGGGCTCAGCATAACAAAACCAACTATATCCTGCTTACAGTTGGTCTTTGATTTGGGTCAGACCCAACTGCTAGCCACTTTGAAATGTTGCTTCTGTCATTAAACAAAAGTTGAGTGACCCTCCCTTCTACACTGAAAACTATTAGGTGACCCTCCCCTTAACAAAGAAAGAAACTCTTATCTAGTTTTTCCAGAGCTTCTGCCCAAAGACGTTAGTGCCTTTTTTCTCCCTAAGAGGACCAGGTTTTTCTCCCTGCAGCTTTTTTTGTGGAGAAGGGGCACACAAAAACCACTTTCCTGAGCAGTGGCTGTTCATCACTTCAAGGCTAGGAGAAAAAAAGTATTGAAGGACAAATTTAGAAATTAAAAGAAGACAAATGCAGACTACAGCACAGAGTCAGGATTGCTGAAAAGATCATTGGTGCCCCCCTGCCCTCCCTCCAGGCAAGACAGAACAGCTTCTTCCCCATTGCCATCTCTCTCCTGATCAAGATCGTCAATTATACAGTCTTATTACTCCATGGATCTTGCACACCCCTACACGAAACCTTTATATTTATCTTGATGCCGTTACTATGTGTCCAAAGTATTTCTTTACCTGTATGTATACTAATGAATGTTCTTTTTGCTTGTCTAGAGAGCAAAACACTTACCAAAGTCAAATTCCTTTAGGCTTGGCAAATAAAACCTGATTCTGATTCTGATTAGTTTCTCCTCTATGTCATGTGACCTGCCATAGGATACCTTGAAATGTTATTTATCATTTCTATTCACATACTGTATGGAAAGATTACCTTGAGTTTAGGATGTGAACATTCCCGTAAAATAGCATTGATTTATTTATCAGTGTCAGATAAATACATGAACACATGAACAAAAACAGTCGTGTCTGCATCTGTAGTGTTGCCATTTTGCATCACATCCAGATGCAGTGCCAATATACTGTGCTGAGTGGGGAAGCAGGTTGGAGTGTGACTTATGGTTATTTCCAGAGCAGGCCACTCTCACTTGCTCGTCCTCTCATGTCATGTCTCATTTTCCATCAATATTGATAACATCTTGTATTTCCAAAGTACCTAATCACCCCCCCCCCCCCCCCCCCACACACACACACACAATACAAAAAGACTTTTTACAACAGAATTTGGGTAAACACAATAAGAAGTGTCTGATTGGTTTAGGGCAAGGGACCTTGTTGTTGTGTCTAGACATCACTTATCTGAATTGTAGAGGATGTAGTTTCAGACCAGTGAGCTGTGTCCCTGAAGCAATATCCCGAATCTTGTTTTCAGTAAAACGCTTGCTGCTTGTCATCGCAATGGACAGTATCATCCTTTTTTATACGTTTTTCATGTGATCTGTTGCTGCTTAATATTCATCCATTCTTAACCTTCCTCTACACAAGTTCAAAACATGAACATTAGTGAACAGTTTTTTTGTGGATGCACAGCCATGAACAAAACTTGACCTTGCAATAAGAGGTTCATGTATAATGCATATGGAAACCAGGAGTACATGACATGAGCATACACCATTCAAATTATGTCTCTCTTTACAGTCATGTCCTTACACAAATCTAATCCACTGTTGAAACTGCGCAATCTCAGCCAGTCAGCCAGTTTGACACTCTTAGAAGGATGAGCCATATGCTTCTGTGAACATCACCATCATTCTTATCATGAAACTATGAAATGGATACATGGAAAAAATGTGCTTCTGTATAGGCAGTATGTAAACTTGTGTGACTGTGTGAAAATGGTTTCATACACAAAGAAGCCAATAAAAATTCAGTCAGGCTTTAGGCAAAGATTTAGTTGGTAGCATAGGCTACAGTTAGGCCCATACATCATGCCAGAACTTTAATAAATTATGAAGCCGTTTCTTGTCAGTGATTAACAACAGCATGGACAATTGTGCCCTTGGGACTGATTTCCCCCTGAACAGGAACGATTTTAAATACTCCACACAGCCTCAGCTCCTGGACATGAAGAATATTACATGTATCACTTCACAAGTACATAGTAAGCACAAAATTATATTTGTTTTTATCCCGGTATGTTCAGTCTCATATTGGATTAAATATATTGGATCTGAGAGCATTTGCTTGAAACTGCTGACCTGCAAAATAAGTAGCAATTCTTACAGAAGGCTAGGTGAAACACAACTAACTCTCTTTTTGGTGCCCTGATCAACAGTTTGTTGGGGTATGATTATTATCTTGTTTGTGTTTCCTGTAATTACAAAGCATTGGAAAGTGAGGTGTTTATTTAATCAGTGTTTAAATAAAAGTTATCAGGAAATGTACTTTTGCCGGTGTGTGCATGAGTTCTGTGCCACGGTTCCTCATGTTGACAATCTTGAGTTCATCTACCCCTAATTATGGACAACCATCAGTAAATGCTCTGTTGCTGATCTTAAAGGAGAAACACAGTCCCAACAGCCCTGTTAGGTCAAAGTGATGAGGACATTTCATACAACACAGACCAAAAAGTAAATGAAATGAGTACCTGCAACTGATATACTAAATCGGACAAATGACAGGTTCTCAAATGAAAAGGAAAGTGTGTTTCTATGCCCCATTCAGTTCATGTAGATGCCGGTATATCTACCACATAGATCTCACACATAAACGTAAATGTAAACACAGCATTAGCAGCCTAGTAAGCATTGCTCTGTGTCACCTTAGAACCGTAGGAGTGCGTAAGAATGCAGTGTCTTTACCCAAGGACACTGATATGAAGCACAGGGCAGCCAGACCCAGAACAGCACTCCATGTGCTGTGCCCGTCCACAGTTGCTAAGCGATAAGTAAGGTAAACTTTTTATTTTTCTTCAGAATACAACCAAGTAGTTGAAAGCATGCGTTTGCTGCAGTACCAGAAACCTGCCTATGGAAAACTCTCAAAATTGCAAGAAAGAGAACGAACGAGCGTGCTAAAGAATATGAGGTAAACTCAGGGACAACATCGATTGCCATTTCCACACAACAAGAAGTATAATGATAACAGTGATAGCACTAACATCGACCATTTATTTTACTGACTAAAGTTGGTTAAACAAAGATAACCTGGGTAAGGTTGGGTAAGATAAGGTGGTCCTGCTCTGTAAAGCTGCCCTTTTAATCTAATTTTACGCCACTAATAATTGTTCTCTTCACCATGTTCTGGTTACCCTGTTCATTTTGTCACTCAGCTCGTCCACACTATCAGCACTCTGTAAAGGTTACCCTTATTAGCCAGTCCTGTTCAGGTTCAGAGCCAGAGGTATATGGCCAGAGGTAATCTGCAGTCTGTTTACCAGGTTTTGGCTATGAAGGAGCTCTATAGTTGTATTGTGTGTTCTGTTTACTTGTTGAATGTTGTCCTGTGTCTGCTGGTTGTCTAACTGTTCCCTGCCATGGGACCTGCCCTGCAGATGTAAATGAGACTAAGGCCAACTCTGGATCAGTGCATCAAATGAAAAAAACATTTATGTTAATGCATGGTCTCCTACGAATAAAATGAATAAATACAAGTCAACAAACATTGATGAGCAGTAGGGGTGCAGAGCTGAGTTTTTACAAATATAAAAAAAATATTTCCACTGTTTTGATGTTCAAAGAAATATTTTGATTGTTCATACTTGTCATCTGTCTTTGTTTATAATATTTATTAAAGGCAAAATAGCGAAAGAGGCTATAACTGTTACTGTTTTACATATGGCTAGGCAACAATGCCTGTGTCCAACATTTTACTGTCAACATTTTATGTGTTCTTAAAATACTTTGTACGGATATCCTGTATTTTATATTATATTATATTATATTAAATTATATAATACTGTATTATATTCAGTTCAAGTAACTGAAGACAAATAACCTACTGTATGCTCCTTATGGTATAGCAAACAATTTAACTTTAACTTTTGCACCATACTGTATTTTAAAAAGTAAGACAAAACTTGCTGGTAGAACTATGATATTTTTTAACCTCATTGTTGAAAGAGGATGATCATAGCGCCAAGAAATTTACAGCACTGAATAAATTAAAACAAAACAACAATAATGTTAGAGAAACAAATCTGACAATCAAAAGTATCTTAAAAATACCAATGCAAAGTATCAGGTTAGTTTACAGTGTCAGTCAGGGTCAATCTAGCCTTGAACTCAAATATCTTAGGCAAAAGAACATGGGAAACTAAGCCATTCCAAATTTAGAATCAGGTACTCTCCTCTGGTCTCCTTCCAACTCTGGGTCATGAGGAAAACTTTTATTTAAGTCTGAGATTCAGTCTGAGGTTCATCAGTCATAGAATATTGTTAAGGGACTATTGTTAAGACTGACCATGTGAGGAGGAGTTGTTTGTTTCAGCTTGACCAGTGAGCTGAATGGAATGCAGAGACCTTCAAAAAAGCCACTGAAAATTTGGCAGGACACAGTGCATTTGCGTCTGAGAGGAACCTTGAACACTTCCCCTAGAATTCACATGCCACTAAATATGCAGACGACTGGACTTCACATGCACAAGGCTCCCACTCACTACCCCCCCTCCCTCTCTGTCTATCTACTGCCCCCCACAACCATAATATCCCTCCATTACTCGTCTTTTACTTTTTCTCACTGTCAGACATTTTCTTTGTCTTGAATAGTATAAATCATAATTGTAACTTGATTTTGATGAGTGTTTAATTGACAAATGTGTGTTTAGCTGACTGCATTCTTTTAATACTCATCTGTGTCACTTCCCTTTTTGCTCTCTCTCTCTCTCTCTCTCTCTCTCTCTCTCTCTCTCTTTCTCTCTCTCTCTGTCTTTCTGATACTACTCCTCACTAAAGGGGCCAGTTCAGTTTTCTCTGTGGACCGACCATCCATGGTTAGACCCAAAAACCCACACAAGGTCTCAAATCTGCCATTGTCAAGCTTCCCTGGAGTGGTAGACCTTCCAAGCAGTCAGATGACATGATGCTGAAGTTCTGCCAAGAGTCGAGTGCTATAATGACTTAATAACAGCAAGCTTTGTCAACATAATTAATATTTTGCTCACTTGTTCAGCCATTTGGTGCCTAGTGCCCTTACATAGACATTATTACCTCGTTTTTTTGTCAACAATGAGTATTTTGAAATTGTGCAGATACTTGATAGATTGTACTAATAAAGCATTCTGAACTGTCCTGGAGAAAAAATTTTGGAGACAAAAATTTGTTTTTGTTTCCTCCGAGGGGTGAATTACATGCATATTTAAATGAATAATGTGGATATGATGAAAATAATTCACGTTCTAGTCTATGTCACTAGATTTATGAATTAAACAATCTAGTTACATTTGTTGTTAACCATGTTATTATACATCTGCCTGTGGTGGTGATGAGACTTGGCATGGCATGTCTGTGTCTCTCTCACACACTGCTCTGACCTAGCCTTGTTATTAGTGAGACCGTAAGAACCAGTAAATCATTCCTACACTCTGATAAACGTCATTAACAACACAACACAGAATACAGGACTGTTGTACTGTGACCGTTACGTTTCCAAAGACAGCTCAAGCATGCCTAAAGGGCTCCTATCTTGTTGTGTAGACCACAATTTAATTCAGGATTATGGGCCCATTTGACCCTAAACCAGAGATGATAGCTTGTATCTCAAGTTACAATTCCAAAAGCAATTTCCTCTTACCCACAAGATAAAGGCCCTCATTAGAAGGAGAAGAGAGAGACGACCCCTCAGCTTCATGTTTATCTTGGTGTGGATCCTCAAGAAAGTTCCACAGTCTCGGAAGTCTCTCTGGAAATGGTTTCTCTTTTTTAAGATGGACCTTCAGGGAATGTTAATTAACTTATATAACATTATCTGTAGACCTTGACTCACACTACACAAAGGTTTGAATTTGGAAGTACCCTTATACATGTTGATTAAACTCAGCTGAACAGGAGAAAAGCACAGCTGCTCCAGAGATGAATTCATATGAATATCAGCATGTCTGCAGGTTCATGTCACTGTTTTAAAAGGTCAGTGTTCCAGACACTGCTGAAAATCTATTTACTAATTTACTGATGCCTGGCTGCGTCAGAGGCCTGCTCAGGCTAACATGCTTCTCTGGTTCACTGCTGTCTTCAGGGATCACAGACTTATGTGGGGTGAGGTTTTTTTTGCCTGCTATAAGAAAACAAGAGCAGGAACACACAGGGTCTCCCATCAGCACACAATGATCTATTCCACAAACCTGGAGAAACCACTGAAACAGTCATAGTGACTAAATAATCACATTATAACATTGAGTGTTCAGGACACAGACAGAACTCTCTAGAATGAACTAGCATTTAAAAGGTACTTAGCCTAAGGCTAGTCTGGGTATTACACATGATCTACTAAAACTGAGTGTTTTACCAATCGCTTTATTAAGCTTGTGTTAAAACTGTAAATTGAAGTAAGTCACAATTCATTACAATAATAAACTATGAGTAAAACTACTCACACTGTTCAAGTGAAATGAACATATTAGGAATTTTGGGAAGAAATTGCTTATTTGCATTTATCACATAATTTTGTGATAAACCTGTGAGTGCTTCCTGTACTGTGTGCCAAAATGCAGGTGTCTTGGTAAATGCAGGTGTCTTGGTAGATGTGCTTATTACTGTTAATCTTGCATAGAAACTGAGAGAAATGATTGGGCGGTATGCTTGTCATAGGCAGTTCCATCTCCACGAATGATTAAAGCCCCACTATGCAACATTTTTCATTTAATTAATCCGTTTCATACGGTTTAGGATGCTAAAATGAGTCCTTACACGGCGAAATAACGGTGTAGAATGCGCCACTGTGGCCTATAGCGGTAGATACAGCACTTGCAATGTTCAGCAGCGCGGACCGCCTCCAATAGAATGCAGTGCAATACAATGCGATATAGCAGTCTTTAGAGGGAGCTTGTGAGAGAAAAAAACAGAATGTTGCTTAGCCCGTCTTTAACATCAAAATAATGAAAATGCCTCTGGAGGCAGTACTTATGCCTACAAACAATCACACCAATTGCACAGAGAAAAGAGTGGGGTGTTCAAGCAAAGTTCAAGCAAAACATGTGTTAGGGTTATCTTCATGATGTTGGGATAAAGCCATGTTTGATTGGTCCCTCAGATTGATTGGTTCATCCTTAAGGCCCTAATTGTGACATGTCAATCAATAGGGTAATATGGGAGGGACTCTACTGTATTTACCTGTTTCCATCAGTCAGACTCTGAACCTTCATGACTTTGAGTATTTCCTTGACCTGTGTCATGCAATAGGAAACAGCAAAATTGGTCAGCAGATGTGTGTCATTGTGAATGGAATGAGTTGTCTTTTTTGTCTCTTAATCTCTTTATTTAGACCTATTTTTTTAATAATTCACATACTAGGACAAAGCAAAGTCCACACACTGGCCCAGACTGCTGATGTTGCTTCCTAGAGAAGTGTCGGCTCTCCAGAGCAAGGCACCGCAGCGGACGAGCAGGCTTGATGAAGGTCCACAGACTCCCCGATCTAATTGCTCAGCAGACCCTGGTGTCAGTGCTCGCCTCCCCGATGTATTAACGAGAGCCTAAGCTGTCGATTCTGCTCCATTTCCTCTCCTACTCATTAGCGAGAGCATCCAATTAAATCAGACTTACGGCAGATGTCCACAGGTCCTCAATCACAGGGGCAGCGAAAAGGCAAGTGGCCCGTTTAATCCAGCAGGTTTCATGGACCCTTTCATGGACCCCTTAATCTCACAAATGGGATTAAGGGGGTCTGACAAACACAAGTCTTCAGAGAGGATTTCCTGCACAAAGTTGGGGGGTAAGTCAAACTCCCATTCCTTGACCATCCACTCCATCCACTTTGACATCCTGTTCTGACACAGTCATGGAAATCAAAACACCAAAGGCTTCCATTAAGAGCTACTAGGATCCCTGGTGGTCAGCATTCCCTGGAAGTAATTGCTATTTTTATGGTACTCAGTATAAAATTAACTAATAATGAAATGAAGCTGGACATGGACTGGTACCGGTCTGCGGCCCAGTGGTTGGGGACCACTGCTCTATGTCATCAGTTGTGGGCTCTTTGTTCACATGCAGGCCAGTGGTGGTACCTGACCACAGATAGGAACTAACATAAAATGAAAAAAAAAAAAAAACATTCTATGACAAAGGCAAATGAGAGTATGAACATTATTAAAAATTAGCCTAAACCTGTGTAACTGTGGCTCTAATTCCCCTTTATGCATAGGTACTCTCTGTTACATTGAGGTCTATGATAGAAACCCAGACTTTCATGGAATATTTAAAAACCTTATTTTTCTCTGGTTTGATTTGTTTAAATTGTCCAAGCTTTATCACTGTCAATATTGTTTGAATTGTTATAATACTTGACAATGATCATCTAATCAGAAAAATACAGTAAATGTGCCCTAATGTTACAAAAAGTTGTCATGATCTGATTCCAGTCAGAAAATTACCATTGGCTTACTGAGGCCTAGGCTTACACATGAGAGGGGTCCTTTCTTTGGCTCTTTTGTCTGAGAACACTTTCAACATTTATGATCACATTCTGTCACCTGTTGTGAGATTATATTCCTGGAAGAGGATGTAGTTTAATGTATTGAATTTATTGAGCATTTCAGTAATGGAGAAATTATGTCAGGTAATGTGAAGGGTTTTGATGCTGTCGTTGCATTATAGACTGAAGAAATCAACTTTTGTGGAATGTTATGTTGGAAAATGGAATGTTAGTAACTCATGTGAATACAATTTGTGGATGTAAAGGATAGTAGCAGTTGATCTCAAATCTTCAGGTTGATATTTCTTTTGAATGTATAGAACTCAGTAGAAAACGGATATCAAAGTTGCTCTGGAATTAAATTCTTCCACTTTCTGTAAGCATCATGTAGCGGCTATGCTGGCACACTGTATAAATAGATGCAATAGCTGTCATAGTTACTGTGAAACCTGTAGCAATGCCATGGACTATTTCAGATGGCTTTACAGATGACAGGTGGTCCCCATTCAATGATAACAATTAGAGGCACTTGGGAAGGGCTGATGACAATTTGAACATTAAAGACATTTGAAATAATAGGCTGTCCTCTTTGGTAAAACTGAAATGCTTGGATAAATTACAGTGGCTGTAATACATAGCCGACACATACAGTACACAAACATATACCCACATCTCCACAAGCGCACACAAGGTAATTACCATAGGGAGCCAGTCAGGCTTCACGGCACTGAACAAACCCCAAATGATAAATGAGAAGAGCAGCCTAGACTTGTCCCTCTGCTGTCTAGTAAGTACCCATCTGTAATTGCATTAGACAAAAAGTAAACATTTTCACTCTGCTGCCTTGAGAAAACAACTGGATGTTCCAACACACAGAGCTCTTAGACATCGTCATAGTAACAGCTCTGGCTGCCAGTTTCCTGCTGAGACTGGCCTTCCTCTCTCCTGTACTTCATGTCGGTGTAAACCTGACTTTAAAATTACATTTAGCAGTCTAGAACTTTAAATTAACTTTAGAATAACCACCTATGGGTGACCACCATATACTGTAACCTTGTGGACAACATTAAATTTCTCAGCCAAAACTAGGGGTGAAATGTATAGCTACTGACTGTACTTTTCCATAACCCCTGGCAGTTGAGCTGTGAATCCAGGTTTCTTCTTGAGTAACTGCCACAATAGAGATTTTCCTTTCCCATTTGCTCTTCGGTTCTCCTTGCCAAATCTGTTAAGGGCCTTGAGACCATTCTATTGTGAATTGTGTATAAATATGTGTAATTGAATTCAGACAGCTGATAAAGTAACAAGGTCAGGTACTGACTTATTGGAAGTTGTAAACCCCCAATATGCGACATAGGCCAGACAAATCAAAATAACAATGTCATTTATGATCTTGTGGTCAGTGGTAGGCTAAGGTTACAATTTGTATTGTATTCTCCAGGTGGCAGAAAAATATCAGACACAAACACAGAGGTGAAAAATACACAACAAACAAGGTAACATTTCTAGAAAACTCTACAGCCTATATTTTGATTAATTCATTTAGATAAATTGTAGTGCATACAGCTTAAAAACAACCTATAACAGAAGGCTCTTAAAACTACAAAACACCATTAGTCAAAACTAAAATGATAATTGAAGCATCTTATTACTTGGCAGAAATGGATAGAGAAAAAAAACATTTGCAAGTGTTCAGTTTGTATGTCTTGAGCTCTGATGCTTTCTATGTTTGGAGAGAACAACTTAATTTTATTTTTATCCAATATTTTTAGCCTATTTAAATAGATTAGAAACATTCTAGCATGTTTACATTGAGGACAAAACTAGGCGATATCCTGATCTCATAGCAACTTATTTAGGCTTATAATATTAGGGTTGTCAAATTATCCTTAATTGCGACTAATCTCAAAAAATGATGTTACACGCAATTAAGTGCAAGATTGTGGGAGCAGTTTTATCTTTAGAAAACTGTATACCCTTGCATGTTTATAATAATTTATAGTTTATAATTTAATTTATTATAATAAAGATTAGCTTTGTATGACAGTCTTACAGAATTTATGATGCACAAACATTTGGATTTCTTTATTTGATAATAGGTCTAAGAGTGTGGCCTAGTCTTTCAGCTAAAAAAATTAGGTAAATCCAAAAAAAAACCAGACTATATTTTGCTACACTAGCACTTCAAGGTGCAACAGGAAAATTATTATAAAATTATTATAGATATAGACTATATCAATATCTATTTTTTTATGATGCTCAGTTAAGACTATAGACTGATTGCTATAAATTCTCTAGGCAGGCGTAAGCCCCTTATATAGGAGTTTTTCCTTGACCCTGTTGCTCACAGGTAGTCCTTGCTGTGAAGCAAGTATATATATTTTATATTTAAGCTATGTTGTATTTGGATAGTAGTTCTTTAGTGAATGTAAGACAGGTCATAGGCAAGAAAAATGTGACCTTTTTTCTTGTCAATATTTTCATTGTGGACTGCCTGTGCCGAAAATGGGACACACTAAATGTTGACCATTTGGTCCAATGTCAAACTTTGAAATTGCTTAATTAGCTTTTCAATATGGTTATAGGACTATATCCTATTAAAGAATTTAAGGATATGCACTTTAGGAAGGATGTCAAATCCAAGCTATCAAATCAAACTGAGAGATTTCAGCTTTCAGAGTGAGAATTTGTCTTCCCACATAACAATGAAAATCCCATCTATGGGCATGTGGCTTACAACCTAGCACCAGTAGGCCACAGCTGACGAGCGATTAAGTAACGATTAGTGTGTATTCATTATAGCACATTATGAAGGAGGAGCAGCGGACAAGGCTCAAGTACTGCTGGTAAGGCACTTTCAGAAGGTGTTGTATCAGACTACTTTGTTACTTTGGGATCAGAAGTCCACTTTGGTGGATTTGATGTCTCTTCTGCTCACTTTGACCTTATCATCATATCATTTGACCATAACTTTGCTAGACATTTGGCCTTATATGAAACCAGAAATACTAAAAAAGTTAAGGAGAAGGAATGTGCTGTTTACAACTCAGTATAATCACGTTTTATGGGCCCCTTTGAGACTACCATGAATAACATTGCATATGTTTTATTGCCAGTTTTAAAGATATTTTTCCACGTTTTCGTCTAGGTTAATAAACGTGAATGGTTGCTGTTGGCTTCCTGCTAGGTCACTTAGCATTAGTAAAATTATATTTAAAAAAAAAAAAAAAAACCTATACACCTGATGTGTTTCTATCTTTACTCCTGTAAAGTAGACAGTCTTAAAACTGTCTATTTAATACCATGCTATTCTGCATCATTCTAACAATTTGGCTTGGCACTTAGCTTGAAGTGTTGCTGTCACAGGCTATGCACCCGCAGAGTGTGTCAAGAGTTAATGACAGATTCTAAGGTCACCCTCAGGTCAGCTTCATAGCCTTGGGTATGGAAGAGAAGAAATGTTTCCATATCTTGAATATTTAATTCAGTTATTCTGCTTTACGAGTGTACTTTGCTCTGTGATCCAGTTAGAACAATGTAGAATGTAGCATGGTATTACATAGACAATATATTGAGACTGTTAACAGCAGTAAAGATAAATGGTTCAATTGTTCATGCTGTGAATTCAAAAAGCCAGAAGTCTAACTGAGGTCCTACCTGAATAAAGCATGATTTCTAAATGTCATACTGCCCCACTATTATAGGTCATTTGGGTGTTCATGGACATGGAAATGATTATTGTGGTGATAAAGAACTCATTAGGACAGTGAATTTAATCTAAATTGAAAATACTTTATTTCTTAAACAGAAACATTCTGAAGGGAGACTGTAAACAAGTCCTCATTACAGGCCTAATGCAGTTCAAACTCCAGCCAGGAAAATTACATCATGAAATTCCCTTCTTCCATTTAACCTTTATTTGATGCCTGTGCTCCGAGGGTAAGTTATTGATAATACCTGCAGTTTAAAACCTAGAAAACAAGCTTGCCAAGACATTTTAATGAGACTTTCCGAGTTATTTATTATTATGTTCTGTTAGTTGAATATGTTTTCAGAGAAAGTGTGTGGTAGAAACACTGGCGTAGATGGGTAATAATTGCTCTGATGGAGCCTACTTTGTCGAATTCAGACTCATAAGAACAACACATAACAGAGTAGAAGTAGTCTGTTTTCCTTACACATCAGTAATTCATGTTACATAAAACACCACATGCCATTTGCTTAATATTTTATTAGTGAACCAAGGCGTCATGACATATGGCATTGCAAATAACATTGTGTGTCATTAAGAAAGCAAACACTTGTTGTGTTTGACTCTAGTGCATCATCTGTGCATCATCACCTTTTTTTTTTTTTTTTTTTTACCAAAACCTTCTTGATACATAAAACCCTGACACAACATATATTACCATCGGGTTAACCAAATTAAGGCCCAAACAGACGATTTTGTCATTAGACTTGACTGGCTTATACTGCCTTTGCTAAAGAGCACACAAAGAACAATGCAAAATCAAATTAAATAACCAGAACCTGATTTTGTCATAGAGACAGGAGCTCCAGCCTGTTTTGGTGGACATAACAGCACAGTTACCATGAACAAATGACTTTAGCAAGAACAGACATTTGCAGCAATACCTTAATGACAAATTTTCACGGTGCAAAAAGCAGTTTTCATTTTATAAGGGATAATCATATAAAGTACGCTTAAATTACGTCTTGTAGTAAGATTTTGACACATAGCTACTCAAAACAAAAAACAGTAGGCCTACATTTAAAAATTTCCAAAACAAATGCCCTGAAGTTGTCCAACAGGAGTGACTGACTTCTTTATGATAGCGATCTGGCAAGGACATTCACAAGATACATAAATTGTATGACAAAAGTACGCTGGTTGAATTACATGCATGTCTATCGTTCCTCTGCCCTAAAAGACAGGTTTTTTTTTTTTTTTTTTTTTTTACCCCTAAAGCCTATTCTGATTATGAGTATTCTGAGTTTAAGATGAAATATTAATAAATAATAATACATTTTTGATATACATTTTTTGTGTGAGCATATCAGTGAACATCACTTACCCTTTGGTGAGCTTCATGTCTGTATTTATTAAAAGGTTATGAATTTTCAAAAAGATTGTAGAACTGCACCTAGGCAGCCATTCTGTAGGTGGAGGTGGGTGCTATTGCAACAACCGATAATTCTCAGAACAGGGATGTATGCAATGCCATAAGAGCCAAACTTGTCCCGTGATGCATATTCCATTCTTGAACCCACATAACACCTGTTGCGTTATGTTCTTTGATTTAGCAGTTTAAAGCAACATTCCATTCATGCGCATTCCATTCTCGTGCCTACGGCGAACCACATATAGCCGTGGCTATATTGGCCAACACCACCACTCCCACTCGTGCGATAATGCTTAAAGAAGGGCTAAGCAACATTCTGTTTTTTTTCTCACAAGCTCCCTCTAAAGACCGCTGTATTGCATTGTATTGCACTGCATTCTATTGGAGGCGGTCCGCGCAGCTGAACATTGCAAGTGCAATGTTCTACCGCTGTAGGCCACGGTGGCGCATTCTACACCGTATGTTCGCCGTGTAATGACTCATTTTAGCATCCTAAACATTATGAAACGGATTAATGAAATGAAAAATGTTGCATAGTGGGCCTTTAATTAGCAGACCTGGCTCAGAGCCAGCCGGCATACATAAGCATGACATAAGGTGAGATAAGCATTCACTGTATGCCCTCACATAATCACTTGAAAATGTCAATAAAGTTTGGATATTTTCTGTGTGGTAAATTAATGTTAATATGGGCAATTTTATTCATGCAGGTGTCCGAATGCATGTGTTATAGTTGCTAGCTGACAAATACAGTCTCAATAACAACACAAAGCCATAGGGTCAAAGCTGCATTTATGTTGCTTGTGTTTATAAACACAGTCTATGACATGCACATGTTACAGCAAGAGGCAGCACCAAGGAAGAAAAACAGCCAAGGTATGGATTGGTATTGGGTGATTCATTAAAGCAGTTACAAGACAAATGTGTCAGAGAAATCTTGTTTTCACTCAGGGGAAACATACGCTAACCTTGCTAAATGTTAATTGGATCTCTGGCATTTAGATTAAAATAAGAGAAGCCAGCTTTGTCTAGTTACTAAAATAAAAAAAAGCTGTTGAAATTGTATATGACTGTGGCTGTCAGGCTATAATGGATATTTACACAAATCTTCCTACAGAAGACTGCACTGTGTTATAACTTTGTGCATTGATGGACGTGCTAAGGTAACAGATCTTATAACTGTGGGGCAGGTGAATGAGGAGGTGTGCACTGTGCTGAAACAGGCACGTGCACATAGGTCTCATCCTGTGCAGAGCACATGCCCTTTTTGGAATTGCACTCGGATGTGCCCTTTTTTAGGGAGGTTTTGTTTATATAAATCATTGCTATTAGTAACCTTTATGAAATAAACACAAGTATTCATATGATGCATAACCACACCGGTGTGATGTTGACATAATGTGATGTCGTTTGGGCCAATTGCACACATTTGCTGTTCAAAAACCCTCGGTGTAACTGCATTTGAGTTTGACTCAAAGTAACTGAGTGATCCAGCAGTGTTGGGCAGCGAAGTAGCGAGGCAGTAAAACTACATTTTGGAGTAACATGACTTTGACATGACATGACTGTAGTAAAGTTATATTCTGAATCTGATAGCTTTTCATACAGTAGTTTAGCTATTTTTTTGGCCATGTAGTGTGGTAGCTTTCCTTAAAGCTACATAAGAGCATTAGCTCACAGCAGCAAATATATCTAGGCCATAGCATACATCGAACATCCATTTATTGTGATGCATTTGTTGAGTCAGTGGTGCCGTAATTAAAAATGTCCATAATGTATGGTGACATTACAGTGCAGTCATATCAGTAGGCTACACTTATCAGTTAGGCTACCATTGTATAGCTATTGAGAGAGATGTTAGTTCAATCAATAATATAATCTTAGAGGTTGGATCATGTATTATTATAGGCCTTCTGTACAAATTAGCTCATGTGTAGTTCTACTTTTTTGTAACTTAGCTTGCTACATTTGGTCTTCAGGTAGCTTTGGTCTCTGGTGTGGAGTAACTGGTAGCTTAGGTAACTACATTTTCTGAGTAGCTTGCACAACACTGCTTATCAGCTAGGTAAAATATATTAGATGTATGCTATAAGATGAAGTGGTACTGTATAATGGCAAGATATCTTAAAGCCTCTATGTGTAGGATTTATCTTCTATTTATCTTCTTATCTTTTATTAAAAATATATTTTTTATTTTAAAAATATAATGTAAAACGATGGTAATTACCTCCATGAATAAGTTGTAGTGTTCCCGTAAACTTGGTAATTTCCATTTATACTGTATATAGATGTTGTTGGGTACCAAATGAGAATATCCATTTTGCGCCACCATTTTCAAAATGAGGACCATGGGAAATGAGGACCGTGGGAAGGGGAGGGCTAATACATTTTATTCAAACGTATGCAGTATACCACTTCGCCGATAGATGGGAGAAATTCTCATACGAAAAAAATAAAACTTACACATAGGGGGTTTAAAATATAATTTAGATATTTAGATATAACTTTGATTTATAATTTAAATGGTCTTTAAATGCCTTTGTCAAATAATATAAGAATAGTATTGTGTGCCCTTTTTTGAATTTCAGCACATGCCCCTCAAAAGGTCCGTGCACGGCCCTGTGCTGAAACATGTGCTAACAAGGGGCATGTGTGACATTCTTTTCTGCTGTTTCAGTCTTCAATGTTTTGCACTTTAGCACAATGGAAATATTATTAATTGGGTAACCTTTTTGTTATATATAGACTTGTAATTTATTACATTCAGTGGGCAGTGTTTTTTTTGTCAACTGACTATTTTGTATGATGTGCATGATGCCAGAGTTAGGGGGCATACAAAACTCTGCTTAGGGCCTCGTGAAGGCTTGGGGCTGGCAAGCAAAGCCTTCTGACAGAATCAGAACCAGAGTTTCTAAAAGACAACTAGCATATTGTGTGTTAAGGACATAAAGGCCAAGAGATCAACATTCGCTTCCTTCATGACAGCAAATGTCAATGGACTTCAGGTACTGAACTCAAAATCAATATGCAGACTATACAAACCTTAATACAATAGGACAATAAATTAGAATAAATTATTATCATGTCAAGCTCAAGTCACAGCACCATGTGCATTTCAAACAAAGATAAAAATAACATACAGTATAAATATGATTTTACCCCTCATAGACAATAACATTAAAATAAAAAGCAAATGAATAATTATGTAACCCATAAAAACCAAGATAAGCATGTCTCTTTGTGGTGCTATCTGAAACCTGTGTTTGACTGGTGTGGACAAGGGAAACCTGCTTCACTGCTCTGCCTGAGTGCATTGACAGAGATCTGGTCCACCTGATCTGTACTGTGTGTGTGTGTGTGTGTGTGTGCATAGTCTCAGTGTATAGCATGGAGTACCAGACTTCTAAATCTCTCTATCTGTCCTGGTTGCTCTGCTCTGGTGATGTAATCTGGCTAACTTTGTCAGGCAATTACAGACAACCCATACTGAGCCTGCCAGAAACACACACAAACAAACACACACACACACACACACACGTGCCTGAAGGACATAACATTCTGACTCCTCTTAAAGGAAACTTTCAGTACTCTTCCATGCACTCCACTCTTCCTTCATCAGTCAGTAATCAGATCAATGGTCCACATATAATAAACGCTGTTGTTAGAGGTTGCTGAGTTGGGCTTACAGGATCAATATCACTTGGTATGGCGGTGAGCAAATAGAGAAATAGTGAAGTCAAAGCCAATGGTGACTGATGAGGGCTGAGAATCAGTTCTTTTGTTTCCGGTGCCCCATTCATTTAAGGTAAGCTGCAGTGTGCAGTCAATCTGATGTGCCATACCAGATTCTGTCAACAGCACTCGCCAATAACAACAACAGGGATACAGACTGATTGCCTTTAGACCATTCATTTAAAGCAGCCCTGCAGGTTCTAAGCACACTACTACTAACTGCTAATACGTTCTAAATGTTTAAATGTCAGGATTTCAATCCTACATTCCTGCATTTTCCTGTGCATTGTGCAATTCCAAAACAGTACCATTTGCATTTTTTTTCTCAACATAAGATCTTGTAATGAGAAATGCTGCAGCTAAAAAAAGGCAAATTGCCAAGTGCATGAATAACATAAAGCATCTCTCTGAACCACAAACAACCTAATCACCACAAATGATTTAGAAATTTTAGTCCCAACAGTCCAGAGAGCTAGGGATAAAGAATGACTTACAGGGAGGCTACATTGGATAATGATATGATATACATATCATAGACCACACATCAAACACATCTGGTAACTTCCATAATAATCAATAGAACTGGCCACATCAAAAGCAGCAACATTCTACAACATTCTCCTGAATGTATTTCAACAGCACTTTAGTAATGTATCTCCCACCACCACTTCTGTACTATATCTAACGTAGTTCTAGGGTTAGAGTAACAGAGTAGCTGAGTAAGGTAGCATTGTAATCAGCTTTCACACATTACATTGACAGAACTAAAAACATGTTCTTCATACTAACCGAACAAGCTGTAGCCCAGTGCTCCCAATGGCATTAGTGGGTGGGTGAAGAAGTGGAACTCATTCAGTTAAAGACTGAAGGTATAGGAAAACTCATTCACATCAGCCTGGCACAACAAGACCAAAATACAGTCCAAAACACTTGACTTAGATTAGAGCTATTATTGGTCTACTGTACAGTCCAGGACTGACTCTCATATCAAAATGTGAGATACATCAACCCAAAACTGACATCGACCCCTAACATCCCTGTTAGTGCAGGTTTTGGTTGCAGTGACAAGACGGTGTGATTGGGTAGTAGCAGTAGCAGTAGTAGTAGTGGTAAAGGCTATTTATTTAAATATTCTGCCAAGGACAAAGCCAAGCCCAAAGCTGGAAAAAAAAATCTAAATCATGGAAAAGATTCCTTTGAGTTAGCCATGGAAAACTAGGCTGGAGACCATGTGGCCGATCTAATCTAACAATCTTTTTGTTAGCAAACACAATGAATTAAAGCAGTGACAATTGTAAAAAAATTTGTAAAATTTGTAAAAAAAAAATCTGACTTGATCTGATTTGACTTTCTACCATGTTCTCTTCCCTAACAAAACCAAAAATAAACCAAAACAAGTAACAAAAAATTACAAAATATTAACCAACCAATTCTAAATAGAAGCTTCCTAACAGCTGTCCCTCTTTACTGCAGGTCTGCTAGCTACAGGCTGAGAAGCCCAATTACTGTAAGCACTAAAAAAAGGCTTGAGTGAGGCAGGTTGACACTGCAATGTATGGCACTGTATAGTGTTGTGAATTGCAGAATTGCATTAGTTACAATCACATATAAGAATGTCATGCCAGATCTCATCAGCTGAGAGAATTAACATGCCTAAACTGCACTTAAGCAACACACACACACACACACACAATTAACAAAACAGCTCCTTAGTTTAAGACAATGCAATATGATTTTGCATTTGACCACATACAATTTGGCACAGAATAACGTGGACATGATGTTAGATAGCAATGGTTAATTCTTGTTTGGCAAGTTTTCCCTAACTGCATTGGCCCTTTGGTCAGTGATGAATAATCCAATATATAGGAAAGCATTTAACCATTTGTGATTGTTTGCTTGATGTTCTCTGCATACATTTCGAAAGGTATAGTTCACCTCAAACATACAGGGGAGCTAGATGAATGGCTCCTGCACAATTTTTTTTTTTTTTTTACATTTTTAGCATTAAACAAATAAACTGTGAACCACAAGCCTTTTATTTACTGTTTGCTACATCCGAATACGCCCCAGATCTGGTCAAGGCATGGCTCAAAGGGCACCACTCCACACGTCCCCCAGAAAGGCCTGGCACCTTGCCTGGAGCAACAGCAGCCTCTGGTTTTATGGTAAAAATCATCTCAGTAATCCTTGTTGGAAGTGTGTACAGTCTGAGGGAAAATTCACTTCAGCTCCTCCTGCAGAGAAGAAAAATGACGGCAGAGACATAGAAATGAAACAGTGCTAAGCTGGAGGTGGACGGGTGTCTTTCTGTGTTAGTCCTTGGCCCCTGATGCATTGCTGGTTGCATTACATTCAGCTAGGCACTGATGTGAAGTTTCTGCTTAACAAAACATTACAATCTGAAGTCTTCGAGTTCTGCAAAGTGGGTCTTTTTTTGGCACCAGCATTTCTTTTGCTTTGCTGCATTTTTAATTGAGCAACTATGTGTGAAATCCCTTTTAACATATTGAGCATGGCGGTTCAACTTTGAAGGATGTAGTCAGGCTTCAGTGTTCACGTGCTGGTATATGGTCATCACTGGTTTTCCAGTGCAGTGAATATTACAGCAGGACTCATTAGGCATACACTCCAATGGACCAGAGCACCAAACTCCACCCAATGAGTGGATCTTGGCATTGTTTGATGTCTAGGTTTGCCAAAACTGTAATACTGGCAAAAATAAAATTGCACATTTAAGCGATGCACCAGAATAACCTCCACAGTAGGTCTTTCTCCCTACCAGTCAACGCCATCCAGGTGCTCTCACTGTCTCTGTACCGTGTCTGTATTAATGGCCTGTTTGTTGAGTGCATCTAATGCTGTTGGAGTCTCCTTGTGTCCTTCGATAGAGCAGTTTGACACTGCGTTTGCCACCTGGAAAAATTTCCTCAGAAGAATCTCCCTCAGTAGCAAGTAGACCCACGGATCCAGGATCTGGTTGAGAGAGGCCAGTCGGATGGCAGTCAGGAAGAAGTTGCAGTCCATCTGCATGTCTCGACTGGGAGCAAAGCCACCAGCTAGAGGTTTGCAATAATGTGAAGACGTCTGTGTGTAAATCATCTTCATCATCAGTACCTACAGAGGGAATTCACACACACACACACACACACACAAATTTGCATTTGTGAGACTTGTCATTTTGTATCAGAAAATGCTCTTCAATTACCTTGCACCCTAGCAGTAGCAAATAGTTTTAGTCAGCAGGTACGCCATGCATACCAGTGATGTGCGGGTTGATCCAACTTGAGCAGGTGCTTGCGGTCCACCGTGGTCACTGGTCAGCATAAAATATTTGTAATGACATTTGGGTCATGGTCGGTCGGGTCGTTTGAAATAAGGATGCTGATTAAACTTTTGTCATTTATAAAGCAGACTATTTTTTCTGTTAAAAACAAATACTGGCGCAAATATGCAGCACGAGAATGCAGTTGGTAAGAGAGAAGGTGAAAACTTACTGTAGCCTATATCCGAGATTTCTGTTTTAGTATCACAGCCTATTTGTGAATATTTTTATTTTAGGCAATGCACAATTGTAGCCTTGGATTTTGGCTATGTTTTGGTCCGTTAATAAAGACTTTCTTAACATATTCTATGCAAGCATTTTGTGCTTGTGAGAGCTTCAATTAGGCACACACTAAGTAATACTAATTGGAAATCCTTATTTACCTTGAATGTGAGCATTAGGAAAATTTACTTTGAGGGTCAGGAAGCAGGTCAAGTCAGTACAGGCAACTGAAACTCAATCTGAAAAAGATGTCCAGTTGTCTATACTGAATATGTTGACTTTCTAGAGAACCACTAGGCTGTGACTGTGTAAAACAACTAAGTGGCGGTCACTTGAACAAGTTTTGGCATTGTGTTTGGAAGAATGAATTTAATACGTCATCATACTCTTATCTTCGCAAGCTGCAGTCAACCATGGTGTGCCACAGGGATCAGTGTGAGGTCCCCTATTGTTCACCATCTATATAACTACTGTATGCCCCCATGGACTCAGTTTCCACTGCTATGGTGATGGTACCCAGCTCTACATCAGCACTTACCTTTCGGCACACCCCTTCCCTCCGCACTTGTTAACTGCCTGCATGAAATAAAAACAGGATTGGAGGCTTGCCAATCTACTTAGTCCAGAGTAAACTATAAAGAAGAGTTCATGGTCTATCATGGTCCATCACTTTAAAAGTAGGATGGCGACTTTCTCCTGGATGTGCATGGCTGTACCATTATGCAATTATCAGAAGTATGGAATCAGGTGTCATCCTGGGCTTCAGGCTTTTACTTTAGACTCACAATAAAAAGACCACCAAATATGCCTTTTTCCACCTCAAAAACATATCAAGACTCACTCTCTGATGCTTCCACCAAGACACTGGCAATGATGTACTGTATAGTGCATACTGATACTTTCAAAAAGCATCTAAAACATACCTGTTTTCTAAGGCCTTTGTTATTGTTATTGTTGTTGTTATTATTATTATTAGTTGGCTGGGCCTGCTGGTGATACTGGAATGCTAGTATGAAAGCTGGAAATGGCAAGTTTATGACCAGTGAAAGTAACCTGTACCAACTAAACTCATTTTAAGTTTCACTTTTGATACCTAGAGTTGAAATCTATTAGTTACATTCATGACAACTTTTTCCAATGAAATGAGCCCAGGTGGTTAACTAATCATTTAAATAATCATTTGATTATACAAATATACACAGTAACAACTTAAACAAAATAAGAAACACAACAATAGAGAATTGATAACCTTGCCACTTGCCACAACAATTAGAGAATTGATAACCTTGCCACAACTTGCATGGGAAGTTCTGGTCAGTCTGTTTCAGTCTTCCATGAAAATTCTTATCTGGTTTTAGCAATGTTTTGCAAAGACCACTACAGAGATGTTGAGATTTTCCAGTGGCCAACGCGATGTTTGGCTTAAGGTCTTCTGTCTTTTTCGAAGGACCTTTTCCCACTGACTCACACACATAACCCCCCCCCCCCCCCCCCCCCCCCCCCCCCACACCCACACCCACCCCTCAAGCGGATGACTGCTAAATCTGCCTACATCCAGTCACAGCAACACGACCTGTAATAAAACACTGACACTTATTCCAACATAATGCGTGAGACTACTCATAGTGTGGATTTTGAACAGGAGCTTTGCTAGTAGAGACACTGAGTGAAGCTGAGGCAGCTCTGTTCCCTTATGACTAAATGTTCTACGGTTGACAGAGACAGGGTATTGTTGTCACCACACATGGTAGCATCTTTACATAAAACCCTTTCTAGGTAGGGGTATTTTTGGAACTAATTCAAATAAGATTATCACAGTACATTTGTAAATCCTGGCAAATTATACATTTACTGAAGCTCAACACAACTGAGATTTGTAGTATAATCCAAAGGATTATTTAACAATATTACATTTCAATATTACCACATTTATTTAACACATCACATTTCAGGGAAATGTACACATATCATGATTGTCCTGCCATTTTTGATGTAACATTTACCTTAAGGACTACAAGTACAAATTGTAAAATAGTAACAAATAGCTGGCCAATAACTCTTGGCCATGTTGATTTAGCTAAGTAAAATAGCAATCGGAGGAAAATAGATTGAAGACCCCTGGCATAATGATGATATCGACAATAATTAAAAAAGTAAAATAGAAAATTCCAGCATGGAATTATATATTATTGGTAACTGTTACATTTCTAATAACATTCTATATTGCTCATTTCCTACTAAAACCAGAAATACAGGCAGAAATATGAAGTTCCTCATTTGATATGATGAAGAAAAACAGGAGGCGATCCAGAACCAACTATCTAGCCATTTAATACCTATAATGATCTGGGCCTGTCTTTACCAGCTACAAGCTGCAGATTATTCTCGGAGGTCTAACTGTTCGCTATGTTGTCTATTTAAAAACTGGAGAGGAATGTTAAGAGAGAGGGGCATATGTTAACTCTTGGCTTCCTTCCTACAAATTGATTGTGTTACCAACCTGCAGCGGAACTTTAGAAGTGAATGACCTTTCCAACAATTATTAGCTTTCAGCACTGGCACTTTGACACTATGAGCTGTAAACTCATACAGCATATCTCTACAGCATCATAGCCTTTATTTATAGTATAGATGACAAAAGCCCATTGTTATACTTACTGAAAGTAGGCTATAGGCCTACGTATAAAAAGTCAAAACTACAGGTTCTTATTGACTACTATAAATAAAAGTAGAAAGTTTAAAAGTGAAAAGTATAATTTAAGCTTAAAGGACTATTTGGACAGTTGTTTTTGGTGAAGGAAGCAGACTACAGCCTTCAATGAATAACACAAAAAATATATGAACTGATGCACTGATATTTCATTATATAAAACATAACTATGAACTGGACTGATATTTCATTAGACATTTCGTAAGACATAGGATACTGTCCATCCTGTGTAGGCTATAATTCGACCTTAGTGTTGGGAAACAACTTTCCTTAAAAGCATCAAGACTCATGTTATTTTCCTAAAATAGAACGTACAGATTATATTAGGGAAAAATAAAAGTAGTCCAAAATGAATATTCACAGATGTTCCTTAAGTGCAGTAGCCTACTAAATTATTCGTAAACTACTTAGTAACTTTCCATCTCTGATTGTTACAAATTTGGAGAACAAAATGTCTCGAATAATAGGCCTACTTACCAGTAATGGGGACCAGCATACCAGTAGCACACACATTATGCCCAGCAACTGAATGACGGTTTCTGTGGTCAGGCGTTCCCACTGTTTGGAGGTCTGGGACGAACTTGATTTCATCTTACAGCGAATGACAAGTGCACGTATTGTCACCATGTTGCAAAAAAAAGTAACCAAAAGGGAAAAAATACCTAAGCCAGCAAACGTAAATGCAAAGAATGCATTTCCCGAGATATTTCTGTCCCCTGTACTAATGAAGCACCAAGTTCCGGGCCACTGGAGAGAATATTGTCCTACACCTGCAATGGGTAGCAGGGCGAATAGTAACACAAGGCACCAAACAGCAGCCAGCACTTGTTTTGTTACACTAGTTTTCATGTGGTTGGAATACCAGTGTGGAGCAGTGATCGCCAATGCCCTTTCGATTGCCATTACACTGGCAAGAAAGAGGGAACATAGCCCGAAAGTAGTCATGCATACCCCGAAAAAAGGGCACAAACTTCCCGAGGTGTCAACGCGCTCCCACTTTAATTCAGCTTGGTAAACAGAGATGACAATGGGGCTAGTTAACAGTTGTCCAAATAAATCTGTCAGCGCAAGTGATCCAATGCAGAGTAGAAATGATTTTTTTCGTTTATTTTCCTTCTTCCTGTAGGAAATATAAACTAGTAAAATCGCTAGTGAATTCCCAACCATTCCCGTCAGCATCATAGTAATGGGATAAGCAACAGACACTGATCCGCAACTGTTACTATTCGTTCCATTGCTTTCGTGCAATATTTTGGACATGTTGGATCCTAGCATCGTTTCAACGAAGTTATTATTTGAGACATTCAAAAATCTGCAGTTTTGGTTAGTCATCCTTCACCGACTTGCATCCCAGGGACATGGCTAGACTCGCCTGAGTTCATTGTGCGTTCCATCCACACTACTTTCTCTGACACCAGCTACACTTCACTTCGCGCAGACGGTTTTATACTGTAGGCTGAGCGCGGAGGCGTGGCTACACACATTTTCCAGTATACCCCTCTGAATGACAAGATTCTCCCCAATAAATAAATAAATAAATAAATAAATAAATAAATAAATAAATAAATAAATAAAAAAAAAAAAAAAATTCAATTCAACAGGCAGGCCTCCCAACCTTAGTAGTCTTTCCGGATAGAAATAACACTGTCCACACCACAAAAGTATGCCTCACAATGGCACCTGTACTCCACTTAGGGAGAAAAAATGACACCTTAAAATCCCAACTACTACTACTGTTAATACTGTTATATTGTTTCAAGTTGCACCCTTATTATCAGAATCACCATGGCCTGCATTTGGGCAACACACAAACAACAGTGATGATGTACTACCATCAGAACCAATTAAAAAAAATGCAGACTTAAGAGTGGGTAATAGGTTTTCTCTGTTACAGCAATAGGGAAGGGGGATAAGAACAAACACATTTCCAACATGAGTTTAACAAGATTTTATTCACATTACAACGCCGCTTTTAGAATCAAATATAACATCTCATGTTCTATGCTTTTCCGTCATCAATTAAGAAAGAAAAGAAAAAAACAACCTGATATGTTTGGATATGACAAATTGTTATCCTAATACACAACCTACTGCCAAATGAGACTGAAGACTGAGGATGTTCCAAATAAAAATATCCAAAGAGTATCTATAAAATGAAATTTAATAGCCTGAAACCAAACCTACTAAATTATTATGTAGGCCTAGTTTCATGACCACAAAACAAATTAGCTTTTTAATTCAAGACTGGCTAGAGGAAGTAATCGACAGGACATAAGAGGTGAGAAAGAAAGCAAAATAAAACAACATTCACAGCAGGTATTTCATTTTACCAGGGGGGGTATAGGGAGTCATGAAAAAGAGGGAAACAAAAACCAAAAAACAAAACCATACTTACCTTAAACCCTCACACATACAGGTGGACCGTAAAACTAGTGTTTTTGTACTCTTAGCACTATGTTCAGATACATGGGCTTGACAGTTTTACACACTTGGCATGACATGAATACTGTGATGTGTTTCTATACAGGGGCGCATTAAATCCAAACCAAGTCCCTGATCATAACTTGGGTATAAAAATGCATATCCAGTCAAAAACCTAATTTCAGCTGTATGCAATACAGGAGGTTAAGGTGACTTATGTGGTTATTAACTGCCAAGACTATGATGATGGTTCATCTGAGGTTTTGCCCTGTCTCTAGATGCAGAGAGAGGCCATGAACAATGCCAGCCTTAGACCCTAGGAGTCTCTAGGCTTTAACTTCTAAGGTTTCATTGCTGATGGGAAACCACTGGTCATGGATGGCAGATGGTGTGTACACAAAACAATTAATAAAACACTACGGACTAATTTTGACGGAGGATAGTTCTGTAATCTGATGCTTTTAACAAGGTCTTTTTTTTATTCTGGTTTAATCAACATGCATGTACGAGATCCCTAGCATAATGTTTGCTTTCCAAATCAATTCTTTTTTGAACTTGAACCAGAATGGGAGGATCCAGACGACAAGGCACCACGCCTAGAACAAAGACAAGAAAGACAGGGGAAAGAAAGAGAACAAAAAGAGAGAGCACAGGTAGGTAAGTTGAACATCAGAAACATCAACCATAATCTATGCCAAGAGCTGTACATGCAGACCATGCCACCAGGACAAGACACAAAAATAATGGAAACCTAAGCAGTACACCATTTGGTATTCCACAGAAACCCAAACCTTTCAGACGACTGGGATCTAGAGCGCCTTTTTTTCCTGTTCCCAGACGATGACCTGGAGCGACTTCTTTTCCTCCCTCTCTCGGGTGAGGAGGAGACAGAGCGTGAGCGGGACTTCTTCCTTGAGGACGGAGACCCCTTTGGTGACCTGGAGCTGGATCTTTTCAGGGAGGATATGTCAAAACCCCACATTAGACAAAACACTGACTCAAGTCAATTACCGACTGCAACAGGTCTTCACTTATTGTGAGAGACCACCGTAGAATTATTGTTATTTAACAGTTGTTGTAAATAGTAGTAGCTTAAAGGGATATGTGTGTGCCTTGGAGAGAAATTAAGTTGTAGGCTTCAATGAACTCTGGCTGATATGGGACTACCAAAATTAAAAAGGTAATCCGTTCTCTAGATTCCAGGGACTAAATGAAGCATCTCATCCAGTAATGGCTCTGATTGATATACCAAACTACTCAGAAGAGATATTTAGGGTTTCCTTACAACCGTAACAATATAAAACCACTCATCCACAAATTTAGACTGAGCCAACATTAAAATTGCAATTCCATCGATCTCCTGCATTAGTTTAATTGAAAACGTGCTCCGATTACAAAATCAGCAGCTACGGCCCGGAGACTATTTAAAACTTTAGCATGGTTAGAAGCCACATCCTGGAGCAGGTCCCACCCACGCTCTGGCAGGAGAGCGTGCTACCGCATTCACCTGGAGTTGGACCTGCGAGGGCGGCCCCGGCCCTGGGAACTTGAGCGGGACCGAGAGCGGGAACTAGATGAACTCCTGGACCGGGACCTGAGAAACACACATACACGCACGCACAGACACATAACAAAATTTTCCCATTTTTTCTGCAGTGCTCAAAGCAAAGATAAGTGACAAGGAAATCAGCTGCAAAAAAAGGGCCTTGGGTGTTGGCCCACACTTAAATCTCCCCTATACAATGTGAACACTCTTTTGTTCAAGCTAGATAAAAATATATTATACAAGCTCAAAACGACCACCACAAACAGACAGATTACTAGAAAAAAAACTCAGAAGTAGTTTCACTCTGTTTACAACACAAGTGTAAATAATACAGTACAAATGTAAATAATTAATGCAACTGCTAGACCATTCGTTTCAAAAAAAGGTCAGGAGGCACACTGATACAAGATGACAAAAGCAACAGCAAAAATAATACAACAGTGACAAACAACTGTAACACACACACACACACACACACACACACACACACCTCTTCAGTTCAAGAGGACCAGAAAACAAACACAGTCAGTCAGTCCCAAACAAAGTCCAACCAAAGGTTCAAAATAAGGGCAGAAAGAGCACACTGAGGTGAGAGTGGTAGGAAGACGTGGGAAGGAAAATTGAGCTGATACTGACATTTTCCTTGCGTTACCCTTGACCTGTACCCTTTTACCTGGACCTGGACCGAGCGCTGGAGCTGGAAGAGCGGGAGGAGGAGCGGGACGACCCCGAGCGGCTGCCCTTTTTCCCTGCCGGCTTCTCCTCGTCGCTGGCGTCTAGGTCGTACTTGGACAGATCGCCATCTTCATCTTCATCATCCTGATGCATATTATGCATAATCAGCAAATCAATAATAATAATAAAAAAAACTCTACGACCACCAACATTTGCTTCTTATGCATGTGTTTTCAGTACACTGCGGCTTTTCTGTAGTAGTATTTTGAATGTTATTTTTGAAGACATTGAGTCTAAATTTGTATAAATGGGTATTCCCTTGCCAGAGAGAGAGAGACTAATGTGGTGGAGTGTGGTCTGTGATGCTTACATCAAGGTTGTATTTTGAAAGATCTCCATCTTCATCGTCATCCTCCTCCTCCTCCTCGTCATCACCGTGTTCTTGCTGTGGCTTTTTCTCACTTTCTTTGGGGTTGCTTCCTGAAGATTTACCACGGTACTTCTTTTTTTTGCGACCAAACTATGAGAGATTTCACAAAACAATGTCAAAGGTACAGATGACTAAACAATCAATGATATGGAAGAGAGAATAACCTTGGCGAAAAACAAAGGTATTGGAATGTAACCCATTGGTCACACGGACGATTTTGTACCGACAAGTTTCTATTCATTTTCAATGAAAGCTGGCAATTGGCTAGCCTGATATGATCAGCCGCTTTCACTTTGTTTCACTTCGTGCAAAGCGTCTGAGAACCAGCCATAGGCATTCGTTTTCATGCCGGTGGGCGGGATACTTTCTGCTTCAACCAATGGCTACTGCTTGGTCGTGACGTATGCTATTTCAGATTGGGCGCTAGAGTTGAATGTCATCGCCTTTAGCCCCCAATCTGTTCGCTGATTCGCTTTCTTGTCGGAGAAAACCAAAGCTTATCGTTAGTTCCCTGACTAGTATGTAGGTTAATGAAATTAACCGTTACCACTAGGCGGCGTTAGCCTGGCTAGCAATTGGCGACGTGTGGAGGCGATTTGCCTCTCGTCATTGGGTGGGCGGGGTTATAAACAGAAAGCCAGGCCATTTTATTTTTCATAACAGCCAATCCGGGTGAATGGGGAGTTGAGGACGTGCAAGTTCAGAAAAACTACACAGAAAACTATATAAAGACGAAGAACATGGATATATCTTGTGAATTATGTATTTTCCATTATATTTTTTTTTATTTGAGGCGAGATATTTAAAAAAAAACAAAAAAACAAAACAAAAAAAAAATCACATTGTTTTGACTAGATATTTATTTTTAACGTAGATTGTTCGTAGCTCACAGGTTTCTACGAGTCGCCAAAGGAACGTCCACGAGGCGACAATCGCCCAAGTGATCAAATCGCCTTGTCATCAGTACGTGTGACCGTAGGGTAATGAGAAAAAAATGTGCCTGTCTGCTTACTTCATCATATTCTCCATCAGACTCCTCTCGCTCAATGTACTCCACATTTTCTCTCTCGTTAAATCCTCCCCCATAGCCTGACAAATAGCAACACAGTTAGAGGGTTCGATATCCATTTCAACTGTACTGTACATTAGCAAAATTCCACCAGTCATGATTAAAATGACACAGGAAAAGACATTGTGCTGTGCCTTTATGTATTTATCTGTACAAACTTTTTTTTCACAAACATTGAAGAATTTAACAGGGTCTGTGCAGTGAGTTATAGCTATAAGGCACTGGCTAATTAAACACAGTATGTTTAATGAACTAAATCAAAGTTTCTGCTACTATACATTTAAGTGTATAGAATTTAAGTATATATGCACTTATGCTTGATTGTAATCCACATTTACTTTCTGCTAATGAATCAAACAGTACTTGCTTCTTACCAGTTCTTTCCTCCAGCTTGGCATATTTTGGTGTGTTGCACATATTACACTCTGACCTTCTGGCCCAGTTCACATTGCCACAGCTTGAAATAGGAAGACACAGAAAACACACACATACACACATTTATTTATAAATATTAAAATATTTGAACATATGATCTATGGGCAGTGTTTTCCTATTGTTTGACTGCACCCATGGCCTATGTTTCCAGTTTACAAAGCCAGTCCTGTGTGAGAAGACCATTATCCTTTTTTTTTTTGAGAATGGAAGGGTATAAAGGTATTTGCTAAACTGTCATAAAAAGTGTTCAATGTTCACTGTCTACTTACCATGGCTAATCCTTCCATGAAAACATTTATTACTTTACTACTACATTTAGGAAATTGAATTTCCTTGTATCCTTGATGGCATGACGGTTGTCTTTTTTAAACACAACGGAAGATCACTAAAGTCTATAAACATTCCTGATCAACACACTAGAGGAGCAGATTTCATCAACCTAAATTTCTCTGTGTCCATGGATGATGGCATAGAATATTTTTTTAACACAGCAGAAGAGTATTTTTCTGATTATTTAAGACCATTCCACCGCTACCATACTGACGTTTTACACTGCCAGTCATTCCACTGCTAACATACTCACGTTTTACACTGCCAGTCATT
>JAGFZM010001170.1:50330-133776 GCA_017657215.1 Limnothrissa miodon
TTCAGATTCATCCCCTTACGGTAAAGTGAGGTGCGTCAGATCAGATAATGGAACAGAGTTTACATGAAGCTATTTCTGACCGCTGTTGAGGAAAAACAAAATCGGACATGAAACGTCAGCTCCATATTCCCCACACTAAAATGGAACTGCAGAGGGGGGTGTAGATAGAGGGGATGTAGCCCCCAGAGTGTTATCAAGAGAAAAGTCTGAAACAGTGCAGGGAACTGAGAATGTCTTAACACACACCCAGCTGACCACTGTGTTTTTGCCCAAATTTTAAGGGAAGGTGATCATTACATCGTTACAAAATGGGTCAATGACTTGATCATCACGGCAAGCAATGAAGAGAGACTAAGGAAGGTGAAAGAGATGCTTGCAGCACAGTATGGAAGATTTAGGGAAACTCAAACATTTTTTGGGTATTGATTTCAGTCAGTCAGATGGGTGTCCCAGGAAAGGTACACTAACAAGATACTACAGCATTTTAATATGCAAGAGAGACACCCTGTGAGCAAAAATTAGGATGCAATTAAGATGAAGGATATCAGGCTATACAGGGAGGCTGTGGGAAGACTACTTGTTTGATATCCTACTTGTACCAGGACAGATTAAGGTTTTGTGGTGCGCAGGTTATCACAGTACTTCTAAAGCCACAGCAGAAAAAGGGTTAAATTTCATGAGAAACGACAAAGAGCATTCAGACATGATGCCGGCTGTCTACAGTTGCTGGGAGACCTAACCCTAGACTAACTCTAGCCAAAAACCCTGTAAACATTCAAAGTGTAAGCATGTAGACATAAAGTGCTGTTTTATGTCTATGAATGAGGGGAGAGTGACTCCCGGAACCTGGAAAAAACTGCTGCCATTAAAGGTGCCTTGCCACACAAAACCTGTTTTACTTGCTTTTTTTGTGATAGGTCAATATAACTTTAAGTTATGGTACATGTGAAAATGTCATCTTATCTGTTTGTAATATCCAATGGAAAGAAATAAATTGAGAAATTGGGGCAATTCAAAAAGGCGATCCATTTAAAAAAAAATCTTTTTTACCTATTCCATGCTCTCCTAGATTTGATTAGCTCTTTCACCACAATATCCTTACTATACAAGAGCATAGTCATTAATACAGCAATAGCTGCATCTTATTTTCAGTTTCAGAAAGTTCTGGACAAATGACCATTATTGTTTCTCTGTCAGATGCATTTTGACTTTCAAGTTGACTTACACACTTTTAGAGGGAATATGATTGTAACAGTAAACTTGCAAAACCAGAAGATGTTGGCTAATGTGAAATATTCTCCATGCAATTGGTGAATGCACTATTACAAGCTATTTTTCTTTTCTTTTCCTGCAGCAGCGAATTTGTCACAGGCTGAAAAATGAGGTGCTTAACTCCAGTACTATTTGAATTGGAGTCTCATTGGATCACTTTCAGCCCAACTATAGTTACATCTTTAGAGACCGCACAGAGCGATTATAAATACATAGATGTCTGGGTAACTTTAATGGACAATGTCCTCCACCCCTCCACAACATATTCTTGAATCAGATGAGCATGGTCAGTGGCAGCCCCTGCCTTAGAGATGCTCATCAGACAGGCTGTAGATTTGTTCACTGGGCCATAAGAGGAGGAGAAAGAGTGAGGTGGACTCACTACACTACACACTGCTTTCACCGGAGATGCCCCCCACATCATGCCCTCATCTAGAAAGGAGTTTATGTTATAAAGTTATATTGGCTAATATGTCACCTCATCTCCCTATCTCTCCATCTCCATCTCTCCATCACTTCGGCTGCCGTGTGTCTTTCTCTTGTGGACTGCATTGTCTACAGTTAACATACAACTTCATCTTTACTTTTATTGCACACACACACACACACATACACACACACAAACACACACACACACATACATATATATATAGTCCTTATATAAAGGACTGGAGTAGTTGTTGACAACTTAATATGATGTGTAACCATATGCAGAACTAGTTATGATTTTGCTGTGGGAATTTCTGACATTTTTGGATTATATGGTGCACTTTCGCTGTTAGCATAACCCTTCTGCATTGCTCTACTACCACTAGAATTTAGACTGCACGAATAATCTTTGCATTTGTGCAGTGCGTGTGACTACTGTATGTCTTGTGAATGTCATGTCATGTAAGCTGAAATGCTTATTTGGTGTATTTCAGTGTGACAGAGATGGGGATCATTTCTGTGACTAGCAATGCAAAATTGTAAGAATTCAAAAATATACAACTCACAGAACACAGTAACAAACTGACAAATATACAAATAAACAAAATAACCTTAATATCCTGCAATTTTTCACCCCTACCACCTGATGGCAGTGTCTCCATAATATTAGGTGTATTTTCAATTGGTGTGGTTCACATGTAATCATCACGATCCTTTTCAGTGTTAGTGTTGTTTGCTTTTAATGATGCAAGCACATGATCAATTTTGAATGCCTCAATATTAGCAGCAGTTAACTCCTGACATGCAACAACCTTCATGACTTTTTACATACCAGAGAATCTACCGTTCTGTAGGGGATTTTAAGAAAAAAATGAGAGGTCCAAATATCCCAAATTCACATAGTGTGCTGAATTAAATTGAGTGTTCACCAAGTGCACTGAATAAGTCCATTATGGTAGTGATGAATTAGTTATAAGACACCTCCTCTTCCTCATCTCACTTTCTTGTTTCTTGCTCAGAGTCACTCAGAAGATTTGGAGGAAACAATTAGAGGCTGTTTCAGAGCACGCCAGCCTACTCAGTGGTCGGCGCAGCCATGCTTGCTTAAGCCTCCTATCTTTTCCCACCCTTGGCATTTCACATTCAGTAATCACAGGTTTGGTCAACAGTCCTAATTAGCAAAGTCATTCATGTGTGTCAATGTCGTTCTGGTCCGATGGCTGAAGCTAATCCTAGGCTCATTCATGCTCAAATTAAGCTTCTGTACTGGGCTGCATCACTGACAGGGACCAACAATCAGAGAGACTAAGGGGGTAAGAGCACCTTGAGCAAATCAACTTGGCTTTTTAATCCTGAGAAATATTGTTGAGGCTCTTTGTTTCCAGTTGGTGTATTGGGCTGGGAAAATGTTCCCCCCCTCTCCACTGCCACCACCTATTTGACATCCTAATTTAGCTGTAATTGTAGAACCATGTCTTCTCCCTCCATCAGGGAATGGGGGGAACATTCAGGGAGGATTCTCCTTTGCTTTGGTGCCCTATCGAGTGTTCTGTGTCAACACTCTGGTGTGTTTAACAAGGACAGAAGCAGCCGACTGCCGCAGAGGTCTGTCTGTGTTTTCCCCCTTCACACACTCTCTCTGGTGATGAGGAGATAGAGAAATGCTGTCAGCTTTCC
Source organism: Limnothrissa miodon (assembly GCA_017657215.1). NCBI lineage: Eukaryota > Metazoa > Chordata > Actinopteri > Clupeiformes > Clupeidae > Limnothrissa > Limnothrissa miodon. The sequence goes on from JAGFZM010001170.1 coordinate 53,709, forward strand.
CCTCTTATGTAACAGGAGCTGCTTGGCTGGAAAGATCTAGCTGCCAGATGTTCAGCCATCTTACGGTAATAACTCCAGCCATTGTTGTCTAATTGTTCTCCCCCATCCATATTCATGCCTGATGCCTGGAAGCCTGTCTCAAATGAAAAAGGTCATCCACAGAGGGACATGCAAGTTGCACAGCCTCACAACGCTCAGCCCAGCAGACTGAGGCTTATGCATTTCACAGCTGGGAAATTGTGAAATGCATAAGCCAGAATGCTCTAATAGATTTTTAATGCATACTAAAATGTTTTCACAAAGACAAGTGGTAAAAATACATAGTGTACTTTTTGCGTTTGATGTAAAAAAAAAAGATGAAAACATGATCAAAAGACAAAGACCTATTGCACATTTTAATTAGGTCCGTTGTACATGGTGAAAGTTTCAGAAATTATATGTTTGTCTGTTGGTAAGACCTTCCCCATTGTATATTTTTACAGAAGTATAGACATTTTCACAAAAAGCACAGATCTCATTCTATTAAATTTTCATTTCTTCTTGGAAGCACAGATAAGAAAAATGATGATCAGACCTCTTGCTGAAGACCCTGGGTTCCACTTCAAAGACTGACAGACAGGTAATCATTTTGACCTAGTGTCCCTTCTCCTTGTCAACTTTTCAAGTGCCATGTTCAAATGACTGCAGTCATTTCGGAAACAGCCAGACTGGCTCATTTACCTAGGCAATACTAAAAGGAACTAAATTGCTAAAAAAAACAGAGAAATGGAAAAGTATATATTTTTCTTCACACTACGTGCCAATAAACAGAGCAGTTTGATGACAAAATTTAAAAAGTAGTTTGCCAGTCGGGACCATTTCAGAATGTAATGTGTCATGAGCATTAACATAATTCAGAAGAGAATCTGGCACTCAAATTAGTGGATTTGGTTCGTGGATGGAGCATCACAATCATTACCATATACGCTGAGCCTGACTGTTCTACAAGTTCCCCCTATACAGTGCAATACATTCTGCAAGATAGTCTGCAAGGGACATGTTCGATTTAAATAAAAGTAAATAACGCAAATCACATAGCATCACATTCTATCAGTTGGTGCCTGGGTGACACATGAGGCAATTGAAAGTTATCTGAGAACCAGAGAAGCAATTTAATCCCGTGTTCCAGCAGCTACTTTCAGTGATAATATTTTGATGAGACTCGTATTAGCTGAGATGAGATGAAAGACTGAAGAAATGCTATGTTATGGACTGTGGCTGAGATCTGGACATGATCTGGCTCTGATGTGGTTGTTTCCCTGATTCAAGTGGTGCAACAGCTGGACAGAGCCTTTCATCATTAGCATGTCACCCTGAGCTGATGAAGTGAACTCTTGAGCCTCCTCTATATTTAGGACAGGCGCTTCCCCTTACAAAGCCATCAGAACTGGGATTAGATCTCCCTGTGCTGTTTACTACACAAAACACTGCAATGCTTTTAATTATAGCAGGCAATACAGTCACCTACAGTATGTATGATGTACAAAATGCTAGCAGGTTTCTTTGAAGTAGTGAGTAATGTTATGCACCTTATATTAGTAAATTCATTATAGGAAACTTGTGACTGTAACCAATGTGTCCCTTTCATGTAGGCCTACAGCAATTCAAGGTCACCTTGAAAAAAAGCCTAAAGGCAAAACAGCTCTTGTAATTTCATGATTTTGTTAAAAGGCCATGTATATGTTTGATAAGATAATAATACAATTATAAAATACAGTTTTAGAAATGCAGAATACAATGTACAGTTAGAGAAGCTGTGAGTAGTTGTGAATTCTGCTATAGAACAACATGCATGTTCAAAGGCTTTTTTTCTGAATCTGTGAAGTCTCTGTTTGTTGCTTGAGCTTACAGAGAACATCTATGTGGCATTAAGTGCTGAGCTTCTTGGCTGTTAATTGAATAGACATGCATGGCTGGCCTTCTGTCCCCCTCTGTCTGTAATGAGCAGGTGAGCATCTCCGTTTGGTTGGTCTGACACGTGGCCGTGACATGGCTGCAGCAGCCCCTGATTAATGCAATAGGTGGGCTTTGTTTCATTACATAGACAGAGCTTGATGAATACCCCGTAAACAGAGAGTCTGTGCTGATAATGTATCATCATAATCCTAGATTACAAGGTGTGAGCTGGGCCAATAAATGCAATTAGGCATTGACAACATTAATTCTCCCGTATTTCCTGATGTGGTTTTATTCAGTGATCACGGCCAAAATCAATACAGAAAAGAAGTTTGAGGTAGTGGGAGGTTAAGGCTGAACACAGCTTTGAAAAGACCTTTTATTTATTGTTTTTCAAATGTGGGAAATGTTAATTTTATCGTGATTTTACAGATTATTTAGATGTCAGGTATTGAGGAAGATATCACAGGGGGACTGCTATGTACCACATTTTATGTATTGTATGAAGGATGTCTAATAATTTTGTTAATGTGTTTTATCTTTGAATTTGGAATGTTAATGGGTTTTAATTTTGTTAATGGGTTTTATCTTTGAATTTGGAATATGCCATTACTACTTTGCAATGATCTGCAATTCCTTGTGCATGCTTGTATCACATGTCCTTGTACCACATGTCACAACATTTCAGGACAGAGGAAAAAAAGGCTCAAAGTTGCCTAAAAATTCCTGAAAAGTTTTTGCCCTTCATGTGTCACTTGTCCACCATAAGCACCGCTGACATTTCAGCTTCCCTGATTCCAAAGTCGCCAAGGTAACCATTAGTCCAGCACCCAAGTGGTCATGCTCCATTGGCAGCGTTCGCAAGCATCTCCTCACATTTACCCTCCAGTCTTATTTTAGCCCCCAGGACAGTTTAGGGATGTTTTCCAAATATATGTACTCCCTCTCAGTCTCCCTGTGCCATTATCAAAGTGATGGTCAATTGAGATGATCAATTTGCATAATGAGCCGTTAAATTGGTCCCCGTCACTCCCCAATGCAGAGGATGCTCCCAGTGGAGGCCAGAGGAGATGGAGCCTTGCAGAGCAGAGCAGCTGGGTATCTCCACATCCAGCACACTGCCAGACCAGCTCTCTCATCTCTCCTCACATCCGTTTGAAACACACTTCTGGACAGCGCCACAACATCACAAACAGGCCTCACATGTAAGGCATAACATATAAGAAAGAAAATAATAAATCACAATATACAAGAAAGAAACCTCCGGCATCACAGAACTGTGAAAAGAAATATGGATGCATATAAAAATGTGCCAGAAAGGCATTTGTCAGGAATAAAAACATAAGTAAACATTGAGAGGAGGTTTATGTATTGTTCTTGTATTGTTGTAGAATGTTATTAGGCTTCTTTGGGGCCTATCTCTCTTTCAAAAGCTCTTCTGCTCCCTTTGAGTCCCAGAGATGAAGCTGTGTTGTTTGAAACTGTAGCCCCAGCTGATCGCTGCATATGACAGTCTCCAATGGCTCATGCTTGTGAAGAATGCCACAGGGAGATTTGGGAATAACCGCCACTAAATTATAGATCTCATTTGGTGAATCAATCCATAGTAAATCATATAGCAAGCATATTAAACAGAAACAGCTGCCGATGAAGAACTTGATGAATTTATATGATTACGGTGACATTTGTGAAATCACATGTGCTGACATGTTGTGGTTGCCAGTTGCCTCCTTTCTTTTTGACTGAGCATTGCAGATAATTAGTTTACACACAAAACACAATGCATGTGTGCATTGTGCCAGACTGTAGCTTTCTGCAGAAACAGTGCGTTATCAGTATGAAATATCAGCATTATTGAGTAGCACAACAATAACATTTGATAAGAAAGCATGTTTTACTATAGCCTATATGAGCAGAAAATAGCAAATGCTTGTATGAATAGAACTTTTCATCGGAGGTGGGTGGTAATACGTTCTGTACCATTTCATGCCTCCAGCGGCATTTACATAGTGTTCTTTTTTGACACTGTCTCAATTATTTCGCATCAATGCATGAGCATGGATCTCTCCTGATTGGGAAAACACATGCAGGTTCTTCAATGTGAACAAGCGTTTGATTGACAGGCCCTCTTGGACAGAAAATACATCATTGTCATCTTTGTTGTATGGAGCTTTCCTCCCAGGTTACAAGTGGTTATTTTTGGCTGTAGCCAGAGGCTCTTTGCCGTTACCATGATGTTGCATCATGCAGCCCTAATAGAGGGGGAAAATGACAACAGTGCCATCATCAAATATACATCAAATGACATGTTCACAGTGGCACGGGGGCTGGTGTTGCTGGTGAAAAATTAATCTTCAGGATGCTTTAGGCAAATGGAGGTTGCAAAGTCTACCCACACACATTCACATAATCAGAAGAGCTTCATTACATGAAGGTGACCATAGATGAGATAAGACAAAGACATAAGAGGGTGCCATTTCAGATGAATATCAAAGATTATATTTACTCTACAAAACATATTTAAGATGAAAGATACTGAGTAACATTTCCAGAAGATGAATCATCTATAGGACTGTGATTGTTAGGATAGTGCAAACACTAAGCAGTGTACTGCTATAGCGAAGAGAAAGGTTTGGAGTTGGAAATGTCAGATTTTACATTTCAGTTTCCCCTCTATAATTGCCACACGGGAGCTCCTGGAAGCCCGTCAACTTCTTGCAATGCAAGCTTACTTTACCAGTTGAGCATGCACACCCATACACACACACACACACACACATACACACAGATTGAGTGGGCAAGAGAGCAAAAGAGAGAGAGAGAGAGAGAGAGAAAGAGATGATTATGTGAATAGAGAGAGTGATGAGAGAGAGAGAGAGAGAGAGAGAGAGAGAGAAAAGCAAATGCCAACTCTGCAATTCACATTTACATCCAAATTTATTGATGAGTCAAACAGTGCTGTGCCTCTTGTGATAATATCCCATGTAGCTCTCCAGAGTGGAGGAGCCTCCTCCTCAATAATATCGCAAATTCCTGCCAAGACCACCACCGCCTCAGACTTCAAGCTCTGGTCCTGTTCTGGGCCAAGTCTGGCCCACATGAAGTCTTTAAAATCTGACGGAATTATTCTGACATTCTGTAAAGCATGCTACAAACTTGCATGTGGATAAAAAGGGCAATAATGACCTGACTTCTCTCTATCTGGCCTGTATATGAATATACATGAAATGGTGGAGGTCTCTGACTGAACATAAAGGCTGAGCTGCTACTTTGTGTGCTTCTGATGCGGGCACAGGCAGGGGTAGAAGGTGGCGTGACTGCCGACCAGTTCTGTCTTTTCGCGGGTGGGGGTAATAATGTCTTAAAGCAACACGCCACCGTACTTCAGTATTGAAATATGTTCTTCCCCTAACTTAGACAAGTTGATACATACCTGTTTTGTCTGTGTGCGTGCACGCAATCGTTCTGGTGCTTGATGCTACTTTCTTAGCATTTAGCTTAACCCAGTTCTTTCAGTGCACACCAAATAGCCTTGAAGTTAGAAGCCACCAAGCAAATCCACGTCTTTCCTATTTACATGCGGACACTCGAATAGTTATTAAAGACGGTTGTGGTGACACAAAATAAAACGTAGCAATTTTCGAAGCAGATAACAAGGGAAACTTGTCGTCGGCGCAGTAACATCCTTGAGGGAGAACATATACAGTCAATGGGGGAGAAGATTTGTCAGGAGTGAGGATATTACTGCGCCGACGGCAAAGGGCTCCCAAGTGTTCTTCCGCCATACATAGTTTCCCTTGTTATCTGCTTAGAAAATTGCTACGTTTTATTTTGTGTCACCACAACCGTCTTTAATAACTATTCGAGTGTCCGCATGTAAATAGGAAAGACGTGGATTTGCTTGGTGGCTTCTAACTTCAAGGCTATTTGGTGTGCATTGAAAGAACTGGGTTAAGCTAAATGCTAAGAAAGTAGCATCAAGCACCAGAACGATTGCGTGCACGCACAGAGACAAAACAGGTGTGTATCAACTCGTCTTAGTTAGGGGAAGAACATATTCCAATACTGAAGTACGGTGGCGTGTTGCTTTAAATAATAAAACAGACACATGCCTTTGGAGCATTCATTATTCTCTTGCATCAAGTGGGGCTTCCTTTAGAAAATGGTGGTGCAGCAACTGGCGGTCGAGTCATTCCAAAACTTCACCTAGTGAAGTTAATGGCACTCCTTATTTCATTACTTTCATCATTTTCATCATTTCAATCTTTATCTGCTGCTCACACAGTCAATTCCGTCTAGTTATGATGACACTGCACAGTTCCTCAATGAAATAGCATCATTTTAAGAGACAGTTTTTGCACTTGCTGAACACTGCCAAAAACTGCCCAAACAGCACAGTCAGTAATGAGAGATGAGTGACCATTTTACTTTTATGAGGACTATTCCCTGTACATGCCTGAGACGTGTACCATACATAGAATGATTCATTATGCCGAGGTGTCTGAAAGAGCCAGGGCCTTTGGCCTGTGCTAGCATCAGCAGATGGCACTGTTGCTGTGTAATTTACTACTATAGCCTGAGATCATCATTGTTATTATGCTTAGCACAGTTAAATCTACAATTAGGATTAAATTATGTGTGTGATTAGATGGAATGATTATTTCATTTTAAATATATGTTGTCACATGTGAGGTGTGAGGAGCATTTCTTAAGAGGCTACTCTAAAAGTTCTCTATTGCCATGTTTGAGGACTCAATTACTTTACAATTTAATGTGACATCACACACTCAGCTCAAATGAATCAAAGAATTACATTCCATTGTAATTTGAATGTGACATGTTCTGCATTACGTGGCAAGGAGTAAGCATGGAGTACTTCATCGCATCATGGTCTCAGTCCAGCGTTGTGTTCTCCTAGTCATCTCATTCAGCATCCTCAGTCCAAGTTCTGTATATCCTTCTCCTCCTGTTTAGACAGACATTTGTGTGAACCATGGATGTCAATGACTAACAGCTCAGTCTGGGAATTTATGAGTCAGTACTAATATATGCTCACCCAGAGCTGTTCTTCTCTCCATTTTCTCCCCATTAAGCGTCCTTTACCCCATGCCCCAGCAGGCAGCTCAGTCCCCTGCGCACACACACACACTTCCCCCAGGCAGTTTGGTGAGCAGAAGCTTATAAATGCACAGGGATCCATTGTGCCTTGTGTTCTCAAAACATTGTATCTTAACAACACAAGAGAAGATTTGCACTCACTGAGACACTGATTCACAGTAATTCTTCAGTGGTCAGTTTCTCAGTCACTGGTTCTGCTTTTGGTAAATGAGAGCAGACTCTGGGATGAAACTGCATCCTAATTCACTTCTGGTGCTTTTAAAGATTTCTTCCTGCTGCTGTGTGCTATGAGTCCGATGGAGAGCAGTATTAGGAGCAGCCAGGCATTGTGTATCCTGCGGCTTCACTCCTGAGTGCTACAGTCTAATACATTTTGACAGTTCTAAAGAATGTTACTATCCTCTTTCTATTTCATGTGGTAATAAGCTCGCCTGAGTTGCCTATATGCTCTTTAATGTGTCCTGGATGGATCGTTATGTGCATGGAAATGTGTTGATGGCGCCACAAGCTCTGGGCACAAGGTTTGCCTGGGCTTTTACACAGAGGAGGAGAAGAGAGGGGCTGACTTCCTGATGTTTAGCTTGCACTGCTGGGGTCATTTGTGCTCCATTTCAATCAGCAGATTTGATTGCTGCACTCCAAGCAATCTGTGTGGAAATAATCTCAGATTATCCCCCCCTTTAATTCTCCACATTTTCAAAATGGATTTCCCAAGACAAGAGCGGCCGCGCACACAGATTGCACAGACTAGGTCAGCTCTTTTCTTGAGAAGCAACTGTCCCAATATCTCTCTTACTCTTTTGTTCATCCTCCTTTCTTTTCCCTTCTTCTACCTGTCATTCTTTTTCTGTCCTTTCTGATCCACAGAAATCATCTTTCTCAGGTTCCCACCCCCTGACCATTCTCATTCTCTCTCTCTCTACACATTATGTTTCTCTTCTCTTTCACCTTCTCCCTCCACCCCTCCCCCATCCCTCACCACCTTATGTGTCTTACACCTCCCCTGTTTTTCTTCCAGTTCTTCATCACCTTTTTTCTCTCTTCCTCTCCCTTTGCCACCCCCCCCCCCTTCTGTCTCTATTGTTTTAATCACTGTGGTGGTGGATTGCCTGCCCACAGACTCTCACTCCCTCTCCTCCCGTCCTTCTGTCTCCCTCTCTTTACCGAGTCTTCCTGTATCTCTCTGCCCCTGCATCTCTCGCTCTCTCTACCTCCATCTCTCCACTGACCCTTCCCGTGTCTCTCTCTTCCAATCTCCCTCCTCTTCGTCTCTGGTGAGCCTTTCAGTGGGGAATCTGAGGGAGAGCCATAACCAGAGTAGTCAGTGGGCTAGCCTTTAATTACAGCAAGTCTAAAAATAATGAACTCTCACTGACCCGTCCATCATGCCAGGAGGTGCCAGTTTGGCAGAGCTGTGCCAGTCACGGCCCCTGTTTGCTTGTCTATACTCGGAAACACACCTGGCACAGATGACTAAGGTTGCTACCGTTTAGTTCTTAGTGGTGATAGGCAAAGGCAAAGGAATTTATTGTCTTGGCGCATTTCACATTTCACAGCAGTTCAAAGTGCTTTACAGAAAACTCAATTACATCTGTATCAGGTCCTGCCCAAGCCTTTATGGGGCCCTATGCAGAATTTCCTCTGACATTCTTCTCACTTTTGTCGTAGAAGGTAGTTGAAGAAGAAGAAGAAAGTTGACAAAAATATAATAAATAAAAATAAAATTTTGAAGAAAATAGTATTTATTTACATATATTGGTGGAACATACTTCTGAAATTTACCAGACAGACACTCATTGACAGACTAGAAGATTTCTAATCATTGGCCAAGTGTATGCTATACATGACCTAGAGTCACTCACATTTTGCATTCTAGTATGTACTTCTTAGGACCTCTATTCCTAAGAAAAAAAATATCACCAATTATAGCCAATTATCACAATTATTATTTACACAATTATCTACAGTCTGCTGTTGCTTGTAGACAGAATAGGAGGTCTATAGAAGACATAGTCTAATGATAATGTGGAAATACAAATATTTTTTTATATCCTCTTATATTTTTAAACCTTTTTCTGACTTAACAAATACTAAACTAAAATTCCATACTTTCTAGACAGCATAGGCACCCATGAGCTTCATTAGAGTATTCATAAATTAACATTTAATTGTTGCACTTTCCATGTATCACAGTTAAAAGAGATCAAGGTTCGTCTGTAGCGCTTGTGAAGCATAAATTAGCATAAGTCATCGCTGGCACTGGCTCCTATTTCCGTGTGTCTTGAGGCCCATGTGTGGGAGGAAATGAGCAAAAACTGGTCACATGATACATGCAGTGGTGATCATTTGGATCAACTGATGACTTCCTGTGAGTGTTGCTGGTTGCTGTACTCATGATCACAAAACTGACACATCTCCCTGGTGGCACAGCCCCTTGGTTCTCAGCACCAAATGGCTGTGCTAGCTGAGACTACGGGGATCTGTTGGGGAAATGTCTCCTGACTAATTGGTAGAAGATACAGTAGCTCATGATGATAGCAGAGCAAATAGCATGTTCCTGTGTACAGCTAATGTAAGTGTATTACTGAACATAGAGACATTACAGACAGGCTTGTATGGAAACATGAACAGATGTAATACTGATCAACATTTCATTAGTGTACAGACTCAACATTCAGCCTACTGTACCCTAATTACTTACAAGTAAACATTAAAGTTTTAGTCATATTTGAGAGAGTGTACTTATACACAGAGAACAAAAAAAATCTTGAAAAATAGCATTTCACTGGTTGATGCTCTGGCCCACTGCGGATGTGAGGGGAGTAAGCATGCAGCGCAACATGCAATTTTATGAGTCAGCTCACCTTTGGCGTTGATGCGTCTCATCCAGTCCTATCACAGGGAATAGACAGCTCCAAACATGACACAGGGTGTCGGCAGATCTATATTAGTGAGCACAGAGACACCATCACAGATGTGCTAAAAGTTTCCCAGCCTTCACGCCTCTCTGCTCGTCTGACAGCAGAAGAAATCCCACACAGCTCTCGCTTTCTGCTCCATTTCTGTGAAGCCAGTCTGCTGGGAGATTTGTTAACTTCTGTAGTACTTGCAAAAAAAAAGAAAAAAAAAATCAGTAAGTGATAATTCAAAAAAATTCAGTCTCCTAAATTAAACAGACAAGGGATCACTAAGTGATGTCATGTGAAAATTGGGAGGGTATTTGGGGCATGAAGACGAGAAGTGATTTAGGATAAATGAACGGAGGTTTGTTTGTTTGTGCCTCAGATTGCCCCGTCCAAGTCAAGTGGCCAGTGGGAACAGATGGCCGGGGTCTGGAGGCCGCTGTGGGGATTGCGCATGGGTAAAGCCGCTCCCTCGTTGTCGCGGAGGGAAGCTTGGCAGTGCCAGGGCTGCTTGCCTACCTGCTTGCATGCATGCCCATCCCTCTGATGCCTGGTGCAGGATGAGACGCCAGCACCAAGCATTAAGAGCAATCGGGCAGAGCAGTCACGGCCACCTCGTCCTCTGTTGTGCGTGCTTTTGATAGAGGGGGGGTCTTTGACAATCATGTCTTGTAAATCAGGCTACTATTCCTTTTTTGCCCAACATAAGCTCTGGCCCAGAGCCTGACTGAGGTGGAGCGAAGTGGCATGGCATTTGTGTGTGTCTGTCTGTGTGTGTGTGTGAGGGAGAGAGAGAGAGAGAGAGAGAGGGAGAAAGAGAGAGCCACAGGCCACTGTTGAGCGCTTCTTCGCCACAGCGGTGCCGGTTCGCTCTCCCTCTCTCGCGTGCGTGGCTGCTCCCTGGCTCTCGCCGGCTCCTGGGCACTCTGCACCTGTTTCTGCTCCCAAAATATCTGGAGAGGCCACACACTCCCAATCTGTCACCCACAGGCCCTCTGCTGACATTTTTAATCAGTGGAGGGGAGAATCACAACCTAAGAAATTATTATTTTTTTGTTGTTGTTGTTTGTTTTGTTCATGGTAAACAAATAGGTTCAGAAGATAGGCTGAAAGGTCTGATGGGAAAAGTGTTGCATTCACAAATGTCTGCTAAAACAACCGAAACCATCAACTTGTTAGGTCTGGATTGCATCTGCATTCCATGGTATCAATGTTGTTTACCCTGAAAGAGTTTGGTTAGTTTTACCCTGAATGTGACTGATTACCCTAAAATTAATCTATGAAATTATTAAATGAAGAAGAACATGTTCTGTCACATGGCAGTGACCTACCCAACAGCCAATGAAAACAGAGCTGTCACTGCTGCATATCCAAAGAGCACTAGAACACTACACATATATTTTTAGTATGCTTAAAAGAATACAGCGAAATCAGAATAAATAGCAAGTCGCAGAGATTAATTCATGCTCATCCAAAAGCATGGACATGAAATGGACATTATTTATGATAACTACTGACTGTTCCCCTCTTGCATGACTCCTGGCAGTTACAGTAGGTTGGCTCCAAGCTGTGGATCTGCCCAAGATTTGAACCACCTCAAAGGAGTTTTTCTTTGCCCCTGTTGCCTCTGGGTGCTCCTGGTTAATTGTCTGTAAAGTGACAATTGTCAGTAAAAACAATTCTATTTTAAGTGGCGCTGTATAAATATATATCTCCCCATAAGACCCCCATGTCACTTGTTTCAGATCCTTTAGGTCTGTTTGACAAAACAGGGATTCAGGTTTGGACTGAGCTGGGTCCACATGTTTCCTTTGCATCATGGATGTATTTTTTTTTTTTTTGCCCCTTTTGCAAAACAAATAATTACATCATCATATTGTGTACATTTTTGGCAGTAATATTGTACATACAGTATCTCCAAAAGGATGCACCATCAACTACATTATGTGTTCCATAAATAACTGAGTTTTAAAGATGATAAGATGATGATAAGAATCTTTTATTTGGTCATATTCTCATCTACTCTGATCTGGGAATATGGTCTTGTTGGCAAGGTTAGAAATGACTGATAGGCCATGTTATTGTTGAAACTTTGTTAAATCAACCTTTCTAAAGCATAGCTGACACTGCATTGCACCGTTTGCATGCCTATCTGAAGAGATTTAACAACACAGTGTTATGTAGCCAGATGTCAATATCTTGTTGTATTTCCTCTCATTTTCTCTTTGTTAGTGGATATAAAATAACATCTGTCACTGCTAGGCTAAGAGAAATTTTGCCCTGAGCAAGACTAAAATAGATTTTAAACACCGCCTGGTATAAAAGCCAAGCAAACAAAAGCAATAGCACTGGCTCATTTAACACGAGAACAAGAGCTAACGACAAAGAAAGGACAGAATAGGGAATCTTAATAACAGACCGGATACATGACTTAAACACGGAGGTGGAAATTGCTCCATATTTCTTTTTTCAACAGCTGGTCAATGCTAACGCTATAATAGCAGCCTTCCTGAATAACGATTTACAGGACTTTGTTCAGGATGTCATTTGCCGCTAGTTAAGCAGGACAAAGAGCCCCAAGACTCTGCAGCGTTAGGTCAAATTAAAAGCGGCTATATACCCTACAATTATTATGTCTCGATTTCTGATGGGAGAAATCCTCTCTCTCTCCTTGCCCCATATAACCCAGAGTTCCTGCTTCCTACACAATCAGATCCTCTTCATTCAGTGCTGTGTTTTTGTGCTGCTACCCAGTGCCTGCACTCTAAATCCACCCCACACAGCTCGGCCAGGCTATTCCGGAGGTGCTAGGAAGCCCGTCCTCTGACACCATGCCTCATATTCACGGTGTGCCAGTGTGATGAGAACTGTCACCGTCTGCGTGCTCCTCTGCTGAGGTGAGCTCTGAGCCAAGCTGTCGGAGCAAAGGTGGGTGCAGGTAATTAAAGCCAAATAGAAAGAAGGCGCCTGAAGAACCAAGGGGTGATATTTGAGATCAATGGTTCCGTAGAGCCAGGCCCCTGTTGCCAGTCACGGGCGACCGTACCTCACACCAAGCAATTGAAACAGAGAGGTTCAACCGGCTGACAGCACGCCTGTACATCTTTTCTCACACACAGCTGTCAGCTCACAAGCCCTCCTCATTTAGAGCCATAGCTAAGTAAATGCTTATGTGCCAGACTGCCTTTCCCTCTTGCTGCCTTTAACTGACTGTGATTTGTTGTACAGTATTAAAGGTACAGAATTTAATTTCTTGTTGTAGCATTAGATGTTTATTGTCTGTTATAACAGATTTATTTAGTCAGATTCTCTTGCACATATTTCCATGCGTCACTGTTGACAAGAAAATCACACTAAAAAGTGGTTTAGGAGTTCAACACAAACTTGCACTAATGTCAGATGTACTTTTCCATCTATCAGCCCTTCAGTGTGAGGGGACATGCATAGGGTACCAATCCTAAAATGATTTTCCTTCATTATGTTAGGAGAAGCGAAGAAAGAATCCTTTGTGTGTGAAGGGAGATCTGCTGCATGCTGGGCTCCAAGTCATCTACAAATATGACCTCAAGTGCTGCAGTGGAAGAGAGGGACCCGCAGGATTTATGTGGACAAGACACTCGAGTTGTAGCCTATTTGCTCATATCTCGGTTTGTTTTGCTTTTCATCTATCTGCTTATCTCCATTTTGGCTAGCCATTCCCTGACAGTTTAATATCGTAAACATATACATTTCTATACATTAATCCAGTAGGTCACAGGTCACAAATCTGGCCATATTTGGCCAATGATAACATATCAAATGGGTGAGCTGTCCCCCCAGTAGAACATACCCCACTAACTACCCCACTGGGGGTAGTAGTGCATACCAATGCTGTGTTAGTGCTTTGGCCCATCAGTCAAGACCAGCAAGGGCTCCCTTTTTCTGTTGACAATCATTATCATGCTACCAGTCATTCAGACAATCTTAATTCAGCCTTCACCCAAATTGGCCAAACCATTTATGGAAAACAGGAGCTTTCTGGAAATTTTACAGTATATACTACTAAATCCATTGTTGACTAAGTGTGCTAGTTTGTTTCATGCTCATTTTAATCATTTACCATGCATTACTATGGGCCTGTTGTGGTTGCCTCCTGCTGTTTGCTGACTGAGAATAGATAATGACATTGAGTGTATGACATTTTGCTGACATCAAACCCTCAGGGAGCAACCTATCATTTAGGACAAGTGTGTAATGGATTGACCATCAGAGGAAAAAATACGGTCAGTAATATGCCCTATAAAATGAAATTAACAAGACATCAATTGAATTTATTATAGTCAGCCCTTGTGTCTTGCAAACACAATCACATCCCACATAAGACCTGGGCCAATGTCAAATAGCTCACCTTTCATTTGTACTCCCAGGCCTACTCCCTCAGACTATTCTCCCAACTTCCAATTTCTAATGCTCAGCCAATGATATGTTCAGATGACCTGAGCTGTATTGCAAATGAATTGAAAATGAAAAGAGCCTCGACTGGTCCAAGGGGGTAACCTTCTTAGGGTCATAAATCTGCACCTAGTCTTAGAGCTAAACGGCATGTGTGGGCAGCGCTGTGGGCATGAGAAAAAGTTGTCGATTGGATATAATTTCACCTCACTGCTAAAAAACTGTTGGTTGAACAGCTGCCTTGACAGAAAAGTGCTTCTTTTTTTCTGACAGGATGCCAGATGCTTGATGTGTGTAAACGATCTTTGAGGATACCACCAAAAACAGAAAACAGAAGATTACACCATCCAAGTTTTTTTTTCTGATTCTCTGGTGTATTGTATGTGATTAACTTTAGCTAGGTTAATTTCTTTCTCAGTACTTTAATTACACTGCATTTGCAATGCGATTTTTGTGCCATTTTTGATGAGCTGCTGCAGTAGCAGGTGTAAAAAAAACCTGGTGTCTTTTCATGGGGAAAACAGCACAACAATATGCAAACTGGAGTAAGCGTTATTGCTCTGCGTTAATGTTGTTTATGGTGATTATGTCCCCCCAATGAGCCGATAACAGCTATCTTCTGTAAGGGCTAATGAAAATAAAAGGCTATGGGTCTTGAAAATGCAAATGAGCTTCCAAACAGAAATGACACACAAGTCATTCCAGAGGTTATCGGGTGCTTGAGCTCAACCTGACAGATAACGTAATTCACTCAGGCCATGAGAGAATGGAAGAAAATGTGCCCGCACACACACACAGCTCTTTAACACTGAAGAGAATGCAAATATATATTGTTCATGTATGAGAAGCTGGGTCACTATAATGACCACAACGGTCACCTATTAAAGATGTAAAGTGGATTTATGTTGTTGGATTGTTTAAGAAATTTGGAGATTAGCATGCAGTAATGCAACAGTAGAACAAGATGCCCCAGATAGATTTGCCTAAGGAATAGCTGTTTGGCATAATAATGATGACGTACACTGTACTAAAGTGTAATAGTGTTTGTGTGTGTGTGTGGTGCCAGTGCAAACCCTTAGAGAACAATTAGGTTTTGTTATTAGTTGGCTTGCAATTTTGAAGTCAGGGAAAAGACAGTGAACTAACAAAATAAAAACTAAACTAAGAATTTAACATCTTAACATCTTAATACAAATCTTAATAATGTTGTATTAAAGCAATATAACATGAGTATATATCCATGAATGGTTAGGCCATTGGCCTGAAGCTAAAAGCTGAATGGAGGCTTGAATGAAGCTTGGTGGGGATATAGTTAAGTCTCTTTTATTGTCAATTTCTCAAGCTACACTGGACATACAGAGGAATCAAAATGACGTCTCTAGCCCACAGTCAGGAGAGCCAGAGGCTGCTGCTATATCATTCCTCCAATCACACACCAGTGGAGGGGGTTACCATGCAAGGCTCCAGCCTGCCACTAGGAGCAATTTGGGGGTTCAGTGTCTTGCTCAAGGACACTTCGATGGGGACAGGTATAGTGGGGATCGAACCTGCAACCTTGCGGTCACCGAACAGCTCCTCTACCACCCTCCCCACCCCCTCTGTTGTCTCTGCTGCTGATACTTGACAATAAACAAGTAGTCAAATGATGATGTCAGCATGGACAATACACAGTTGCTGGAGAGACCGTTAATGTTAGTTCATCAAAACCACATGTTTAGCCCTTTATTTCAATGGAGCTGCTAGAGCGTGACTGTTTGACTGAAATGCGACAGCATTGGTTAGCCTATTGTCATGCTAAAATATATTGTCTCACTACAATGTTTTTGAAGTGTTGCAAATTACACACACTCTGGAATGCGAAGTACTCTTCAACTATATTTACAATAGAGGTAACGGATAACTGAGTCAAGATGACATTTTAACAAACTCTATTTAAACAAAAGGGTTAAACACAGTCCTTGACATGGGTCTGTGGCATTCTCGCATTTCACTCATATTTCTTCTTTTATTCAAGCAGGTCACAGTGTGATGCCATGCTTTTGAACTGAAGGGAAGGTGGCATAAATGATGATAAATGATCACAGTAAAATGCTGTACTCATTTATGAAATAGCTGCTGTGTTGGTGTGTGGTTCTGCCACTGGGCATGCACCAACAAACAGTAAGTTGTTGCAGTAACTGCAGAAATCTCTGAGTCTCATTCCCTTTTCCATTAACCTTTCAGTTCCACTCGTAGGTGTCAATCATGAATACTGTTCAGTTCACAAATGTATCACTCTGTGTGTGTGTGTATGTACAGTGTGTGTGCTGCTTGTAGACAATGTGTGCGTGTGTTTGTTAAATGTGTGTGTTTGTGATATATTGTATTGTGTTTTTTATGGCTTGCTTGTAGCTGAATTCATCTGAATTTATCTTGGGAAATGAATCAGGTCTGAAGTCTGAACAGCGAGAGAGCAGAGGGAAATGATGTGGGAGAATGCTTTTGTCTTCATGCCATCTGCACATATCCACAGCTTTCAAATAGGCATAGCTGCTTCTCTGCATACAAACACCAGGGTTGAGGAGGCCTTTTCAAAATGGGCTTTAGCAGATTTTCTTCAAGGGTCTTTTTTATTTTAAAGCACCATTGGAGAACCTAATAAAACAACTGGTAACACTTTACGATAAGGGTACATTATCATAAATTCATGCTTTTATTATTAATTGTCCATTGGTAGTACATTTCTATTTATGGTTTCTGAAATGGTGAGTACTGGATTTAGATCACACCTACCAATAGACATTTACCAATGAGTGAGCCTTGGGCTCAGACTTATTATGTGTGCACCAATTAGCCTGGGGAACACAAATGGATCAGGCACAGGATCTTTTTTTGTTCTCCAACCAGAACAAAACACATTTTGTTGATTAAACCAGTATGGAACAGAGTATGCAGCCGTTTTCTCCCTGTTATGCCAGTAGCTAGCACCTCTAATGTAACATTTGGTGCGCGTTATATGCCATTTTCTATATGAAAACGAAAGTTGACATCAGCTGTTCTTTGTCTGCAATAAAATTCACAAAGATGGAAAATACAGTTTTGGCTTCTGCCTGAAAAGTAGTCTACCCAAAGATCCTCAAGATCTTTCTATTGTATATTGTCTATTGTAATAATAATTCTTTCAAATGATTCAAATACTCGGTATAAGCAACTGTCATAGTTTTAGTAGCAGTATATGCAGGCATCGTGCACAACCTTCTATAACACAAAGCATTTGGCTAGACATTCATAAAATAGACTTTAAACACACCACTATCCAGATTTGTCCCAGTCTGTCATAGAATGGTATGTTAAAACAAGCAGAATGCGACTTTTGCACTGGATCACACCTGTGCATGTTCATCACCTATCTAGAGAACGTGCCTCTCTGGAAAAACAATCAATATAGATAGTAGATTGTAATGACAGCTTGCGTCAGTCGTGAAAGCACAATGCGCCAGTGCATGATAGAGGTCACAGATGGCAAGCCTGCTTGGTGCTCCATAATGCAAGGGAGGGGTTAGCATGGGTGAACAGGTAGTGGTCAATTTATCATGCAATGGAAAAGCACTGCTGCAAGTACAGACAATTGCTGAATAATAGGAAAACAATAATAGAACAATAATAATATTAGAACAATAATAATAATAATAATAATAATAATAGAATAATAGAAGTAAAACTGAATAAACCTCATGAAAGGTTTTGTCTGATAATTACTTGTTTGGGCTACAACAGTCCTTTGTAAATGTGGGAGCTGAGCTTCGAGTGAAGTTTGTTTTTGTCCTAAAGTGTTTCTGTTTTGCCACGTTTCTGTTCTAAAGTGGAGCTCCACTTTCCCCATGAGACTGCAGCCAGACCGTTTCGAGATTTAGCAGGCTAATGAAGCTAGCAACTATTAATCAAAACTGTCATATCATATTGAGGTGTACCAAACTGAAAATGCACATTGAAAAGATTAAACAACATAATAGCTGAAAGAATTGCCCTTAGAAATGAGCAAGCTAAATCTAAGTGGTTTAACTAGGCTTACTAGCAACACAACTGAGTGGCCTGTATATGTAAGCCTATATTATACACACAAATGGCTCTGGAAGGTTTCAGCTTTCACAATGAATCTTTATTACACTACAATAGCACAAGTGTGCACTGGAATACAGCATATTGTAGTCTTTTGACTAAAAGTTTTTTTTTTTTTTAGCCAAATTACATGTCTGATGCATTGTGCTTTTAAACCATGCTATTTCTTGCCAGGAGAGCTGCCCAATCAGGCCTAAGAAGCTGAGCATAATGGCTTGGTGCAGTAGAAGTGTTTTGTGCATGGGACCATTCAGCAGTGGTTTTGATTACCTGTGTTTTAATAGCAGTAAAAGATTTTCACCCTCCCATTTGCACTGAATTAGAATGAGCTGCTGTGTGAAGAACACAGGAAGCTATTTTGATTCACTCTTAGCTGTTCCTTCCACGGCTCTGTGAGACTGGTCCGCTTAGCACAAGAGAAAACAAAAGATTTCACGGCCGCTTACTGAAATGACACTCTCTCCCTCTCTCTCCTGCCAAGTGATTGAAATCTACCACCTGGAGTGTGTGGGCTGATGAGGTACTGGGGCAATGTGGCATGCAACACAATGTAATAGTACAGAGGGAGTCCTGCCCAGCCCAACCCCAGCACTGCATCTCTCCAGCACGCTGTGGGGAAGAGTGTCATCAGGGGTCTCACATGGGAAGATGCTCCTCACGCGCCTCTCACAGCAGCCCTTCCCTACACCCTGCCCACCCCCCCCTGACATTTTCCTCTGTGTGTCTCCTCAGCCGTGCCCTTTTCACCCACGTTTGCCCGGACTGGTGACTGGGCTGAAGTCTGCCGCCAAGCCAACCATCTTGAGCAGGGAGGCAGGGAAGGCGTCTGGTATCGATGTGGTTAGCAGGAAGTTGAATCTCATTATGACACAAAGGAATGGGAGATAAACATGCAATGGTCTTGTCAGGAATTCAACCATACAACAGCCAGTTCCACAGCGTTTGGAAATGAATGTGTCAGACTGGTAAGTTTTATTAGAATTCCTGGTAACTAACGTTACATACTATGTAATTAAAGGCCCACTAAGCAACATTTTTCAGTTAATTAATCCGTTTTATACTGTTTAGGATGCTAACATGAGTCATTACACGCCGAACGAGCGGTGTAGAATGCGCCACTTGAGCCTACAACAGTAGATACAGCATTTGCAATGTTCAACAGCAGTGGTCCGCCTCCAATAGAATGTAGTGCAATACAATGCAATTGTAATCCAAAAATATAACTCCAACAAACTAATAGAAACGACTCAACATGAGTAGTGGCAAAGACAAAATTCCTCAGGTTTATTGTAACGAATCTGGGAGCCTGATACAGTGTGTGCGTTAGACTGCCACCGTACAAACTCAACATACAAATGCAAACAGTCAGTTTAAATACATTTCTGTTGTCCCCCTTTGACCATCTTACGTGAATTCTTCCTTTGTCTGAAACTTGTGTATTGCATCTCAGCGGAGATGTCTTTCATTGAATTACGGTGTCAAAGAAAGCAACAATAATTGATTGTCGGCGTGCGAGATGTTATAGGTTGTCGGTGTGCGAGGTGTTATAGGTTGTGTGTGTGTCGAGGTGTTATAGGTTGTCGGTGTGTGAAGTGTTATATGTTGTGTGTGTCTGGCATGATGTGTATTGTGATAGCGGAAGGTCTGATTAATTGTCGGCTGACAAATACTTATTTGGAGATTTATACTACACAATACAGCGGTCTTTAGAGAGAGCTTGTTAGAGAAAAAAACTGAACGTTGCTTAGCCCTCCTTTAAAACTAGGGTTGCTTCACACATTCAGACACGGCATTGGGAAGTTAAACAGAGTTGGCATTTTACATGAAGGACATTAAGGAGTGCAATAACTAATGTGTTAAATATGAATTTTGCCCATTTAAAATACCCGATATCCGACATCATAGTACTATTTATGGCGCATTTCCAGTACGGGATGCAACCCCGGTGTTTGGGGTAAAGCCTCGGGCTTTACGTCTTTCCATTATCGGGGCTGGCCCGGGGCTTTTTCAGTTAGCCTTTTTTTGCTGCGACCCGCATCCTGCTCTTTTGCCTGCGAGAGGCCAACATTATTGGCACGTTTTCTCTGTCTGTCTTCATTTTCCAGGGCTTAAAGTTTTCCATCCTATGACGGATATCCGTCAATCGGAGGCGCTAGAGGGATGCGTATTAATTGGAAATAAGTCTTCGCTGTAAGTATTCGCTAGTAGAAGCTGAAAATGTTGGAAAATGGTGCTTAATGCCTACACATGTTGCTTAAATAAACGAAATAGCAAAGACTCATAGGTTCAAAGCTGCAGACTCTGTAGCTGCGAGTGAATAGAATAGAATTACACTCTTTTGATCCCGTGAGGGAAATTCAGTCTCTGCATTTATCCCAATCCGTGAATTAGTGAAACACACTCAGCACACAGTGTGAAGTGAAGCACACACTAATCCCGGCGCAGTGAGCTGCCTGCACAACAGCGGTGCTCAGGGCTCTTCAGACACTTTCCACTGGTCGGGGTTTGAACCGGCAACCCTTCGATCACCAGTCCGAAGCACTAACCGGTGGGCCACAGCTTGAGGAACGCATTTGTAACTTTTTGCTTCGCTGTAAGTGTCTGAACCAGGATCTTGCAGCTCTGTATACATTTGTATATCCAGCCGTCAGCGCTTAAATTAAATTAAACGCATTTTACAAAAGACAGGTATCGTAGCGCTTAACAAAGAGCACCAATTAGCAAGTGGATATGTTTTTTGGCCATGCGTCGTCACGTGGTGCCTTCCAATATATTCTTTGCAAACGGCTACTACAACCTCCTTGCAGGATGAGATGTTGGATGTTCATAAATTCAGGTAGGCTGAACGCAGACCTTTCCTTCCACTCTTCTTTGTACGTCCTACATTTGCTAACAACTTTTCTTTTCGACGCTTTGGACATTTTGCTTCGCTAGCTAACAATCTTGAGTGTTTCACACATCCCAAACAGAAACAACATGAGGATGTCATGCGAGAAGCAACCAGGTGGCTCCGAGGCCTCTACTAGTGTCGCCGCCACCGCGTTCGCTGTCCCTTTCGCCTCTGGGCAGTGGACATGCGACGCTTCGGAGTCGTTCACGGTCGAGAAGTCCCCCCCGTCCTCTCTCGCCGCTTCTGTCGGTCGATTCCTCGCCCAGATACGCGCAGAACTGTCTGCTCAGTCTGACACGTCTGCCCTTGGCCAGACGGGTAGCTTCTCCCCCTTCTTCGAGGTCGTCGCCGATACGCACTCCGAGTCGGCTGCCCCACGGGGCGTCGCAGGTGCAGTGTGCGGCTCATCGATCCCCTACGTCGCTGACACGCGCTCCAGGTCGGCCGCCCTACGGGGTGTCGCAGGTGCAGTGCACGGCTCATTGACCACCTACGTCGCTGACACGCGCTCCAGGTCGGCCGCCCTACGGGGTGTCGCAGGCGAAGCGCACAGCTCACCGACATCGGATTTCGCTGACGTGCGCGCTGAGTCGGCCGCCCCACCGGGCGTCGCGAGTACTGCGCACGGCCTCTCAGTCACGCGTGAGCGCCCAACGGTCTCACACACGGCTAACTCGCCCTCAGCCCCCGCACACTGTCGGGTCTCTGGTCTGTCAGTCGGACGCTCTTCGGCTTCGCGGACAGCCTCAGTCTTTGACCTCGGCCCCCCTAGTGCCACCCGGAGGCAGCATAGCACTTCGTTTGTCCTTGCTGCCTCCTCATGCCGCCGCTCTGCTCCGGCAGAATTGGGCGATGTGCACAACGTCGCGTTGGGTCCTATCAACAGTGTTGAGGGGCTATCAACTGCAGTTCAGGTGGCCACCCCCGCCCTACAGAGGTGTCATGGAGTCAGTGGTGCCCCCCACCAGGGCCCCTGCGCTCAGACAAGAGCTTTGCGATCTCCTGAGAAAGGGCGCTATTCAGCGCGTGGATCCGACGCTGGCGCGCGCAGGTCGCTACAGTACGTACTTCCTGGTGCCCAAGAAGTCGGGCGCTTTTCGCCCTATCCTAGACCTCAGAGCGCTCAATGCTTCGCTCAAACCTCTCACTTTTCGCATGCTCACGGGGCGAATGGTGGCGGAGTCGGTCCGCCAGGGGGACTACATGGTCACCATAGACCTTCAGGACGCCTATTTTCACATAGGCATAGTCCCGAGGCACAGGCGTTTTCTACGCTTCGCCTTCGAGGGCAGCGCGTACGAGTACGCAGCCCTCCCCTTCGGTCTATCTCTAGCACCTCGGTGCTTCACGAAGTGCGTGGAGGCGGCGATCGCTCCTCTACGCGCTCAGGGGATCAGACTCCTCAATTACTTGGACGACTGGATGCTGCTGGCTGGTTCCAGACAGCTCCTAACGTCACAGACTCACGTGGTCTTGCGTCACCTGCACAGTCTGGGTTTCCTAGTGAACCTAGGCAAGTGCATGCTCTCTCCCTCCCAGGAGGTCGAGTTCTTGGGCGTGAGGCTGAACTCACGCTCGATGAGAGCGACGCTCACACCAAAGAGGCTTCAGGACATCAGGGCGTGTCTACGCCATTTCAGACTCGGTGCCTGCGTTTCGGCCAGGCTGTGTCTCAGACTGACGGGCCTCCTATGCGCCGCAGGCGGCGCTGTCCCACTCGGCCTCTTACACTTACGCCCGCTGCAGCTCGCCTTAGCGGAGCTAGGTGTATCCTCCAGGTCGAACCCCGCCCGTCGGGTTTTAGTGTCCAGACGCATGTGGCTAGCCCTCGCGCATTGGCGCAGGCCGTCCTCCTTCACTGGAGGCGGCGCCTTGGGTGCTATAGCCAGATGCATGACGGTGACCACCGATGCGTCCAAAACAGGCTGGGGCGCCGTTTGCTGCGGTCGCCCCGCCAGGGGGATATGGGGCACAGCCTCCAGGAGATTACACATCAATGTGTTGGAACTCCTTGCTGTCTTCTACAGACAACACCACTGTTGTGGCATATATCAATCGCCAGGGCGGCACGCGCTCTCCGGACCTGTTTCGCCTGGCGTACAAGCTGCTCACCTGGGCCTCTTGCCACTTCCTGTCGATCAGGGCGGCGCACTTGCCAGGTGTTCGCAACACAGGCGCGGACCTCTTCTCCAGGGGTGTTCCGCGTGCAACCGACTGGCGCCTCTGCCCAGCCGTGGTGCACAGCCTTTGGTCCCGCTTCGGGCGGGCACGAGTCGATCTGTTCGCCTCGAGAGAGAACGCTCATTGCCCAGCGTGGTTTTCGCTGGAACGAGATGCGCCGCTAGGGTCAGACGCGCTGGCACACCCGTGGCCGCGTGGTCTGCTCTACGCTTTTCCCCCCCTTCCTCTGATGCGTCAGGTGTTGGCCAGGATCAGAGCGGGGGCGCACAGGGTGATTCTGATCGCCCCCAATTGGCCATCTCAGGGCTGGTTCTCAGATCTGGTCTCACTGTTAGACGGCCAGCCGTGGACTCTCCCTCTGAGGAGAGACCTCCTGTCGCAGGCTCACAGGTCGCTGTGGCACCCCAAGCCGGAAGCGTGGAGACTGACGGCTTGGCCCCTGAACGGGCGCGTCTCCTAGAGAGCGGCCTGTCAGACGCAGTGATAGAGACCGTCCAGGCTGCTAGAGCTACGTCCACTAGGTCGTTGTATACACTGAAGTGGCGCGTATTCAGCACGTGGTGCAGAGACAGAGGCTGTGATCCTCTAGTCTGCCCTATTGGCGAGGTGCTTGCTTTTCTGCAGCACCTATTTGATCAGGGTCGTACACCCTCTACTTTGAAGGTGTACCTCGCAGCCATCTCAGCTTGCCATGTTGGCTATGCTGGCGTTTCCCCAGGCGCTCACCCCCTTGCGTCGCGCTTCATGAAGGGCATCAGACGGCTCCGCCCCTCTGCCTCCCCTTCGGTCCCTACTTGGGACCTGGCCACCGTCCTACGTGGACTGGCCCTCACGCCCTTTGACCCTCTGTCGAGTGCCAGTCTAAAGATGCTTTCCCTTAAGACTGCGCTTCTGCTCGCCCTGGTCTCGGTGAAGCGCGTCAGCGATCTGACTGCCTTGTCGGTCAGTCCTGACTGTCTTGTCAAGGTGACGCGCGGGTCACGCTGCGGCCGAATCCCTTTTCTCGCCCGAAAGTGCTGTCTACTGACCCTCGTTCGAGGGTCATTGAGCTCGCAGCCCTTCCTGAGACGGGCAGTTCTGTGCCCATTACTCTGTGCCCAGTCAGAGCGCTTCGTGCCTACTTGACGCGTACGTAGAGCATCAGGAAGACGAACCAGTTGTTCGTCTGCCATGGCGAGCGTGCCAAGGGTCAGGCCTTGTCTACCCAACGCATGTCGCATTGGCTTACAGAAGCCATACGTCTGGCATATGAGGCGGCGGGTGTTCCTCCGCCTGTTCATGTCAGGGCGCACTCCACCCGTGGAGTGGCGGCTTCTTGGGCCTTCAGGAAGGGCGTCCCCCTGAAGGATATCTGCTTGAGCGCTTCGTGGGCCTCAGGCAACACCTTTGCGCGTTTTTACGCATTGGACGTCACCAGGCCGGGTGTAGCAGAGAGTGTTCTCTCTGGGCCCGGCGGTCCCATGGATCCTCCCACCTCGGGCTCCTCGGTGTAGGGCTCTTGAGGCTTGGTTGTAGTGATCCACTCGTACGTTTCGGCTTCGAAACGAAAGAGAACGTTACGGATACTAACGTATCCTCGGTTCTCTGAGTGAGAAGCCGAAACTTACGCTTCGGGCCTCAATCGCCGACGCTGGCGAGTTTGGCAAAGAGGACCTGAAGCGTAAGCGCAGTCAATATATAGACTTTCTGACGTCACGCAGGGCTGTCTAAGTAGTTGCCTGCGCGCGTCAGTGTGCTTACTGCCCTTTTTTCAAAGGGTTGGTTTAAAATGACTTCAGAAAAGCAGGAGATGATAGGCATCATCCACTCGTACGTTTCGGCTTCTCACTCAGAGAACCAAGGATACGTTAGTATCCGTAACGCTTTGCACTGTCTACATTGACAGAGCACTAGTTTCAGATTGTTTTTTTTTTTTTTCAAATTCTAGCCTGAATTTTGCATATAGAAATACAAGATGGTGTTGGGAGTTTCGGTATGGTCCGTTGGATACCTTAAGCTACCTAAATTCAACAATAACAAGGTAAATGTGGTTTTGCATTCTATCTGCTCTTTAAACACTGTTATACTTTGGTTTTCGAGATCTTTAAAAGTGAAAAGTGGATTTGACTGTTGAAATAAATAGAGGTGTTGTGATGGTCAGTATTATTCTCCCCCCACCCCACTACACACACACACACACTACCTCATAATGTAAGTTCCCTAAGTCCTTTAGTCTTAGCCTTAGTCATAACATATTGCTATGTGTGCCAATATATATATATATATATATATATATATATATAAAATATTTGATAGAGACATATTACACAAAGACATATTTTTATTTCAATGGTAAAATAAGAGATTAAAAATAGAACATGTATAGGCCTCCCTTTTTGGACTTGGTTGGATTTTCTTGTTTGATCATTTTTAGTGACTGTGATTTTAGGAACATTGTGACAACACTATTAGATGAAAAGATATTTGATTGAAATGAAAAGAAAGTATAAAGATTTCTGAGTTGATTAAAATGTGGCCATCTTACTTGCCCCCCTATATGGAAACAAGAATAAATGTCTGTCCTATTTCAAGAAAGTGCACCAAGGGATTTTTAGTATTTATATTAGAGGGAGAAATGTGACCATGGCTTTGAAGCAATCTCATATTTTATGATCTTCTGCATGTCCTGCTTCCTAGCTGTAAAATGAGGTGGTTACTATGCCCCAGCCCTTTGCCACACACATCGCTAAGAAGAGGCTGAGCAAAGCTTTGTTGCTAGGAGACAGTGCGAGACTCCTTAAAGGGCCAGTGAGAGAAACAGACAGAGGGGTTTTGTTTTTTGTTCTTCTTTTAGAGGAATAGATAAAACTGATAATTGTCATTTCCTTCCTTTGAGAGCACTGATGATTCATATGGCATACATCTTCTCTAAGGGTTGTTTTATATACAGCCATTCTATCCACTGTGTCTTATTCCAAGGCACTATTTTATTTATTCTAGCTGACTAATAAGACCATTACCACAGAAAATGTGAAATGAATAGAAATATAGGTCTTCATTTAAAATCTGACAAATGTAACAATGTTGGAGGGTGGAATGTGAAAATAGGATTTCACTATCAGGACGAGAGTTTTTTAAGTGCACTAGAAATCACATTTCTTGGTTGGAATTCAACTTGTTCTGTCAAGATGACTTTCCCCCCATCAATCAACTGCAGTCCACCAGAGGCCTTAAAAACCCCTCTGGCCTAATTGCTTGTGGGATTAAAATGGATATGCCTTTCTTTGCGGAGACTTTATGCATGCCCATTAGCAGAGATGATCAAGATGCTCCGACACAGGCAGAGAAGTGCCAGTGCCAGTGCCAGTGCATTTGAAGGTGTCGAAATTATTTGTGTCAGCATGTGCACGCTATACCTTTTATTTTCACAAATTACAACAACAAAGATAAAAGGCTGGAGGAACCAGTAATGCACCGGTGGAATAATGAATTAGGCGCCTAAGCTACTCAGACACACTGAATGACAACAATGCTCTCAATGCTCTCTCATTCTAATATTAATAAGGGGTATCATTCTTAGACTTTTCACCTCCCGCCTAATAATAATGTTGAAAAATCTAAAGCCTATTGTGATATATTTCAAGTAACACCATCCAAAATCATGTATAATCACTCTTGTCTTTTTATCGTCTCCCCTGTTTTCTGCTTCACTTGTTTCAACAGCAGAGCACAGGCGTGAGATGGAAACCAGCGAGATGCTGAGTGCGGCTTGTCTCAGGTGCTGTTGTTTAACTGTTTAGGGTGACAGGCGCAAAGGCTCATTAGTGCTGGGGAGTGTCACGTAGGAAGCCTCAGCGGCGTCAGTGGAGGCGAGCCAGGGCAATACGAGGCAAAGACCTGCTGATGCCAACAGAACAGTTCCCTCTGTCTTGGCTGCTCTTGATGTCTCCATCCGACAAGCAGAATCGATAGATGTGGTGCGGGGAGGCACACTCGTCCCCGTCGAGACGCGCTCACGGGTGCACATTCAAAAGTAGCTTGTTAGGAAAATCTTCTGCGCTGTTCTCCACATCGACCCCAGTTCCAAATAAAGACAGAACCTGCAGGCGGATGGTCTCTTGATCACCGCACAGAACATCTATTTAGAAAATAATTATAGGCTATTGACCAGAACCATGAAATCAGCTGCAGCTATGGCAAGATTCAAAGCTGTTTAAGAAGACACTGAGGAATTGGACTGAATCACTTTTCAGCAAGCCGTGCCAGCAAAAAGTTCAATGCGACCTGCCACAACTCCAGAATGGCTCATAAATCATAGATGATCCTCAGTCTCCCCACCTGTGACATTTATGTTGCTCGAGTTAAGTAGTTTGTTTTATTCACAGCCTTGTTTCGCCCAGATCTGCACACAAGAACAGATGCTGTGCAGAAACTGAGCCTATAGAAACTTCTTCCACATGGCCATGTTGGCAGGGCACAGCTACTGGCTAGTACAGTGGCTGAAGGAGGCACCTCGTAAGTTGAATGCCTCAGCAAATAAGATTTTTTTGGATTCATATGAAGGGTGTTTGGCCATGTATGGTGTGTAAGACAGCATAATGACCATATTTCAGCAGCTAAAGAGGAGGTTACAGCTAAAATGATTCATGAATGAAGAACACCTTGAAATGATGGTCTGCTAAATGCATAAATGTAAATGTAAATGTAATGATGGGGAATTGTTGAACTGATAATTCCTGCTTTTACACTGCTCATAATGGCAGAATGGGGCTAATTCATACTTTGCTACATTTGACAGACCCTTTTCTTATACCTAAAGCTGAGGTACTGGCCTTATTACACCACCAACCTTCACTTCACTTAATTTTAACTACAGCAGCCTTAACACCTGCCCCACTCTAACTGTGCATTTCCTTTTTTTGACTGACTTTGACAGTCTGTTAATTGTTATTGGGTTAGATTCCATTGCCTTGCAGTATGTTCTAGTCATTTATCCAGTGCTGACACATGCATCCTCAACAGACAGAATGAATGAATGGTCAAAGAAAGCACTATGGCACACATGTGTAATCACATGATCCGACATTTAATGAGATGTCATAAAGCTCTTGAATCTTTAATAAGACCACAACCACACAGCGTATACAACTAGGTTAAGAAGAAGAAGTTTGTTTCTGTGTGTGTGCACGTGTGTGTAATGGTAGCATTTTAACCCTATATGGTACAGTAATCTTTCTTGTGACCCTGAGATTATAAATACGGTCTTCTACTTTTATTGTCCTCTGTCCCTCCCCTGCGTCTAAAGGAGGTCTTTTAATCTATTATCCATCTTGCACGCTCCTCCTGGTTCATGTGACATTGCATACGGCCCAAAACAGAGAGGACGTGGAGGGGTGAGAGGAGGGGGGTTGTCACACACTTGAGATGAACCCTAGCGATTCTCTCCTGTGCCTGCTGGCTTTTCACTGGAGAGTCCTTGAGCAGGAACCCTGACCCCAACACCCCACCACTACACACACACACACACACATACCCTCCCTCCAACCAGCACTCCCTCACTCTGCTACTAGCTCCTCTAGCAGGGGGATGGAGAGGTGAGGCGTGATGCATGGGGCGCTCCCGCCAATAGGAGGTAGATGGGAGGCACCACAACTGAGCGCTCCAGCGAGTGCAAAAACACCAAATAAATGCAGCCCCTGCTTTTCTCGGGAATACATTACATTTCCGGTGTGAATAAATGCAAATTTCTGTCTGAGCTGGAGAGGAAGGTGCTAAAAGTATCAAGGTCACTGGATTGATACCCCACACGCCAGCTCAGCATCCTGATAAAGTGAGTACCTGCACAGGGCGCCGGATTAAAACCTCTGCTATAGGTTAATGACTGAAAATATATGTCTTTCAGTGGTAGAATGGCAGTAAGCCACAAAAAGACACATAGAAACTGTCTATACTAAGCCTGATGACGTCTGTTTTTTATTGTTTGTGATACCCAGGTGATGTAGCAATGAAGTGAATACAGCACCTAATTAGAGTGATTATTTCTTACAGCTCTCACCTGGAGCCTAGCATGCTGCAGGCCACACTGGGATTCCACGGTACTAATCACTGCCATGGCAACGTCACGAGTGAACCTGAATTACCCGTACAGACAAGGGGTTATGTAATGGCATTACCATGGAGGCCCAGAATTTGGCTCAAACCACCTCTAAGACTTGTTCACTGGACTCAAAAAAGACCACACTTTTAGTCTGATGTATTCTTATATGTGTAGTCTACTGATAGATTTATTATAATATAGACATGTACATGTGTTTAATACCTTTAAATAAAATGTTTCCAAAACCTTTTTGCTGAGTAGACAACATCCTGTGGTGATGTGGTTTTTGTGAGTCCTATCTTGTCTAACAGTGTCAACGAAACAGCGAACTTGGCAGACTCCCACGTCCACCAATAAGAATGGAATTCACCGGCAACTGAGCACAGCATCTGCTGCCAAATGCCATCTTCACTCTACTGGGATACTTGGCACTTTCTGGGTATGACAAAAACAGAAACAAGACAAGCTTGTGTGTGTGTGTGTGCTTCTGTGTCTGTTTGTGTAAGGGAAAGAGAGAAAAAAAATAGCTTAGTGACTTTTCCAAAGGCATTACACATAGTCAAAAGGTTACTTATATGTTGTGTTTACATGTTTATGGCCTTTAAAATTGGATTGTTGTCCAGTCCATCTACAGTGGTTTGATACTGAAAACAGGTAACTTCTTCCTGTCATGGTGCTCTTTACACTTCCTGGTTTCCATCTGTTCAACACAGATTTAAGGGAGAACTAAAGCATGTTACAACCTAGTCCTGCTATATAGGACAGAGAGAGCTGCCATGCTAGTGGAAAGGATGCAAACTACACAAGGGGGGCATAGTTGTGAGAGAGTTCCAGCTGTAATCACAAGACAATGTAGATCTAGTATGATACCATTGTATTAGTGCAGTATTGAGGTGAATTGAGTTTAGCTTTTTTATATTTTCCAGTAAACCAGTCAGGATGTTCTCTGTCTAGCATATGCTATGACTAGCCGAACATACACAGGCCATCGTGTGAACACATTCTAAGATGTGGATTAGATGCATACAGACATTAAAGAGCCCATAGAATGCAAAACCACATTTACCTTGTTATTGTTGAATTTAGGTAGCTTAAGGTATCCAACGGACCATACCGAAACTCCCAACACCATCTTCCGCCAGCTTCTCTATGTAAATTTCAGGCCAGAATCTGAAACTAGTGCTCAGTGTACGGGCTGCCCCCAGGCTTCACCCCGGTCTTAAACACCTGTGCTTAGCCCCAGTGTTGCATTTCCATTACCAAGTTTTAACACCAGGGTTTTAGGTGAACTTGGAATGTTTACTATACAAACGTAATAGCCTACGTTAATTTCCAGGTGAAGATGCATATCACCGTCTATCATAGCATATCATAACCTCAGACATTAGTGCTGAAAGTAAAACGTAGCCTATGCCTACATAGTCAAAAAACAGGTTTCCGGTCTAAATCGTGTAGTGACAGTGTCTGCAGTGTTTAATGAAGCTATGCTGGCCTGCTGGCTGACATACAAGCTCTCACCAGGTGTAGAATGTGATGACATCACAAAGCCCACTATTAGAACACTCAGTGACATTCAAACATTTTCAGTTGGAAGAAGCAGTTAAAGGCCCACTATGCAACATTTTTCATTTAATTAATCCGTTTCATACTGTTTAGGATGCTAAAATTAGTCATTACACGGCGAACGAACGGTGTAGAATGCGCCACCGTGGCCAATAGCGGTAGATACAGCACTTGCAATGTTCAGCAGCGCGGACCGCCTCCAATAGAATGCAGTGCAATACAATGCAATACAGCGGGCTTTAGAGGGAGCTCGTGAGAGAGAAAAACAGAATGTTGCTTAGAGCCGGTTTAAATCTAAAGACAGTCATTGTGTTTAACCTGCCATACTTTAAAAACTATAGCACTTAGAAATTTGAAAATACATATCCTACAAGGCATGACCGAGACCTTCGCAGCAAAGTTTGAATGAAGATTCTAGGTTAAACCATTTAAGCTCAATAAAGTCTTTTAGAAGACTAGACTCAAATCCTGAAACTCTGCCATTGTAAGTCAATAGACTCCCATAATTTCAAAACTATAACACCTAGAAGATTTTTGACTATGCATGCGCAAAAGTATGTCATTTCGACACGCTGCTGCTTCTTGGTTTTACGTCGGTGCTGAATTCACGTTTGGGTGAATTCATTTATTTAAACTTTATTTCAAAGTTTAAATAAATCACTTTCTAAATAGGTTAGTAACAAAGGCTACGCTTAAGCTGGGCATACACTGTGTGATTTTTTCACTCGCGTCATTCAGCTCCTGCTAAAACTGTACGACTGAATTGCAGGGGTTAAAAGTTCGTAGCTTACGATTCATGTTCTCACACTATACAATCCGATACTCGGATGCGACCTGACTGCTCACACTGTGCATCTACACGACACTCGGGGCTCTTCTTTCCTGAACAGAAGAAGAACACGGAAGTGGGAAGACTATAATGAATATGGTCACCAAGGAGCAATGCGCTGCCTTGGCAATCTGTGCCATTCTGTGTGCAGACACTCGTAAAAATAGGAAAAGACGATGTGTATGGGCAAGAAAATGGCTGGGTAGACACGGGCAATACGGTCTGTCAATTCTACAGTGAGAACTGGAGGTAAGCAGCAACAGTTAAACTGACTGACTCCAACCCAATCAGTCTTGCAAAGAGATTTTTCAGGACTTTTTTCTGCTTTATACATTGGTTAAATATCAGTCAGACCTTTGAATCACCAACATCCAACACATGTAGGCCTAATGTTGCTATTGGTGTGTTCTCTGTAAACAGGTAGATGATATGAAGGGTTTTCGAGACCTTCTCCAAATGTCTGTGGGGCACTTTAATTATCTCCTGATATCATAAAAAAGGACACACATCTCAGGAAGCCCATTAGCCCCAGGGAAAGGCTTTCTGTTACCCTACGATTTTTGGCAACAGGCAAGTGTGTGGACGTGATTGTAATGTTCAATATAATTCTTGTTGCTATACTATAGAAAGCTGGATGTAAAGCAGTTTTCTATCACAATTCACTCATGCAATTACATAGATGCTTTTACACTGGGCTTCTAACAACCATCTATCCACCTACCTACTACTACTATGTTCATACCATAAAGTTGCATTGGAATAGCATTTATGCATTTAGCAGACATCTTTATTCAAAGTGACATTTTGCAGCTATCAATTACTTCAGGACCTGTCTCCCCTACAGTAACTTGGTTAAGTGCCTTGCTCACAATGCACAACGGTGGTACCGGTACCGGCTACTTGCATGCTGGCCAAGTTATTTAAGCTGTTACTTCCACATTCTTGAGAATGATTCTAATCTCCATCTGAAATATACGGTGGCCAACAACAGCAAATTAAAAAACGCAACAGAAAATCAAAAAACACAACTGCAAGTCAATAAACACAACCTCAAATTGAAAAACACAATGGCAAAAGAGAAAACACAACAGCAAATCAGAAAACACAACGGCAAAAGAGAAAACACAACGGCAAATCAGAAAACACAACGGCAAAAGAGAAAACACAACAGCAAATCAGAAAACACAACAGCAAAACAGACAACACAACAGCAAAAGAGAAAACACAACGACAAAAGAGAAAACAGAACAGCAAAACAGAAAACACAACTACAAAGCAGAAAACACAACAGCAAATCAGGAAAACGGAAAGGGTAGGTCCCTTCTCAAAAAGTCTATCAGAAAGTGGCAACCAATCAGGTAACTTTGTGTCTTGACGGGGGCGGGAGTAAGAAAAAATTGCAAACAATATGGCGACGCCCTGGGAGTTCTCCACACAAAAACGTATTTGTTTGATGAAAGGGTCTATCGACCGCAGTTTGTATTTAATCGTGTCCGATTGTGTTTAATGTGATACACAAATGTTATCGAGACAAATAGAACATCAAAGGTTAGAAAATTAAGCATTCTAACGTAAGTTAGCCGAAGGCTACATATAGCCAACGTTACAGCCACTAAGCTGTAGCTCAGTGGGTGCAGCAGAAACGGTTGCAAACGGTGCAGCAAGTGAACGATGAGTGGATACAGTCTATGGTGGAAACGCAGCGTAAAAGGCTGTAAGTTATGGTGGATCTTTGTGTAAAACATGCTGTTTCTCCCTTGATGTGCATCACTGCGAATAAAACTGTTCCTTATTTTTCTAACCCTCGTCTGACTTGGTCTTCTGTTTTACTGATGTAGGCTAACCTAAAAAAAGTACTATCAATGAAAAATAAAGGCTTAATATAAAGGCTTACAGTTTTTGTCCATTGCTTGAACACATTTTGCAAAACTTGGCTCATGGTGCCAAAACTCTACACACAAGGTAGTAAGGAAAAACACAGGAAAATAAACCATTCACATCTATGTCAAATACAAACTCTGCGATCAAAACCTAACAATCCTTTGCCATAACCTCACTTTGATGACAAAATGATACCCACTTGCGTCATGTCAATACACTCTCGTTTCAGCAACAACACACTAGTCTACTTTATATAAAACACTGCAGTCCTTGATTTTTTACTGGTTTTCCACAGATTTTTCACCAAAAATTTTAACTTTCAGATAGTGTATTTTACAGTGTAGTAAATTCAGTTAAAGCAAAAATAAACAAAAATAAAACAAACAATACACTACTGTAAACACAGAAAAACACAGCTGTGCACAAGTGGGTTTATAGATCCTGCTGGCCTTTGGGACTGGCCACAGGATCTAATCAACATCATAAGCAATGTCTTCTCTCGCTAAGCATAGGGGAAAATATTCCCTTGTGTGCCGAATCCATCCCTGGGTTGACCAAACCTCAATGTTTCTGCAGGCCTGTTCCATTGCCTACAGGCACGTGGTTGGCATTTCCAAGCAGATAATTCCTCTATATAATTTAGAAATGGTGAGTAAGGGGCAAGTACACAACTTAAATTTGTTCAAGTTCCTCATAGTCAGGACATGATTTACGTCATGGTCCACTATACAGTAAGTTGATCTTGCATCATCTGAAATTATGGTCCTTATATGGCCCCGAACACGTCCCTCTCTCTCTGTCTTTCTCTTCCTCTACCTCTCCCTTACTCCATGCTTGCAAGTTTTCAAAATGTCTTATAGTAACTAAGGACTTTTTGTAGCTGGCTGATTGCTGTTCAGTTTTGTAAGTAAGTATTTTCAGATGTGTATCTAAGTGTTTTCAATTGCGCAGTGTGTTTTGTATTTTTAATAGATGTGTTTTCCCAATGGTAGCATGAGATTTCAGTTTTGAACAAAGTGTCTTATGTATGAAATAGTGTGTAGTGTGCAGGAGCAAGTGTGTTGCAGAATTGCACCTGAAGTGCAAAGCAGCACTTTTGTTTAAGGTAGGGTTACACTTTGTTTAAGTTATGGCCACAACAACTTCAAGTTATGTTCCTTTGATTTTAGCATGTGTCAATAGTGTTCAAGCAATGGGTAAAAACTGTAATATAGATATAGATATCTATTAATATGGGCAACGTCACAGGCTCAGCCATAGATGGTATGGCTTCAGCTCACAAGCTCCTATACCCCTTTTAGGGTGGCTTATGAGCTGTTGACATTCTCTCCCATTCGGTGTCCAATCAGAAGCAAGACATTTTGAGAAGAGACCTACCCTTTCCGTTCTCTCTTTTGCCGTTGTGTTTTCTTATTTGCAGTTGTGTTTTCTCTTTTGCCATGGTGTTTTCTGTTTTGCCGTTGTGTTTTCTGATTTGCTGTTGTGTTTTCTCTTTTGCTGTTGTGTTTTTTCTTTTGTCGTTGTTTTTCAATTTGCTGTAGTGTTTTTTTATTTGTGGTTGTGTTTTGACCTTCAGGGCCACCGTAGCAATGTGTCACTCTACAAAGATCGATCCATGGCTACCTTCCCTTACATTACAGTAACCCTTTAAATCCACCTGACACTGTTTGACACTTTCTTGTCTTTGACGGGTGAAACCTTCAACTCACTATAAGCTTCCAGTACAGAATTGGAAGCACAACATTGAGCAGGATAGTCATTGAAACATGCACAGCTCTATTCTCTGCACTGCGTAAAGATTATTTGAAGGTCATTTTGACTAAATACATTACCCCATGCTCATACTATTGATAGACCTGTTAACTTTTCATCAAAACCATTTCCCAGTCCCAGATGTAGCCTATTTCTTCAGTCTTTGTGAAATTTATGTTTTACATTTTGAACGTGTGGTTCAGATTCAGAAAGAAGTATTTTATTTCACCTGAAGGGAGTGTTTCAGGGTGGACATGGTGTAGGTAGAGACCAAAGATGTTGATTTTATTTATAGAATCTAAACCTGTAAACCGATAACAGAAAATTCCTTTTGTAAATAACAAAGATAAAGATTGTCCTGAGATATTACAAAAGTAAATGTTTGCATCATTAAATAAATATATTTACATTTTTAAAGTAAATACATAACAAAGTGAATACTAACAAAAATAAATATACCTCTGGGAAATTACAAAAATGGTTTGCTTCATTAAAAAATATCTTGCATCAAAAAGGGTGAACAGTTCCACATCATGCCACAACATTGAAATAACGTCTACCATGACCCAGGCATAGGAACCAGGTGTGCATTTGAGTTGCACTAGCCTACCTGCATGAACATTCCGCCATTATCACTAGTGAGTATTTAAAACATTTACAATTTAACAGTCAGTGTAACAAAGAACATTCAAATGAACTTGCATCCAAACAGCAGAGACTAGTAAACTGAAAAATATTTGTGTTTTTATATGCACTGTTGTTAATTTTGGTTTAGCATGTTCAGAAAAGAAACTGGTTGGGTTGATGTGGTCTGATAGTCTTGGGTGGGTTGCTGGGCCTAAGGGTGGATAGGATAGAAAGGTGGCCAAATATGTGCACCTCAGGGTTCTTGCAGGTTTCAGTTAGTTAAATTTAAGACCTTTTTAGACCATTATGTTAGAAAATTAAGACCAACACAACACATTGATCGAAACATTCATATCCAGATATTCTGAAAACATTTCATTTTTATTGATGAACAAGCTGGCAAGCTGGTGTTTATCAGCTTTGGCATGGGACTCCAGTGCCTTTACGCCCAATGTCGCTAACTGTAGATTCTTATTGCATATTCTGCAGCGAGCTTCATGTTTATTGCTGGGAACAGCTTGTAACCAGCTGCAAAACTCGCTGTTATCGAGCCAGGTCTCGTTAAATATACACTTGCCCATGTTCTTATCAACTGTCTCTGAAAACTCCGCTGTCGATGAGAAGCATCTGCATCCAACTCCATGTGTAACGTCACTGTTACTCTACACCAATGAGCTCTTGCCCGCGATTTTAGACAAACATCACCTCTTTTTTTGGATTTGTTAGTTTCAGCAGCGTTTTGCTATTTTTTTTCAGCGAACATAAATGAACGGAGGAAAATATTTTAAGACTTGGGTCAATTAAATTTAAGACCTAGACTTGCGTTTTTTAGACTTTTTAAGGCCTTAAATTTCACTTTTTGAATTTTAGACTTTTTAAGACCCCGTGGGAACCCTGGCACCTGCATGTTGAGGATGGCTTGCCCTGCTCTGCCTCCTGTGTGTCGTAAATAATATTCATTTTGTTTCTTCTGAGTCGCAACTGTAGAGCTCTGTCCTTTACGTTCCTCAATTCTGAGGCTACCTGTTGGCCGAATAGCTCCTTGGAATCTGCATTAGATCCTGACAATGTCTTCTGGACCTGCTGTAGCAGGGAAAGTTTAGTCATCTCAATGCTGTGCTCTGTTGATTTTGGTGTAGGTGTATGCAGTCTAGATTTTTTTTTACAGGCCAACGTGTGGACTCTGTGACCTGTGGAC
Source organism: Limnothrissa miodon (assembly GCA_017657215.1). Taxonomy (NCBI): domain Eukaryota; kingdom Metazoa; phylum Chordata; class Actinopteri; order Clupeiformes; family Clupeidae; genus Limnothrissa; species Limnothrissa miodon. The sequence goes on from JAGFZM010001170.1 coordinate 91,191, forward strand.
TGTTTGAGGCGTTTTCATCTTCCTGACTTACTGAAACTGGGCTAGTGGTGTTCAAATTAACGACATCTGCTTCAATGTCCGCAGTGGAGTGATCCTCATCTCCCTCATCTGTTGCACCCATGTCATCTGACTCGGTGCTAAGCTGTAGGAAACAGTACAGAAAGCAGACAAGAGAGGTAAAGTTAGGCTAGTGCACAAAAATGACCTTGTACAGGTTAGATCAGATACTAATTTCACATTATCACCAGACCCATCTCAGGAGCAACTTGCACTGGACTTAGAGCTGCTTTATTTGAGGCTTTCATTTGACTAAAACCAGTCTTGACCATCGATTTCCATGGATTCTGACATAATTCCCATAATTTTAGATTACATTAAACTTTGTCATTAAACATGTATAAATACCGAGTACTGAAATGCAGTTTAGCATCTAATCAGCAAAATATAAAATATGAAGTGTATACAGCATGGACAGTATGATGAGCAGTGTATGCGAACAGAAGGAGGTAGCCAATTTAGTGGTATGTCACCTTCAGTGAGCTATATAATACAGATGGGTAAGTATGGAGCTGTAGAATAAACAATAAATACAGCACTGTACAAAGAGATAAGTATATGTGTAAATATAAAGAGTTTATTACAATTTTAATATGTGGTGTGAACAATATGGTCAATATATACAGGTGATATATCTATACAGTACAGTCCCTTCATAAGGTGTGGAGGCCTATGTGTTTAAACACCTTGGCTGTGAACTTACTGTCAGTGGACTCTGTTTATGGACGACATGTGCCTTCAAAAAATCCAAGTGTGTTAACAGCCAGATTTGCTTGGGAGTTGGAGGTTTCTGGCCACTGCCACCGGTTTTTGGTTTCAGAAGTTTACCATATTGCGTTCTAAGTGATGCAACACAGGTTTTCACCTCATTTACTGAAAAAGTAACAATCACCATGTACTTTAGGATATTTTAAGACTTCAAATTGAAAACAACAACCAATAGACGAACATCTCTCAGCTTAGCTACAACCAACTTTGAAAAACAGCAGCAGCAATGTCTGTCCAGCTCTTGTCTCTGTTGTTGTGGTCGTGATAACTTTGAGAGGCATACCTGTCAAGTTTTGGATTTGAAATTTTCCACCACCCGCCGCAAGCAATCCCACCACCCCAACCAAGCTCCAGTATGCCTTACATTTTAAGACAGGTGACAAGATAGCCATCATAACTTGTCAACCACTTATAAATTACAATTGGCTTTATGCACAGCTGCACTACTTTCTGAACTTCAGGCAGCTCCTTTGTTACCTGTTTGCCATTATTGCAGCTGTGCATAAAGCCAATGATAGGCCTACCTTTGTTGACATTGACACGCTGTGAACGTTTAGTTTTCTTCTTCGTTTTTCCCCAGCTGTCCCACAGCTATCTATCTCACTCCGTATCATCTGACCTCACACACTAACCTCACGACAACTGCCACCTACAGGCTACTGTATATAGGTATTAGCTATAGCAAGGCAAGTGACAGAGCTCAAATTTTGGGGGAGGGGATGTTTTTTTTTTTCAATGACACAGGTGAAAATACGGGAGATTTACGGGAAAATACTAATACGGGAGGATGGCGGGAAAGAATGGTAAATTACGGGACTTTCCCGGCCAAAACGGGATACTTGACAGGTATGTTGAGAGGCCACGTCGTAAAGGCAAGGGTGGGCTTGACAAGTTGTGCTTCCGCCTGCTGCCAGCACAGATGCTGTGTTGTTGATGCTGTCATGCTGCTACTCTAGTGCTCCAACTTAAAAGCATTAATTTCCTTATGTTTTCGCACATGCACAGTGGAAAGAATTAAATCTGCATTAAATCGGCTCGTGGTACTGCTTCAATAGTGCGATTCCTTCACGACGGGCGACCAGAATTTCAAACATGTTTGATTTTCTTGCGACAATGCGATTTCTGATCGGGAACTGGTTGTGAGGTGTTAATCGCTTCTTGTTACTCAATGTACACTACACGAAGCACGACACACAATGAAGGCAAAACTCGGGCCGATCCCAAAAATAGTCGCACAACTGAAAAATCATGGCAAAATGGGCCAGAAATCGCAGTGTATGCCCACCTTCACGGAGACATCACGATATTTCCACTTGCTACTGTGTTGTTACAGCTGCCCGCTTTGCTTTGTTGAGAAATAGTCTCGAGAAATGATTGAGAAATGAGAAATTTTCTACCATAACATGTCTATGTGCAGTGATTTCTTTTGTGTAAAATACATGCTATTCAGTTGGTAATACGGGGAGAAACCTGAGAAGTATAATTTGCATCCCAGGTTTTAGCTCCAATATAATACTTTGATTAATAAAAATAAGTTTACTTCTGTCAATCAAAGTAATACATATGGTATACCGTATTTTCTTAAATTATGGCTGGATTTAATTAATAACCGGGCCTGGTTTAATGGCCGTGGGTGCAGCCGATATGTGCATTTAAAAGCCGGGCCTGATATACAGACCGGGCCAAAAAAATAAAGACATTTGGCAAATGCATGAAATAAACACAATGTTTATCCCAGAACAATGATAAACTTGCCTAGATCTAATATTAAAATTTAAATTGTGACTTACATTACTGTGACCTTAAAAGGTGCTTTTTTCAATGTGTTTTGCAGTATGCAGACAGTTGTTGGTGAGTGAAAATATGTCCTACGTAGGCCTACAAGTCCTACAACTTATTGCTCAGCATTTAAAGGCCCACTATGCAACATTTTTTATTTAATTAATCAGTTTCATACTTGCAATGTTCAGCAGCGTGGACCGCCTCAAATAGAATGCAGTGCAATACAATGCAATACAGCGGTCTTTAGAGGGAGCTTGTGAGAGAAAAAAACAGAAAGTTGCTTAGCCCTTCTTTAAAGGTGCTCTATGCAATTTTGCAAGATTTTTAGCTCAATTTCATCTTTATCTCAAACCGTTTCTACCACCCCTTGATTGGCTTGCTGTCTGCCTGCTGAATACATTGGGAAAAAACCCGGTCTCAAAACACAACACAGAAGCTGCAATACCAAAACAAACACTAGGGGCAGGAGGTTGTGCACCAAAGCAATAACAGACAACGGCCAACCTATCGTGAAGAAGAGGTGGGGTTAATGCGCGTGCAATAGTGTTGATTGTACAGCGTGAATCCGGGTGTAAGTTAGCAATACTGTGTCGGTAAATTATTTTTGAAAAATGCCTGAGGCACGTCCGAAGAAAAGATGCTCGGAGGAATATAAGGCGTGAAGAAGAAAAATTGAGAAGCAACGAAATAAGCCCCGGGTTTACATTGGGGATTCGTTTGAACGGTGGACTTCGCCGGCAAAAGAACTTTCGATCGGATGCAGTCATGCAGAGGTGGTACGTTTTTTATTGGACAGGTAAAAGTTACGATTACTTGTTGTGAGAGCATTTACATGCAAAAATAAAAAATAACAGTTATCTCCAAAGCCATCTCATGAAAGCAACATTACAAGACGGTGATAATTATACTGCTTATACCCCCCCCCCCCCCCCCGCCAAGAAAATGCAATCTAATTGTGTATGTTTTCTTCCATCCACTCTTTTCATTATTTGAAGTATACCTTTACAGAAGTCCTATTGTATAGTATTATTGACAAACCTGCAACTTTGCCTGGTGTTGGTACATGTAGTTAGGTGCTTTACATGCTTTTGCCATTAAGGAATCTGTTATCTTGAGTAATTAGTCAATAAAATGACTGGCTTCAAAGTAGAATTAGATTTGTCCACCGAGTCATAGGTAAGTGGCTGTGGCTATTACTAGAATTACTGTGTTCTACAATAGCTGTGACAGGCAAATAGAGGTTACAAATCCCATCAAACGTTAGCTTTTTATTGATTTAATTTCATTAAGTCTATGTTGCTGTGACCAGGTGAATTTTGAAAGGGCAGGATGGCAAACATGGCACACTAATGACTATGTAAAGAAAAGCCTATCCCCTGCCATTATATCTTTATTTTCTTAAGTGGATTTTTCTTTTTTTTTCTTTTCATCTCATTTGGCGATATGCTGGAAGTGAGAACATTGTCATTAAGACTTTCAGTTTCTCAGGCAGGGGTTGCGATTTGCAAGGACTTAATTGGAATAAGGTACAGAATAAGTTGCTGCTGCAGCCCCAGAATGGTAGCTCTCCACTCTGCCAACCTCGACAGAGATCAATGCACCTAACCTCCCTTCAGGAAAACATTTCCTAATGGACACCCTTGGGACAGGCGCCAGGCATCTTGACAGAGTTATATATTTATTTTAATTTCTGTGACTGGAGTGCTCACATTTTAATTATTCACAAGAGGATACTGGTGGTTTTTGGAGAGAGAGTGCCATTTTTTTTATCTTGTCGAGCTAAACAATAGTGTTTTATCGTGCTCTGTCGATTGTTAAAGCACAAAAATGCAGCTTTTGATGGATGGCAACACAGCCAGATTGAAAAATTCAAATGACTGTGTTGACAATAGTATGTAGAAACAGTCACTTTGCATTCTGCACAAAGGATTGTTGGTTGGCAAGTCAAGCAGTTTGACTTGGACTATTATTCTGACAGCAATTAAAATCATTAATATAATCACTCACACAGTGATAATTAAGAATCACTTAAACAACATTTACAGTACATAGTCCAGAACTCTCTGCCCATTTAAGGAGGAACTGTCACTTATTCATTTTAGAAATCCAAATGTGTTCTTCTTTTGTCGACCCCTCTCTCCTCTCGTATTCCCTGGCGTAAAACAGACACAAAACTGCAGGCCCGGTTATCCTTTAATATTTGCATGAGAAGGGCTGATGCTGTGGTATTTGATCATATTTCCCCATGGGCAATCTCAGCATGTGAGCGGGATAGATAAACTCATCCTCCCTTACTTTCAGCACACTTCACCAAACACACTGTTTTGAGGCTTATTGTGGGCTTAATTTCCCTCAGATGGCAGATGAATCCAGTCCTGATCTGGTACGGATGTGGCCCAGAGCTGGCAAATCTGGGTCAGATCAGGGTCAGAGCCAAGCTGCAGTTATCCACAGTTTGGGCAGCTCCCAGTTCCTTGTTCCAAACTGTTCTATTGTTCCAGTCTTATCACTCTTACAATGCTGTATGTCACAGTAACAGATGGCATGCAGTTTAAGATTCACTTGCCACTTACTGGCCACTTGAGTAAAGACTAACATCCAAAGTCACTCTAGCTAGTTTAAAGCAGCAACAAAGAACTTTTAAAACCTTATAATAATGTTTCCAAAATCGTTTTGGTGGTCCATCAACTCATAACAAGGTGAATGATACTTGCTGCATTTGCTCTGCGGCCCTCTGTCGGCTTTAATGGCACTAGTCAAGTTTGCCAAATTGGGTAGCGATCTAGTTCAATAAAACTACAATTGACTTGCCATATGGCAATGCTTCCGTTCAAATAGAGGGTGCGATTTTCAAAACTCCTTGGCGCCGCTTTACACCCAACTAGCATACAGTAATGTGATGAATATTTGTGAGCAAATACATACAACTGCAGTCTTTGGTATTGGTATTAATACATCATTCAGTGTCCACAGCAAGATACAAGGCACTTTGTCAGTCTCAGGGTTTCCCCTATGTACATTTGACCGCCTTGAGAACCAACAACCCCCCCCCACCCCCCCGTCCTCACGTCCTCACGTAACTGTAGGTTTGGAGCGATTAGCACTTTTTGAGCGATTAGCGTTTTTTTTCTCAGTTTTTTTCTCTCATCCGCCGCACATTCAATGAGATCCTAGGGGAAACACTGAGTCTGGAGTTTAGAATTTTCATTCATTATTATTACCTGCCTGCTTGCTACGTGTCGCAGGTAGCAGGTAATGCCGGGGTGTGTGTGTGTGTGCGCCTGGAGAGGGCTCAAGCATTTTCATTCGCATTTGGAAACCCTTTGCTGGGCCTCTCCACCACAACCCCACAGTCCCCCCTAGACATACTATAATGTCCCTGTGGCACTCTACATGATCAAACATAGCCCTGGCGCCACCTGACAACACCTCTGTAACTGTGCTCTCCTCTTCATCACTGATGCTAGGGCTGCTGTTCTTGGGTCTATCACGCACACATGAAATGCACAAAATAGTCAGAATTATTGCCATTGGCTGATTTTGTAGATGTACAGTACATGTAGGATCTCATGTATACAGAGTAGGACACACACGCAGTGTCTTATGTGAAGTACAGCTCTTGATATGCAATAGTCCTAATACTGTTAGCCAGTTCATGGGAGTAATAAGCTAAACATAATACAATTATGTAATTTAATTACCAAAATAATCACTAATCAGTTACATTACTTTGGGTTACTGAATTACAGTAACTTTCAGACTGGCTTAGCTGGAAATAAAAATAATATTTAGTAAGCAGTCACACATGCACAATCAGTGCCACAAAATTAGACTTATTCAGTGATGTTCACCGAATGTTTAAAGTCACATGATTTTTACATTACCTGGTTAAAGTAATTCAAATAGTTACACTACAATTAGATTTCAGACAGAGTAACTTTACCTAGCACATTACATTTCCCAACAGTGTCTGAAAGTCCACCACCATACACAATATGTATCTATTATTGTGATCTGAAGTTCATTCTCAGTTGAAAACTTTATACTTGTAGGTTCATATAATCAGTCATATATTCATATGAATCAGTCTGCAAGATATAGCATGTGGATGTGTTAGCCTACAGTGTCACAATTTTAATACAAGGCTATTTCTGGAGGCCACAGAAAGCATTATGTCAATGTGGAATGACAAAGTAAATACCATAAATCCTTCCATAAGTTATCCATGATGTTCGTGCCTCAGTCAATCGTGGAGGAGATTAAATAAAAAAAATAAATAAATTAGGGTGCCTTTGAACTGACATGAAACAGTTGCATCAGTAGAGATTAACAGATCTGCTGCTGGGCCACACAACTGGGCCGGTGCATAAAGATCTCCCATGTAATCCCTGGTTTGTGAGATATTTTTACTTACTTTTGCTGTTTTAATACATACTGTATACTATATTATAATGTGCTTGCAAAAACATACTATGCAACTCTGCTAAATATACCATGATTCTTTTGTTCCTCCTCTGCCGATTACATTTAAAAGGTCTTTGTGTATTATTAAACAAAGATTCATTGATTTACAGTAAGTCAATGACACTCATGGTTGCAAACTTTTAAGGATTTTAGATTGTGAAATTCCACCTACATTCTTTAATGCATCTCAGGTTACAAATGCATCTGTTTCTGTGTCTGTCAGTCTTCTTGACAATCTCAACCTAGTCTATCTAGGGATTTGGCTCGGCAGATCTTGTAATAGGGTCAGAGACAGCATAGCCCTGTATACATTAATACACAGCCATGATGCCATGCCTCATGTTTTTACTGCAGCAACACACACATACGGCCAAAGCCAGGGGGAGGAAAGTACAGGGCCAGAGAATCTCAGTCCAGATTTTCAGATGAGCTGTCAGATTATTTTGAGCTCCAAAAGTTTACGTTTTCCTCTGTGACACAATGTCTTTGCCATCGGCTTTTTGCTTCACAAAACATTGGAAGGGGTAGGAATTATATGAATGCCTTATGATGTCAATGCCTTATGATGTTATCAGTTATGAAAATATTATCATATTGGTAAGCTTTGTTGTGGCATGTGCGCCATGATACTGTGAAAATGTAACCAGTCTAACTGTACTTTTAACTAACTTTTAACTTCTAACGACACTCCTAACTTTTAACTACTTTTAACAGTCTAACTGTATTTTTAATGTTTCAGAACAGAAACCTTTACTTAAAACAATGGTTAATGGTTGTAGACTATCAAACAACATACAGTACATACAACAACATACAACATATCAACATTGTCTAGGACAGGGCTATTCAATCACAATTTCATTTGGGCCACATTTCAAAACCAAGAGCTAAGTTGGGCCGCACATTTTTAGCAGTCGTTAAAAATTGGTAATGACACTTTTCACAGTTTTTACCCTTCAAATTGACAACATTGAATACTGAAAAAGATTGGGAATGTATGCAATATGCATTAGCCTATATATCTCTAAAATTAGGTGGGTGGAGGGGTTGGCACTAACTGGTTGGTCTGTTGCGGTGTGTTCGTAAGATTAAAGGCCTGTGTCCACCAAATGCGTTTTTTTGTGCTGAGAGCGCTAAAAACCTTGCTTCCATAGCGCTTGTCTTAGTCATAGCTGGCTCGTCTTGTTAAGTCACTTGTCATGGGCACTTCTGTGTTCGTTCCTATTGTAAACACTGTAACGTTACTTTTAAATCGGCCTAAAATATAACATTATTGTTACCGATATAGTTACATGTTTGAGGTCGACTCCTATGTTCCTCCTCCGGTGTTACAGTTATGCTAACTGACTGTTTGGAAGGTAACGTGTCAAGTGGTGTTCTACAAGTTAAACCGATTTGAACTTGCAGTGCTCTGAGTGCCGCGTTAAAAAGCTCACTCCGCTGGCGCTTTTTTTCCGTCGAAGCAGTAGGCTAGCACTGTTTTCAGTTAGACTGGCGTCATGCTCCGAACGCTCCGAAAGTGTGACGCCCTGAATATAAACGAATAACAATTCCATCCACACTCCGAAGTTACAAACGGTAAGGACCAGCGTGTAGCCTACTCGGAGCGCTCAGATTATCAGTTTGCGAAAGCACAACTTCTGAGGGAGTGTACACTACAGCAATACAGTTAACTGTACCGAGCTCCCCCTACAGGTTTGTGGCATTTAATGCAGGGTTAAAAAACAGACTTACTGAGTACAATTTTGAGTTTTCAGTGAGTTTTGAGGTGTCCAAGAATCCTACATTAAGGCAAAAGATGACAGCATTTTTGTTTGACTGAGCTCCCATATGAAGCAGCTTATACTGTAAAGTGAAGGCCGTGTTTTATATTGTTTGCTGTAGGATAAAGACTATGACATTACCAACATTTTCAAAGCATAACTATGTTTATGTTCCACAGCCGATTTACAGAATCAATAACATAGGCCTACCTAAAAAAAAGTCCAGAAACAAGCTTAAAAGGGAATTACAAGGCATCATGCCTGCCATCACCACACTGAATGTAGCCCTTAATGAAACATGGATGGTGAATAATATAAAACCAAGCTCCTTTATTTAGATAGTCACTAAAATACTCTCTTAGGGAAGAGAATAAAAAATAATCCCTCATAAATACCTGTATTTACCTGTTAGCTAAGCACTCGAAAACATCTTCCTATGGCTTGGGCTACCTCAGTGACATAGCAGATCAGGGTACTGGTAATGGTCAATAAGGTTACAATGTCCTTATACCCTAATGGGTTCAGTTCAGTCTTTTCCCTGGAAAAATGAAACACACACACACACACACACACACACACACACTCTCTCTCTCTCTCTCACCCCCCCCCCCACACACACACACACACACACACACACACACACACACACACACACACACCTCCCCATCAGCCCATTTCAGATGTGGTTCCATGGGACATGGTGACATACAGCACATTATGTGCCTACTCAGAAGGGTTGTAAGGCCCAGCCTACTGAGTCTTTACTGTTTGTGTTATTTCCTTCACCAGTTTGGCTCTTTCAATTTGGCTTTTCTGTAATTTCCATTTACTCCAGTTACATTGCATAATGTTCTGCCTTTATGCTTTCATCTCATCCTGCTCTTGGTTTTCTATCAGTCATTTTTAGCTATGAATATTCTGATTTATTTTTTTGCTTCCCTGGACACCACATTGTGGATGAAAAGTGGAATTGTGTATTACTTTCATTACTTTTTCAGTATATTTTAGTTTTATAACAGCATATTATGGAGGACCCTAAAGAAATATCCAGGTCCATCAGTTTACAGTATAACCAACAGGGGCATCCCTTCCAAGCAATTAGTAAACTGAAACATGCATGGATCTCCTCATCTCTCCAGACCTTATTTGTTGCTATTGCTTTAATCATATTTACTTCCTCTGGTTTAGTCTCTTTGGCATTGCAGCTCTGAATGATACACACGCACATGTTCATGATTTTATGTAAGTAAAAAAAGAAGTTGATTTTCAGTTAGTGACATGAAAAGTGTCGGGACAGAATGATTCTGGGGGAGAGAGAGAGAGAGATGAAGAGTATGATGTGTGCGCTGTGCTCAATGCAACAGTCAATACCACACCTGAGTGAGTAGTTCTGAATAGAAAAAAATGTAATTATATGAGAGATATTGCTTCCTGTGAATGTATCAGAATATCACACTATTTGGATGAAATACTTTCACTGAGCATGCATTAGACTGTCTAAAAAGCTTTCACCTCTCACAGGGTTAACACACTGTGTTTTGGAGGCACTAACAGCTTCAAATACAATCTCCTATCTCCAGCATCTCAGTCTCTGTGTCACTTTAATAGTCAAACACTTTAAAACCATTTTCATACAGACATGCAATGTGCAGTAGATACTATATGTATTGAAATGGTAACAAGGAGTGCAAAAAATATGACTTTAGTGATTTTTTTCAAAACATTTACAAAACATACACGATAAAACAACAGCATTATTCTTGTGTCATATTATTTTTAAAGAATGGGAATACATTATTGACATTTACAACCAGACATCAAGATAAGAGAACCCAGTAACACAAGCTTTATAGGATGCTTCCAGATATTGTTCAGGCCACTCTTGGCTGGAAGAGAAAATGGCGTGGCAGACCAGCGTGAACCGGCGTCAGCACCAGCAGTCACTTAAATAGAATCTCACCACCTCGACAAAGTGGAGCGGTTCACACAATGAACAGTCAAGCTGTATTCCACATTCATCTCAAAAGGCTTTTCCAGCAGATCATTAAGGTAAAAGCCTCCCACTTTGTTCTGCTCTGTATATTAGCCTAGTCCATTTCTATGTGGCTCTGAGCATTCACTGCTTGCTTTGTGTGTGTATGTGTGTGTGAGCACATACACACACAAAGTGTGTGTACTGTATGTATGTGTGTACTTCATTGTACATTATCAAATTTGTTCTACATTTGCCAATGAATACCTACTGTCATTAAAGCTCTATGGTATATAGCCTCTGCCACACATACAAGCAGTAGGAATCCATGAATACAGCTGCTACCTCACCATGAGACAGAATATAGCTACTACTGTAGGCTACCTCACCAATACACAGAATACAGTCACTGTACCTCATTATAAAACAGAATACAGCTACTACTGTACCTCACCATAAGACAGTACCTCACCATAAGACAGAATACAGCTACTGTACCTCACCATAACACAATACAGCTACTCACTGATCTCTAAAGAATAATTCTTTAAGGTCTGTGACGGCTACTACTGTACCTCATTATAAAACAGAATACAGCTACTACTGCACCTCACCTTAAGACAGACTATTGCTACTACTGTACCTCATTGTAAAACAGAATACAGCTACTGTACCTCACCATAAGACAGAATATAGCTACAACTGTACCTCATTATAAAACAGAATACAGTTGCTTTTGTACCTCACCATAAAACAGAATATAGATACTACTGTAGGCTACATCATTAAAAAACAGAATACAGCTACTACTGTACCCAGTAGTTGAGTTGAGGGGGGGTGAGAAGGGATGGCATCCCCCCGAGACAAAAACGGTAAAAATCATCCCTGCAAAAACGTCCACCCCCGTTCCATGCCTTGTGCCGATTTATCAATTGGAGTGGAAATTACTTCTTTTCAACACTGGAAATATAACTAAAATTAACTTAAGGGGCTTTGCACAATGTAAGTAAAATAGGCTACCTGCACCGTGAGCCAGAGGGCTCGCACGAATACTCATGTATTCTTTTCAATTGAGTCAGTGACGTCGGGGAACAATGTTTGAAGACTGTGTGTTGTGAACTTGTGATTTTAACATCATGGCCAAGCGACGTGGACAGCTCAATCTCAGGGACTTCATACTTAAACCCACTATGTGTAAGTTTTATTTTTTTCGTTTGAGAATTTCTCCCATCTATCGGCAAAGTGGTATACTGCACACGTTTGAATAAAATGTATTAGCCCTCCCCTTCCCACGGTCCTCATTTCCCATGGTCCTCATTTTGAAAATGGCGGCGCAAAATGGATATTCTCATTTGGTACCCAACCACATCTACACATAAATGGAAATTACCAAGTTTACGGGAACACTACAATTTATTCATGGAGGTAATTACCAACGTTTTACATTATATTTTTAAAATAAAAAAATACATTTTTAATAAAAGACGAAGATAAATAGAAGATAAATCCTACACATAGTGTCTTTAAGAGAGCGAGAAGTGACGTTTCAGGAGGTAGATCTAACGTTAAGTCAAGAGTCAGAAATATCAGTCACACTTTTTATTAGCCAAACATGTATTTTAGGACATACTAACGATAACAAAACAGCTAATGAATGTTAATTTGGAGTCTAGCTAATGTTTTCCTCTCTATTTAGCAAGCTGAGTTGGGTTCATGTTAATTTTGATTTAGTTGACGTTAATTGACGTTAGTTTGTGTGTGGGATTCCTCAGACAACAAAAAGTGACATTTAAGGTAGGTAGGCTAAAGTAGGCCTTAAGGCCGAAAGTTTGATTTTACAACTCGACTACTGACTGTACCTCACTATAAGACAGAATATACCGGTAGATACTACTGTACCTCATTTTAAAACAGAATACAGCTACCTCACCATGAGACAGAATACAGCTACTACTGTACCCTCACCATGAGACAGAATACAGCTGCTACAGTAGATTAGCTCACCATAAAACAGAACACAGCTACTATACCTCACCATGAGACAGAATACAAATACTACCTCACCATAGGACATAATATAGCTACTGTACCTCAACATAAGACAGAATACAGCTACTACAATACCTCATTTTAAGACTATATATATCTAGGTATCTGTATATAAGACAAAATACAACTACTACATTACTACAGTATAAGACAGAAAACAGCTACTACCTCGCTATAAGACAGAATACAACTATATTACTACAACAAAGCTGTACAAAGGATTATTGCTATTTATCAATGAGGATATACTGATGCATAATAATTTCTATGAAGGAGCACTGCACCTGCTAAGCAGCTACTAAGCCTGCCTCCTTCCAAACATTCATTCTTGACCCGAGAAATAACCATGGTATGAGGTTAGCTTTTTAGTCTAGTAGGAAGGGGGTGGGGGGTCCCATGCACCCGAAAGATATATTTTTTTGAACTAGTTTTTTGTAATCCTTAATGTGTCTAGTTAGTGGATTTTTTGGTCCTCGTCGCCAATTATTGTCCCATGTATGTTTTTTTTAACCATTTATTATGGCGGGCCTGGATTTTTCACTGTAAAACATGAAAACTTTAAATCAACATAACTCCTGAACTATACATCCCACAGACACCATTCAACCCATTTTAGTTTTGTCTTTTCATGGGAATATATTTTTAAAAGATTCCCATGATTAGGTTGTGTCTGATGCCTAACAGCTCAAGTAAACACACAAAAATGCTAAAATTCGCCTAAAATAAACTGTATAAACTCCTCCCCTGTACACCCCATGAACATTTTTTTTCAGACTTTTGTGTTTTTGCTATCTTCAAGATGTATACTAAACAGAAGTTAATGAAATCCACTTCAAATATTGTCACATGTATAGTTATTCTGGGCTTAACTTTTCATCACCTAAATAAATGCATAAAATGTAGACAAATCTGTAGGCAGAACTGGGCCTTGTAGAAAAACAGCACCAAAAACTTTATTCATCAATTAGAAGGTCTTCATAATCAACCATTCATTATCTTCCTCATGCATCTCTTCGACTGTGTCCTCAAGCGAGTCAATCAGTGTAGTGGGGAGGATTGGACCATCTTCACTCTTCACCCAGCCCTGTGCCCGGGCTTGGGGCAGGTGAACGTTGGTATGGCTGCTCTTTTGAAAATGGCCAGACGATGGTTGACTCGGTCAACATGTTGTCCCTGCAGGGTGGCAGCCGGGAGAGATCCACCTTTGATTTTGTGGTGAGGGTTTCATCATCCCCAGTCATCTGTCTGAGCATAATGCTCCTGGTGTTTCATATGCCTCTTGTCTCTTGAGGATGTCAAGAGTGGAGGAATCCTTTAATGCAAGATCAAGGTTTTCACGGTTACAGGTTTAGACTAGATCTAACAGGGCTTTAGAACTGATCTCCACATTCTCTTCAATGAATCTCTCAAGTAACAGTCGTTCCATTGCTTCGCTCAATAAGGATTTCAGCGTAGCCTGAGCCCTTGCATTTGTGCCCTGTCACCATGCCCATGGTTCATACCATACTTCATACCAGTACGGAAGGGCCCTGGTGTGATGACATGCTTTTTGTAGTCGTCTGGGAATTTCCAAATGAGAGGAAGCGCCTTCATGCAACCACCGAGGTCAAAGGTGTTGAGGAGATACCAACCTCTATAGTGGCCTCTTCAGACTGTTTGAGCAGCTCCTTAATGACTGAGTACTCAGTGAAAGGCTGGTTGATTGGGGTGAAGTAGTCAATGGTAGATCTTTGGGGGGGCTTGTTACCTGTGATTGATACAAAGCCAGCAAACCCTGCAACAAGTTGCTTTGATCCACTACTCCCCACCATTCGGACAAGTGACCAGACACGATACTCTCGAATGCAGTTTGAGTATACTTTGTTGTTTGCAGTGGGTGGAGTAAAAACTGCTCCATCAGGTAACTTGGGCCCAACTCGGTTATAGATATGGATGGGATTCAGGTTCTCTGGTGTATCTATCTTCAGGGAGCATGTCTTGTTCCGCTCATAGAAAGGAAGCATTCGTTGATTTCCCAGAGAGTTAGGGTTGTCAAATCCAGGTTTCACTTCCTGTATCATGACCCCACCAGTCCAGTTCATCATATTGGAGCCATGAATATTTGTAGTTATTTTGTTCAGATTGTCCCACTCAATTTGTTGTTCGTTGTTGCCCTCACCAGTAATCATTTGGGGACTGAGAGAATAGGAAAGTTCATCAAGGGCCTTTGTTAGTGCAGTCTCAAGCTCCAATCCAAAGTCAGGTTTCACAGTGACCGAACCTATTGAGAATAGAAGTCAGTTGTCTACTGCGGTACAAGTGGTGTATGGTGGTGCAGAGGAGAATATGTTTCCACTCTCCCTTTGTTACGGCACGACACAAGTCCTGGAACAATAAAGACAACAGTTAGTATTCAAGCAACTATACTGTACATAAAATATATGTTAGAAGGATAAGACAGACCATTACATTAACCCAGACATTAAAGTGGAATATTATGTTATACCTAGGGTTATAGACAGCACAAGATGTCTGGTCTTCTCACATTTCTCTATGTCAGCATCACCAGAAATTATGAGGGTCAGGAACTTCATCAGATGGGAGGTGATTATCCAAGGATGTGATCAGATCATCAGCTGTGGGAGGCCAAGGAAGTGACTCTCTGAAAGTTTTCTGGATTGTTCCACGGAGAAGTAGGGCCACATCATGATACTTGTCCTTGCCTCCCAGCTTGTATGCATGTGCCACAGCATCCGAGACAGATAAACTTGCATTGTATACCAAGTTGTAGGTGATGCAACCCTTGTCATCCTGTGTAACCTTAGCAAAGGCAATCCCCTCATGCTTTTCAAGTTTGCTCTTCAGTTTCTCACCTCTGTACTTAGGATTGGTGAAGCCATTTCTTTCCAACTCTTGGGTATAGACAAGACACAGGTACCAAGGCCTTGTGATGTGAGTCGTTTATGATTTGCATAATTCAGGTCAAAAGACTTGCGACATGACTGATGGTAATTCGCTTCTCTTGCAAAAAGATCCTCACCTTGGACCATACGATGAAGACGGTGAAGTCCAAGTTCCAAAGCTTGTGGTTCATTTTTTTTCCATGTCTTCATGGTTCCATCCTTACTCTTATATACATGTACTGGGAACTTGATGCACCGTTGAATTTTTAATTCCAGTTTCCCACAAAAAATACACTCTGGAGGGAATAGCTGTGTGGTAGAGGATAGACGTGATGTTGAATCTTCCTGAGGTGTCACAGTAGGCTTTTTCTGTAAGCGTTCTTGGTTCCTTGTAAATTGTTTGTAGCAGGCTAGACGGTAACCTGTAATTTCTAAATTGACTTCATCCAGACTGTCTGGAATCTTATTATACCCATTCTCCATGTGACAAACAGAATTAAGAGGTTCACGGAGAGTTTATCATGAATAGCGTGTAGAGTTTTTCTTAGTAACTTTGACCCAATTCCACCTAATAAATTTTCTACATTTAAGCCTTTATTTGTTACAATAAATCCATAAATCATCCAATCATGTCACTATCCATCTCCATTAATACCTGATGTGAATGTGAGCCCAAAGACTGGGTCATTTAGCTCTACACAGTGTATAGTTAAGACATTATGTTGCATGTACCCTCTCTTTTTTCATTTGTGGAAATTCAGGATGACAACCATTTAGCCAGAATAAACATACATGTGACAATATTTGAAGTGGATTTCATTAACTTCTGTTTAGTATACATCTTGAAGCTTGCAAAAACACAAAAGTTTGAAAAGAAATGTTCATGGGGTGTACAGGGGAGGAGTTTATACAGTTTATTTTAGGCGAATTTTAGCATTTTTGTGTGTTTACTTGAGCTGTTAGGCATCAGACACAACCTTATCATGGGAATCTTTTTTTAAATAAATTCCCCATGAAAAGACAAAAATGAAATGGGTTGAATGGTGTCTGTGGGATGTATAGTTCAGGAGTTCTGTTGATTTGAAGTTTTCATGTTTTACAGTGAAAAATCCAGGCCCGCCATAATAAATGGTTAAAAAAAACATACATGGGACAATAATTGGCGATGAGGACAAAAAAATCCATTAACTAGACACCTTAAGGATTACAAAAAACTAGTTTAAAAAAATATATCTTTCAGGTGCATGGGACCCCCTCCCCTTCCTACTAGACTATTTGGCTATTTCCATATGTGGGTAAAAATGTATTCAGTTCTATTGTGTTCATACTGTTACAATAGTATTCTTCACAGCAAAGAGCACCTTGATCTGTTCTGTATTAGTCAAACATTTCGAAGAGTCAGTTTGCGAGAAAGGGTCAGTTGCCCAGCCTCTAGTAAGCAGGGTGGATCTTGACATGGTATCTCCTGTGAAGTTGTTCACAGTCCACTCTAAATATGTTGTTGACAGGAGGTCAGATGTAAAAATTAGTGACAAAATAAAAATCATTATGCTATTTATCATGATGCATTGTGATGAGAAAAGCAGTGAGTAGGTATACTTTAAGATTGTTTCCTGTAAATCGGTAAATTATACATTCCTAATTACTTCATATCGACTTATTACCAAATATTAGGTTAATGTATAAAACATTAAATTATTTAGCAATAAGTTGTCAGAATGGGAGACTCGGGTCGCTCATTAGGATGATAGTCTGCAGGAAGCATGGTGCTGGCTTGGTAAAGCTTGTCAACTTGAGTCTGCTGATGTCTAATCAATAGCCAATTGTGTTAGATTGTCCCTGGTCTGAAAATCAAGAAGCCCAGTGTAGCTCGGCACTCCATCTACACAGCTGAGTCACTTTCATTTAGTATTCTGCATGTCAGTTGATTAAAGATGACAAATGAACAATAAGACATCATGCTGCAGTAAATGGAAAGGCTTGTTTAGGGTTATAAACAGCAGTAGACTGCTGCTAGACACTGGCTGCATGAAAGCTACAGCTGTAGACCTGAAGTTCCCAACAACATGAGCGTATCTGAGCAACCAGTCCACTGTGCAGTTTAGACCAGCTCCTTTTAATGTATTTTTGTATTTAAAAAAAATCTCATGCTTTGGGCATGGAGACTGATTGATAAGAGCATTAATTTCATCTGAGCTCCAGTCCTGAACTCTAGCTATATCAATGAGGTATGCAAAAAGGAAACATGTTTTAATAATGCTAGAAAAAAAGTGAAACAAATTAGTCTTATTCACCTTTTTAGAGGACATTGATCTTAAAAATCACATCACAAACAGAAAATAGAGTTTAACATCTTCACTTAGCCATGTTGAGTTGAGGTGGATGACTTAATACTAGTGATGCCGTTAAAGAGTATTAGGCCAATCACACGGTCACATCTCTTGCCTATTGCTTTGATAGAATTGAATGCAAATGCATTCTGGAACAGTACTCTAAATGAGGCTACATTCAAATAGTACGAGGAGATGATGAAACTTCACAGAACAAAACACAACCTAAGTAGTTTCTGCATGAGTACACCCATAAAATGTAAATATTTGTGGAATTGGTGCTCAATTGACACATCATTAGCATGAGATTCAGTAGGAATGACTAATGTGCTTTAGATCTGATGCTCAAATCTGTGAGGTGTTTCCACAAGAGGAGGAGAGAGGGAGGGAGATAGAGAGGGAGGGAGAGAGAGAGAGAATATGAGTTTGATGAAATGTGATGGAATCAGATTTGGTTCATACACAGTAGTCAGTTATCTCATACATTCATATTTTCTTGAACAAAAAACAAAATCCACAAACAAACAAAAAAGAGAAAGGACGATATTAATGTTAATCCTTCAGGAAAGCACTGGGGATAATCAAATGGACATGGGTGAGAACAGTGTTGGTTCCTCATGAACACTGACAGGTCTAGGACCCTTTGGCGTGGTTGTAGTTTAAGGTTGCATTTTAAATAAAATAGTTTAGTTATTATGAAACATGTGTCACTATTGCGTAAATGTTTCTGTCAGATAAAATACTTATAAATACCGGTACTTAAAAATATCAAGTCTTATCAGAGGTCCTGGACTAAAATTAAGCTTTCTTAAGAGTTCCAAAGGATGTAGTGCTAACTTTCTGAGCTGTTTTTTACTGCATTTAGTTTGATCGTGAAAGAGCTGATACCTCAGCATTATCAGTCACTATCATGAAAAGAAAGATCAAACATGAAACGCTTCTGGCGCAATGAGATCAGAGTGCAGATTGTCCAATCTGTAATGTGCCGTGCCTAATCTTCCAATGTAAACTCATAAAAAATCTTTTCGCCACCTAAAAACACAAACAAAATAAGTAAAAAACAAAACAAACTATTTCAGTCAAATTTTAAAGAGCAAGAGTGTGACCCACTCAGAACTGGGTTCAAGTTCTGCATAGACTGAGTCTTGTAAGGAAGAAAACGTAATTCCCAATAAAGTCTGTTGTGGAAATTACAGCTAATCTGGTATTAATGTATGTAAATGTCAAATGAAAATAGCTCTGGCTCAAAATGTTAGTTTCCTAATAACAGGATCAGATCTAATTATATTACCTGAGCAAATGTCATGTTTCGTGATGAAAAAGCAGCATTAGATGAAAATGAAGCCTGTACTGTCTCTATGACTCCTGGGGAACAGGGACAACTGCAAAAAAATGGCAATATGGGTGCTATTTGCCTTTGTGTTTGGCGGTTGAAAATGAGAAAATGACATGTTCATTTGTGTTCACGAACGTGTCAGAGGCTAGATTATGAACTGTGCTTGTCTGTCAACAATTGTATAACAACCATAAAGTTGATGAAGAGTCAAATTAGAGCTCTTCACCTTCTTGGAAAACATCCACCTGTGTTGGGACACTGAGCCCCACAGAGTCATTAAGTGGGCTTGTGTTGTGCATCAGTGTGGCTTGCCATTATTTCTGGATTTGATCCACCTTGAGCTTGTAATCCGTTGCAAATTTCATCAATTATGCTGCTGACATCAGGTTGTCAACGTGTGAGCATGTGAATGAGCGCTAGAAGGAAGAGTGTCACAGGCCTCTGTGTTGAACACATCTCATTCGGAGGGATTTCAAATGCTGTGCAAGCCTCATACAATATCACTGTTGTCTCATTATCAACATAATCAAATTTCACCGCTGAGGTCATAGTGCTGCATGGTTTCAGCTATTGGCATATTGGCATATCACACAGGTTGTGGATGTTAAATCTCTTAAACCAAACTGGCAGGATACATTTTGCTTATAAGGCTTTGACTAGCACCATTTAAAGATAGGATCTATGTCATACACAAATTGGTCCATGAGTCTTTGAGGTTCTTCCTTTCTTTTTTTTGTTTTCATTAACATTTTTATTCAAAACTCTAAGAAAACTATGTACAGCAGGGAAAGTGAGCTCATTACATCAAAATGATAATACTATTTAACAACAATAATAAAATTGCAAAAATACAATTATACAAGAGGTTCTTCCTTTCTTTGCTTTTTTAATACATCAACTTAAAGAATCAATAAAATGGTAGCAAAGATACTCTTTAGAAAAACGTTCAAAGGCCTTTAATAAAGCAGGGACAAAAGCAGAGTTTTGTGTAGTCACTAAGTTAAAGGGATTATCTGGAGTGAATCAACCCGTAGCTCTGTTGACTGAGGCTGTTGAATGGTGTCTAAAGGCATCAGAATGACAGCAGTAGGTACAACGTAGACCGAATTCACGAACTGGCCGCTAACGCTAAGCTTATTGGGCATACGAAACTGACATGCCCTAATCAGTTAGCGCTGGCTGCCGTTTCGTTACTCGGTCTACCGTGCATGAAAATCTGTTGGTCTTATACCTATCAATAGCACAGAGCAATGTGAATCAACAGAGCTACGTGTTGTTTCACTCCGGATAATTCCTTTAATGAGTGATGTATAAGGTTACTTGCCATGGATAGACACATTTTGTTTATGAATTGTATCTGTCCAAGAACAGTACAACTATCAGTAATGGAAACCAATCAACTGGCATTTCTGCCAGAGCAATAATTGATCGGGTTTTAAGCTCATTCTGTTTTCAGTGGAGAACCCACCTAAGGAACCGCCATTCAGCAGCTTTGGACTACGGGTGGATACGGGTTCGGGTCGGGTCGGACGCAGGAGAGCGCGGGTCTAGTTTGCGGTTTACATTAGGCTACAAAACAACATGTGCAACAAAAAAATATAGTTGCTTGAGCACCTGCCCTTTTGCCCCTTGATGGCCAAAGTGCCCTTTTGTCAATGTGTATTTATTTATTTATTTATTTATTTATTTAAATGTGTGAGAAAGCCTGTCTGTAGCCCTTCAAAAAAAAAAAAAATCATAGCCTAACGATAATTTCGAGACCCTGGCTACGCTCAATCATGTGATCCGCGTAAACGTGCCCTGACCGGCCTTGAAGCTTGGCGCTGCAGCCCTGAAGACTTGAAGGAGAACACCATTAAGCGACCACCAAGGACCGGTGAGTAGGTTCAGCAGCGGCATTCATAGTGCGATGTGCACATTGTTTTCTTGTAAAATGACAGACAGTGCCGTGAGAATATTGTGTGAGCTTTGCGAGCGCGCGTGTGCGTGTCTGACACCCAGAATAGGTGGACATGACTTGTGGCTTTGTGCTGCTTTTGCTAACATTCAGGCCCGTGGCTTCTAGGCAACTGGGGCAGTACAGTAAACTAACGTTAACGCTACCTGAAAAACCGTTCTCCAAAAAAAAAAAAAAGTTCAACGGGTGTTTTATTGCAATTCTTAGTGTGGTCTGTTGTAATGTCCGTTCATCCGATATCTTACAGTTTATGTACAGTAGTAGGTTACAGTGTGTAGGTGGTTTATTTTGAAGCGTGGTTTGTCTTTTGAAGTTATTGAAATAAAGCCAATGCCATCACAATACTTAAAAAAAGGCTTTAGGCATACCGAGAAAAAAAAGAGTCTACATTTGTTTTTGTTCTTCATCTGATTGATGAAATAAACTGGACTTCATAGAATGTGTTGTATAGAATTGTGTTTGAGCTAATACCAACTCCATTATTAGTTTAACTGCACATAGGCAAATTGATTAGTGTTACTGCTGATACTTTCATTTGTGAGTACAAAAAAACCTTAATGCTTCACAATTAGATTAATTAGTTGTTTAAGTAGTAGGCTATGTTTTAATGTAGCTAAAAAAAAAAGTATTTCCAGTAGCTATCAGTTGTCTTTGCATCTTGTCATGATCACAAAATCGTTTAATCAGCTATCTCTCTCATGCTCTTTTTAGTTGCTACACTCTCAGATCAGTGCCTACCTCCAGTAACATCAGCAACAGCAGCCTTCCCTCCATCCTCCTCAACAAAATCTTTTCAATGTACCCCATCAGGTAAAACAGACTACGCTTGCTTGGCACCGCAAAGATGTCACATGTGTTATATTGTAGCACTATAATTACATCTACTTGTACTACTCAACCACTATTGCCCCCATCATCTTGTGCCAGTGGACTGTACACTAGTGCATTATCCTGTGCAATAGTTATTTCGACCTATTTAAAATCTTTACTGTATCAGTTTATTGACTATACATTGTATTTATTTATTTAACCACCTGCAACAAGGAATATTCTTTAGCCTTCTCTCCATTATCTCCATAGTCTTTTCTTGTACAAAATGCACATAGACTACAGCCTATAGTTTTTTCCCATGGGTACCCTTATTAATCCGTGTTTGTCTTGTGTAACTGTGTTTACTGTCTGTCTTAGCTGTTTTTGCTGAGTGAATTTCCCTGATGTGGGATAAATAAAGTTAATCTTATATTGTCTTGATATGGTAGCCTATGTTGTGATTCCATGTTGCATTCTTCATGAATATGGGATGCGACAGTCCAGACCATTATTTTGTAAGGTATATTGCTGTATGGTGTTTCAAATGTGCCCTTTTTTAACTTTGAGCACCTGCCCCTCCAAAGGTCTCTGCACGGCCCTGGCCTGGATAGAAACTTTCTGAGTTTATTGTTTGGCTGCCGCTGTTGAGCAAATATTTTATTTGGCTCTGCCTTCAGCTGAAGTCACTGTTTGATTTTCGTGGCAATAAGGCTATTGTATTACATGTTTGTATTTAATTTTGGATATCTGACTGATTTTCTTTTCGGTTCGGTTTGGATGTCGGGTTTATTTATAGCGGGTCGGTTCGGATGCGGATTTCTTTTTTAAAACTGTCGGAAAACGGGTTGGATGCGGGTTTAAATATGACGGGTAGGCTACGGGCGGTTGCGGTTTGTCAAAATCAGAACCGTGCAGGACTCTGGTGCCATCCTTTATTTCTGCCTCAGTCTTTCGCTGGGCCACAATCTCACAAGTGCACTGCAGCCACAGCAGGGGAACAAGGAAAGTCATTTTGATGACAAAGCACAGCCAGAGCCCTCATTCATTCATTCTCCTGACATGGATGAAACGTTTCTATTGATTTTAGAAAGCGTTGGAACTCCAGGAAAGGGCCGAGGATGACCAGATATATGAGCATAAGGGATAGTGATGCAGTATCATTACTTTGGCCTAGTGTGAGGAGATGAAGCCTGGGGTGAGTCCTATTTATTTCATGGACCTGTGTTAAGACAGTGCTGAAATGAGTCTGTTCTTTAAACGTTAGCTTGCTGAACAAATTTACAATGTTAATAATGTCATATGGAGATGACATGGAAGTCTGTTTTGGGTTGTTATGATGACATTCGTTTTGTTTTGATTTGTTTACTTCAGAATATGATTTGATGGTTGATTCGTTCCAACATGTGATTGATTTCTATCAGCGCTGCTGTTAATAATATGTGATGGCAAAGGTAAATGATTGACAGTAACCTAAAGGAAAACTTACATTAGTTATGCAAGGTAGGGAAAAGTTTCTGTGAATTCACATTATAAGATTTTTTATTTACGTGTAGATCACAAGATATGTCATCCACATCTGTTATCTGAATCTGTTTTCTTATATAAACCACACACACACAGTGTCACTGACACCATTATATGCTATGACACTTCTTAGAAGCTTACCTCTGGTGGCCTCCTAGTAGATACACCATTGGAAACTAAATCTTTAATAACCACTGAACGTGTATCAATGGGAGATCATGGTTGCTTTGAAGCACTAAATGAGATGGCAAAGAAAAAAACGTAATCCTTTTTTACTCTTGCACTAGCAGCACAGCAATGAGCCCAAGGTCCACACTGTTGGTGTGATACAGTATGTTAATCATTTAAATGTCCTTGACCTTTTGATGAGAACTGTACTACATTGGAAGAATCTCCCTTTGAAAAATAACATGGCAGCAACAATAAAGTATATTTTTTACCATGACAGCAAGTTTGATCTTGTAGCTCTTGATTTTACACCTTTTTCCTTTGCCATTTGTGTTCAAGATCAATGTCAGCAAATAAATACAACAAAAGAGTTTTTTTTTCATTTAGTAAATTACAGTAATGTGTATTGAGGACATTGGAGGAGCTACATTTAATTTGGCACACTTAAGTAAGGCAAGGCTGGCTGGTTAAGTACTATAAACTTACAAACCAATATGATTTCTAACCAAAAGCAACGTTTCATTACAAATCTAAAAATGACCTGACAGCCGTAATTTGTTAAATTTAATCATGCATGTCAGGACTGTTTATATTCATCATCATATTGTTATTTGTAAACGCAGCTCTTATATTTTCCTTACATTCGGTAGGCTATTCCCCCTCACAGCCCTCACACTAGTAAAAAAGTTATCTGTAAATATTGTAGCGCTGCGCTTCCTCCTTGACACTGATACAATGTGAAAGACATAGTCTGGGAGGAACACCCCAAAGCAACCTGCAATTATGTGTATCATAAATCATTCAGTGTTTTTTTGCGGCCACGTCATTGTCTAAGGCCTTACATGTTCCAAGACATATATCTTGTGGGACTAAACAAATAAATAGGGTTTCTCCAGCCTATACAAGTGAGGCACAATCAGAGAAGAGGTGATGGTTCTGTCAGAAAGTCCCTATGATGGCTCCCTTTCATAGCAGCATCAGTTCTGTGAAATGCACTTCTACACATCCATAGCCTTCTTATGTACCATCACACATACTGTTTTTGTTTATTTGTGAGAGGGAAAATAAACAGGCAGTGTCTGTCAGGAAGGCACGACCTTGACAAGTCTCAGTGGGCCTGAGACTGGGTAAATTTTTAGATGTGTTGGAAGTGTTCTGCTGATTACTATCTCCCACTCTGGTAAGAGATTACTCAGGGTGAAACATTATTATTATTATACACAACCTTATTTCAAATTCAGTACTTACAGGGAAAAAAAACATTCTGGAAATTATCGGAGCTTTATGTGGCGGTTCACAGTGGTCTTAGACAGACTAAAACCCTTAAATAGCCCACTATACTATTTGAAAAAAGACACATCCCTTTTAAGTGTGTGTTTCTTTTTTCCTCCCAGA
Organism: Limnothrissa miodon; assembly: GCA_017657215.1. Lineage (NCBI taxonomy): Eukaryota > Metazoa > Chordata > Actinopteri > Clupeiformes > Clupeidae > Limnothrissa > Limnothrissa miodon. The sequence goes on from JAGFZM010001170.1 coordinate 116,448, forward strand.
GTGAATGCTTATCCATTGGAGGAGTGTGAAACTCAGTTTGTCGCTTGTCATGAAGATGGATTTTTTCGTTCATTGTTTCAGCAGCTGAGGCGTTTTCTTCTCCGTTTTTTGTCTTTATCTCCCCGAGCAGTGCGATGCTCTCTGTCTGGTGGTGTCAGTGTGGTGTGTGCACCACCATGCCCCTAGTTAACACGGGCCAAGCAAAAGCTTTTACAATGGATGGCGCCGTAATCAGTAGGGAGCCATTGTGGCATGGAAGCATTGCAGTCATTTTCTATAATCCCTGTCCGTCTCCACATAAATGAGTTAGTGTGAATAATGTTAATATCTGGGACTCCTTGTGGGTTTTGATTGTACAGTTTGTGTATGTGTGTGTGTTTTTGTGTGTAAGCTACATTCCTAAAAACAGAAAGGGTTCTTGGCTCCGTAATGCTTTATGGATGTCAACCCAAACTGATGTACTAATTAATTTAATGACTAACGCCTATCTAATCTGTTTTTATAAGTTTTTAAAATGTCAGGAAATGGGTAAGAGATGGATTCAGATGGTGGCAACCGCTCCCTCGATGAAAGGCAAGGGAACGGTGTGTTTGATCACTGACATGCTACACTCCTTTTTGTGTGTTTTTCATGTTTGCGCTCTTTGTTGGCTCCAAAACATGACAGCAGATTTCTTGTTTTATCTCTGCGTGACTCCGCTGGGAGAGCTCTTCACAGACGGAAAGCTCTCTGCCCAGTGCTTCTGTCTCCCTCCACTTTTCCTCATCATTTCAGTATTTTAACCGAAACATCTCCCTTCATTTATTCAAAACAGAAGGCGGGTCACACTCGTGTCAGACCAGGGGAATACAGTAACACTGGCATCTCCCTGCCTAATTGGCAGAAAAAAAGATCTGATCAGAAAAAAAAGATCTGATTAGTTTTTCTCTCTGTTTTCTTGGCAACCATTAACGATGTTTATTAAGCCAAGACTTAAAAACCAATGTTTGTAAACAAACAAAATCTCCCCATCCCAAGGCACCATGCTTTCTCTCTATTTAGGTTGGGTTGGAATTTTTCATTATCCTTTTAAGGTATCTCAACCATTTAAGCCATCTATGAATTTACATCTTAAATCGTATCACTATTCAAATAATTGTTTTAAATCGTGTCTTTCATTCATGTACCAATAAATGTTGCTTGACTTTACCAGCTAAAAAACTGTACATACGCATACTGTAGCCTATAATCCAATTTTTTGTACAGGTGCTCAACAACAATTGCAACAACTATTTTGGTAGTGCACATTTTGCAGTAAATCATGAAGTAAATTTAATTATTTAATTATTTAAGCATTTTGTCTGTATTGGAATGGACCTTAATGTCGGGAAACTTCTTCTCTCAAATGCATTAAGGCAGAAGTAACTACCGGCAGTTTATTTATTTATTTTTTTTTAAATGTAAGGAGAATAAAGAAATAAAAAATTTGCTTAGAAATTATTGTTCTAGTTGACTGACCAGTTGTGTCAAAATCAGGATATTCCCTGATGCCTTGAGGGTCCCTATCCGGTAAACCATCCTTGCAAGTTTTCTAGAAGCGCATTGCTTCCGCTTCAGGTTGGAAGAACCAACTGCTTTACAGCATTTCGAGAGATATCCCCCTCCTGTAGCTTTTGTTGAATGCTGTACTTTAGATTATCATTATGGCAGAACCAATGAAAAAATATTCCTTGTGTTTACATGAGACCTTTAATTACAAATAAAAATGATTTATTTCAGAATAAAAATGATTATGCTTTAAAAAGACCATGTAAACATTTGAAACGATATTTCAGAATTCTACGATGTTAAAGCGGAAATAATTAATTCCACTATCATGTAAAAGCTTATTCCTCTTAGTTAATTCTGGATATAGAATAATCAGAACGACTGTAAAAAAATGTTTGTATCCATAGAGTAACTAAGATATAATAAAAAACTGGTAGCCAACAGTAGTGTGTGTTCATCTGTATGTTTGTCTGCCCCCTGTCCAGTTGGAACCCTTCCCGACACCACAATTAAATGAACCCGAAATGTTTCCTACATGTAAACATTTATTACGGATTTTTTTTCCATGTAATCTTGAGGGAGAATATTTTAATTCCAAACTAATTAATTCCGAATAATTATTTGAGGTGGGTTGCATGCAGACACTCCTCCTCCCCTGGTTAATGGTGATAAGGTAAGGCAAGAATGTGATTCCAGGTTTCTCTAGACAGGCGGAATACCCCCTTTTCTAAAATATTTGACCATTTTAACCGAACATTCAGTAGATTGGCAGCAAAAAAACCTTTGTTGTGTCTGTTGGCATGACCCAACAATTTTTACAGACTCACCAGTGGAGAAGGTTTTGGCCCTGGTCCACACACTAGGGTGTTTCCATGCGGACAAGGAAATCATCAGTCCCAGCAGTCTGTGTAGATGTTATTGAAGAAGTGATTTGGAGAAGCTAAAGTGGGACTCCAGGGAAGGAAGTGATGGGAACTAAAGCGAAAGTTTTGTCCAGAAGACATGATTTATCCCACAAACACTTTTGCCCATTTATTACTGTACTAAACTAAATTAAATGGAGTACACACACATCAAACAGGGACTAATAACGTGTCGCTATCACAACTGGGCCTTCATCAATGCAGGAAAAAAACTGAATCAAAATGCCATGCAAAAAGAAAAGCCACTGAAGAAAACACATGGCGGTCGTTTACGGATCTGAATTAACCCAGAAACAGCCCAGATCTGCCCAGCCCCAAACTACTGTATATGTGGGAGAAATAAAACAGCCACTCCAAAAACTCATGGCCAAACTTTCATTCAACACTACCTTAACATCTACAGTACCAAAGAAAGAACACTCCTTTAATCTGTTGGGCACTGAATGTTTCGGGAAAATGCTTAGAATATAGAAATAACCCAGATTAGTCAATTTACATGACACATTACCGTTCATCTAGAAGGGGAACCAAGCCTAAAACCTTAACTATCCCTGGCTAAAAGAACACAGTATTTGCAGCATTGGCAACAGTGCACATTAGAGTGCTTATTTAAGGAGAGGACAGGAGCACATCAAGTGCAGTCTTTTTATATATGCAAGATTGATTGAACGTTTCAACATTACGTCTTCGTCAGAGTCTGACTCGGATATTGAATATTTGGCCATGCGTCGTCGCGTGGTGCCTTCCAATAGCCTATATTCTTTAAAGAAGGGCTAAGCACCGTTCTGTTTTTTTCTCTCACGAGCTCCCTCTAAAGGCAGCTGTGTTGCATTGTATTGCACTGCATTCTATTGGAGGCGGTCCGCGCTGCTGAACACTGCAAGTGCTGTATCTACCGCTATAGGCCACGGTGGCGCATTCTACCGTTCGTTCGCCGTGTCATGACTCATTTTAGCATCTTAAACAGTATGAAACAGATTAATTAAATGAAAAATGTTGCATAGTGGGCCTTTAAATGAATGTAAATTATTTAATTTTTTAAATGTTGTTGCCTAGTTGTAGCTAATGATAGGCCTATAAATAGAGTAGCATAGGTCTATGGTATAGGCTAATAAAGTTTTTTTTCAGTAGGAAAGCATGGTTTGCCTGATGATGATGGCCCTCGATTGAATTGTCAAAAAACAAATTGGCGTCCAACTTATTTGCCGACCCCTGTTGTAGGGCATGTTCAGTATGTAATTTGTACTGGAACACCTTTGAAAAGTAAGTGCTATATCTTTAAATTATGTATCAAAGGATAAATTCCTTACCTACTGTATAACTAGTGTGCAAAAAGATCATAGGGTATTTTAATTATCCCAGCGGTCAAATTAATGCCTGCATTGTAGGAAGCTCAGATCTTCAGATTTGGGCCAGATGATTTTTGGCACAATACCATCTGCTTTTCTGATCTGGTCCAAAACTGAGACAGCTTCGAACTAAACGCTACTTCTTTGAGGTGGTATTGGTCTGTTATTGCATAAATGGCTTTTTTGTGGCTATGTTCCCCGCTTCTGGATACCTACAGTAATTGTGATATATCCAGATATATCCAAATATATCATGACTCTAAAACAGGGGTAATAGTTTCACAGATTTGCTAGTTTGAAGGGAGAGTCATTTTTAGGTTAGTTGCTATGTATTGGATGGATTACAACAGAAAAGCTCTACAACGCATTGTGAAAACAGCTGAGAGGATAGTTGGTGGACCACTCCCCTCCCTACAAGACATCTACCCCACCCGCCTCACCCGCAAAGCCATCACAATTGTCAACGATGCAACCCACCCCGCACACTGTCTGTTCAGCCTCCTGCCATCTGGAAAGAGATACAGAAGACTCCGCTCCCGCACTACCAGGCTCATCAACAGCTTCATCCACCAGGCTGTGAGACTGCTGAACTCTCTCCCCTCCCGGCTCCCAGTCAGCAGTACCACCAGACTGGCAGGAGTATAGGAAGACAGATTGGACTCTATCCACCCCCCCCCCCCCCCCAACCTACACACAATCCCCAACAAGGAAACAAACACTAAGAAGGAACTAAGAACTAAAAGCAACACTCTTGACTGAAAACAACTCTGCATTGCAAATTGCACACACCGGCTGCTATATATTTTAGTATTCTTTTTTACCACTATTTATATTACCACTACTGCTGCTACAATCTTATGTTGCACTAAAAACAACAAAAACAACACTGTTGGAACACTTACTATATGTTATGTCTTGTCTTGTTGCATCCTGTGTGTTATCTAAGTATAATGCCCTACTGCAAGCCTACTTGCACTTTTTTACTTAACATTACCTTATTGTTTAGAACTGTTTTTGTTGTGCATCTGCACTTTATTGTTGTCAACGTCTACGCATGGGACAAGTGTGAAAAGTAATTTCGATTCCTTTGTAAGTCAAGTACATGTGAAGGAATTGACAAATAAACCCGAATTTGACTTTGAGATGCATTTCATGTAACTGGTGTTATTCCCACAGTAAAGACTTTTTTACTCAATATACTGTAGTGACTTATTTCTGTGGGAATTGTGTATGTGTGTGTGTGTGTGTGTGAGTATGTGCATGTGTGTTTTATATACATTTTAGAGTGCAAGCCGGCAACCACCAACCAAATACATGCTGAATTTTTGTACCAGCTGGATAATATGCAGATGAGCAACACTATGCCTAAAAATTACCCATTTGGGGGGAGTTGTGTTGGTGGGGGAGCTTGCTAATTAGGCATTCTGTGTAGAGCTTGCATTTGCACAAATCAGTCAATTATAAGTTGTGCTCCTGTGGAGGTTTTGGGTTATTGGATTTAGGGAAGTGTTTTGGTTGTCTTGCTCAGCGCTGTGTAAGCTATGCAAACTGCATTTAAGTCAGAACTTAAACACTGCAGTGATTCGTAGTGATTTCTTACAAGTCTAACATGTTTTAAATGCAATACTGACAATTCTTGGGATATCCTTCCTTACCTAATTGTTGATACAGTAACTCATGTTCATCTTTTCCTGGGCTGGCCATTATCTTTATTCAAGGCTTTTGTAGACCACTGTGTAAATTTGCAAGGTTTCCTAGGTAGTTTTTTTCTGTAAGTCTACTTCTGATCCCCTCTGGTTTAAGGATTTAAAAGCACTTCCACTTGCTTTTGATTTTAAAAGTATTAGAACATGCAAAGTCAAGTGCTAGTATGAAATATGAATGAAGGTTAAAATGGGACAAGGGCATAATCTGTGAAACTCTAGCTCCCTGAAATACAAAGTTATGTAGGTCTACCTGTCCAGCAAATGTTGAGGTAAATGAGGAAAAAAACCCTGCTTGAAAGAAAGGGGTGAATTACCTTTGTGGTGGCCTTTCTTATAGGTATGTGGTTCAACATTTAATTAAATTCCATCAGATAAGATATATCTGGTAGACATTTTATGTCAAGAAGCATCTCTTACAGCTGATTTAACAGAACCATGTTTCTTTGGTTAAAAATTCTTACCATGAATACTTGGTAATATGTGTGTAAACAGTGGCAGTCCCCTTTGTCAGATGATTTCAAAAGGTGGGCCATTGTTTTCTCTTTCTCTCTTTTGACACAATAATTAGGTGGGAAACAGAGCCATTGTGAATAAATCTGATGGATTCAAAGAAATGAAATCCTGACTTGAGGCGGTGTAAGATTTACAATGTGCTTTTCTACCAGACACACTGCAATGCACTGACAAGAATTCAAAGATTATCACCATAGCAGGTCTTTGAACTAATGAATGCAAACATTTAATGACAGCCAATGCTGAGAAATGAAGATTTTAAATCAGCCAGGCGTTCAGTGCTAGTCTCGTCTTGTCAAGCAAGCACCAGCGCAATAACTCTGGCCCAGTTTCCCATGACTGTGTGGGACAGTCTCTGTTGATGTATTCCACCCATTCCCTGAATCAAAACACTATTTCTAATAACACCACGACAGTACTGTGAATACATCCAGCGCTTAGGGCTTGTTGTGCTTGCCACAGGGAAGAAGTGAGGGAGAATGGTAAGAGCATTATTATCCTGTCAATGTGCCCATCCCACTTCACACACACACACACACACACACACACACACACACAGGACATGGACATGTGCAATACACACACACACACACTCCCTACTGTTGCTACTCCCTAGCATTGGTGGTGGTGACATAGGTTATGAGGGATCCTATACACTTGCCATTGACTCACTTTCCATTAGCCATTGCCACAACAGTGTCCGTGGCAACCATAGCTTACTGCTTTGAGGGGGACACCCCTTATCCTGACCCTTGTCCTCATCCTCTGAAGAGATTGCCAGAGAAAGAGAGGTGAGATTGAAAGAGAGAGGAAGATGAGAGAGTGAGTGCTGAGGAGGGATAATAACAGGTTGCTATGATTTAAGGATGTGCTCACGGGTGATGCAGGCCCTTCCTCCTCCTGCTCCTCTGGAGGTCTGGATTGGTTGTGGGTACATATTGATGGATTACTGCAGGCAAAAAGCACATTCAAACAGTATTGAAACAAGCCCACGGCAAAAAGGGCCATTCACTCATCTCACTAAACTGTGACTAAGCTTGTCTGTCTCTGTCCACAAAATGAAGTGTTGGGTGACCGCACATAAAAAAAACACACACTCTCTCTCACACACACACACACACACACATGCAGATAGGACTGTCCTTGGATCGGCCTGCAGCGTTAGCTGCGAGCCCAAGCAGCTAATGACCAGCAGGATTAATTAACGGGAGAGGGATGAGTTGCACAGTGACTAGCGCCCTCATTAATCCGTGTGCAGGTGTTCTTGCCTGCCCAAAACACCCTTGTGTGGTTGGAGACCAGTGAATGGTGCAGTTTCATCTCAGGGGCTTTACGCTGTGTGTGTGTGTGGAGAGGGAGGACTAATGAGTAGTGGGACAATCAGGAGAAAACTGGCCATCCTACTATTGTGTTAAAGCAGGCAAAGCACAGCTTTTAGAAAGACCTAATGCAGAATGGCTGCATAATTATTTGTCCTGCATTGGTTGCTAAATGTAGAAAAAGAAAGGAGTGGAGGAAAAGAAAAGTAGCTGGCAGCTACAAAAAAGAAGCAAACAGCCTGGAAAGAGTAAATGGGCTTTTTCCTCTGTGAAAACAAGTGAGGTGCACAAGCAGCTGAATCTAGCATATGGATATTACAATCTAAATAGTTTGATTTCCTTCATTTCTGGAATTAAGCACGTCACATCTTGAAGTGAAAGCGTCCAGTCTCCAGTGCAAGATGTGTCCATGTCTATGAGCTCTTATAGGAAATCACACCTACTAGTTTTTTTTATGAAGCTAACTTTACCATTATGTTATGTATTAATCATACCTAATTTCTGAGATATTGAAACCCCAGTGAAAGTAAGACATCTGTAAAGAGCAACAAAGTCAACCATTCTGTGCAAAAGACTTTAAGTCATTTGTACACATTTAGCACAGACTGCAGAAAATCCATGTCTCGAAGAGAAAGCAATCTTCTTGAACAAGCTGGTAGATGACAATGGAGCCCATTTGCCTTGGCAAAATGTCTGTGTGTTTGTCTGTGCCTCTGTGTCTCCTGGAGATCAAAGAGAGGGATGGAGGGAGAGGAAGCATGCGGCGGTATAGCATAACCTCAGTGTTAACAAATATGCATCTCAAATAGTTCCTGTCCATTTGCCATCATAGGCTCTGGAACAGGCCATTGCTATTACCATCACCAGTACAAAAAGAGTCACATGCTCACATTTCAGCAGCATCCAACCTTATTAAATGAATTGCTACTCAAAATATTGCCATTTGCCACCAATCTGAAAAGGGAGAAAGAATTTGTCTGTCATTACTGTTGCTCCCGCCAGACTATAGTGGTTCAGGATCATAGAACTCATCTCCCTGAGATAAGTCATTAAAGCCCTCTGTCTCCTTTCAAAGAGCCGGGGCCTCAATCTGCCACTTATTTGGCCTCTGCAATTATATCAAAGGGTGATTTGATAAATACGCTGTGTGTTGAAGTTCATAGTCTTTATTTTGTATTTATTTATTTTATTTTAGTTGTGTGTGTGCGTGCGCACACGTGTGCATTTGTGTGTGTTTTGGGATTCATAAAGCTTAATATTTTCCCTCAAATGTTGTCATGCAGAGAGCCAAGTCATCCATTTGTCCAGGCAGGATTATGGCTCCTAGTGCATCTCTAGAGCAGGGTGATGGCTGCTGTAAAAGGGATGGGAAGAGGACTAATAACAGCAGCTCTTAACTAAGCTTGTTTATACTGTAGAGAACACCGTTTATGCAGACCATTTCCCTAAACCAATACAACTATGAGCCCAGTGGTGGCTGAACTCATTACAATGCAGCATATACATTTATATTTCAATTTAAAAATGAAATGCTTGATAACCACAGGCATTCACACTCCACAGCCTGCAAGTACTTAACACCATCACAATTCATATTCAATTCAATTCATATCAAATTAACAGTTGAATGAATGAACTTTCTAAAGTTTTCACGAATCTTTCTTCTTACAGTAAATTCATCACTTTAGGCTGTAGTCTACAATGCACTAAAAGTATGCAACCTTAGAAATGTTGTTGACTGGTCAGAACTAAAGCCTTATGGATCACACCCACAATCATGTATTCTGCACAAGTATTAATTAAAATGTTATACCAAGAGTTTAAGGTCTGTAGTACTATGTAATAACATGCATTATGGGCAAGGGTCATTGATTGGTGTCTGGTCATTAATATGAAATAAAACCTGACAGAGTAATCGGGGCCTAAAGTAGTCAATTATTCACTTCAGTGGTCAGTGACTTAAAATAACCCACAAGCAAGCACATTGATTGACCAATCAAATAAACTATTCAGCTCCACTTCCCACATAATGCCTTAATACATATTCATAACTAGCTTAATTCTATTGTAGCTGTTTATTGTGATATGTTATATAGTGGATAGCATGATGTAGTGTGTTGTTCTGTCCTATTGTGCAGTGCATGGAAGTCGTGAGTTATTAAAATACACATTGCATCCATAATTCCCTCTAAGCTCATCCTTTAACCTTTAATGATAGAATAGACAGAAACATTTTTCACCTTTTGTGTTTCCTTAATCAACCCTTGTGAACAAAATAACTGGGCAGACAGAACTGACTTGCTCTCACTGATCATGATCAAAAATCATTTCCTGGGATTTTCCACTGACAAGAAAATTGCTTTTTATTAAATGGTCATTGTACAGTTTAATATTAACCTGTCAGGGATCCCAAGGAACGGTGATTATTCCTGAGATGTCCTTGCATGTATAAATGCTTAGCTGCTTGTGAGGAAACCTCAGGATTCTTGTGAATGATTGTGAATGGGGCTGCCCTGTTGATTCCATGTTAGAGGGATAATACCACCACCATTGTAAACACCATTGTAGGTAAATAAAAAATAAGCCCGTTCTAGCTGGGGAAAAACGACTGTGTGAGGATAGAAGCACTAGGAAATAAACAACAAATAAAAAGCAAAACTCTCATGGCTTGGAGTGTAAGTCCCTCAACAGCCCATGATACACTAAAAGGCTTTCTTTGAGAAAAGTCCAAAAAGAGAACATGTTTGGGTTTGAGTACAGCGACACCGTTGTTTTGGAATAACCAGACAAAAACCATTCCACCCATCCATCATCAACTTCCATTTATTAGTATCAAACCACTGCTACAAAATGACATCAAACATGATGAAAGTGAACTTGCATACGTGCTATACACAATGTAAGCTTTAAAGTAATTAAAGTATATGAATTTTCTTTTATTCTTTTTTGTTTTGTTTGACAAATATCAATATATATCAATGCCACTTAAAGCCATATATGTCATTCCAGTGATCTAAAGCCTATAAATATACAACTATATATCCCTGGTGGCTAGAACCTCCATACACATTTGAGTTAAGATAACCATTTAAAATTTCTCATCACAGATTTTTTTTCAGCATGATGATTTCAATGAAAACAATAACAAAATAAAATAATCTGACAAATATCTTGATGTGTTTTTTCCATTCCCATCCTTCCATGTGTTTTTTCCATTCCCATTACTTAAAGAAGCCTCAACTGGTAAATGCAAAGTGAGAATAAAATAATTTCACACATTATTAAAAAATAAAATAACACATGAATTGATCCACAACGATGAGAGAGGATGAATCATGGCAGAACTAATAAGAAATGTTGCTCGTTGTAAACTTGTAATACTACATGGGCTAGTGGATTAGTCACTCTGAAAGCTATTGATTGTTTTCCCCTTATATGAACACATGTGTAATGTACAGCTACAATAAGTTAAGCTCCACAGCTTAGATGACAGTCAATGCATTAAAAGTGGAATGGATTTCGGTTGTATCATTGTACGTCATCAAAGAACAAGACTCAATTTGCTGCCGGCAGTTTTGATTTCTCATCACATTAGGCTTCTCCCAAACAACTGAATATACAGTAAACAGAGTTCTGCATGTGTGCTATGGATTTGCGTGCAGTGAGGAGGGGAAAGGACAGGATTAGACTGTTCTGTTAAATATTTTGAATTGTGTCAGTCTGCACCGTTGCTTTGCAAACTTATTTCCCAGCTCACTGGGAATATTGAGGGCTGTTGTTAACACTAAATGGGAACCCTTTCTCAGGTTGGCAGTGTGTGTGTGTGTGTGTTAGATAGAAAGATTGAGGACTGGAGTTGTGCTGTGGCTGGGAAGTCTAAAAAACACAATGGGAACACATTTAAAAACAGACAAGTGACGTTTTCCCTTTTAAGTTAGCGATCAGTTTTGACTAGATACCAAGCTTGTAGGATTTCCACAATGATGTTGACTTTGAATATCTGCGTGATCATATGAAGCTTTCAAACGTCACACACAGATCATTAAGTGAGAGTAGGAGGATGTACTGTAGGCAGGCAGAGAAGAAAGCATTGCACCCTGCAAAAATACTAATGCGCACCGCAGTCAGTCTGATTTGTGTGTGTTTTAAAAGGGTTAGAGAGAAAAGACGGACAGATCCCATGAGCTACGCTGAATACTCCAGGAGAAGTCAGCGCTGAGGAGGCTGCCACCCCCACCCAAAAACAAACAAATAAACAAAAACATTTGAAAAGGCACAGGAAGGCTTTCAGGAGCCATCAGGCCGGAGGAATCAATGCCCCTGACCTCAAAGCCCCTCCTCTGTTTTCTTTGTGAGAGATGCCTTGATAATGAACAAGGCAAGGTGGGGCGGAGAATAAGAGGGAGAGAGATGGAGAGAGGATGAGAAAAAAGCCTGAAAGGACTTGAAAGGATTTTAATCATTCTAATGCACGCCCCCCCCCCCATCCTGCTAGCAAATGGCATACATCATACTGTATGCGTATTGACAACAGGAAATTAACTGTTGGCAAAGTGTCTGTTGTGGTGAGGAGAAGAATAGGAGAAGAATTTGGCATCATGGATGCAAATGTTCTTCTTTAACATCGGGTCACTCTTAATGCAGCAACAACAACAACAAAACAATGGGAGGAAGACCATGACCTCAACCTTCTACACCATAGATATGGTCTTAACCCAAGTGCATTTGGATTGGTTTTGTTTTTCTTGTTTATTTAAAAGTAGCAAAATACTCATTTATTAAATTTCAATCACTGTTAAGGAAGGTATACAGCATTGAACAGCCAAACGTGAGTCTTGGCACTGTGCAAAGTTTCAGTATTGTAACATCAGCTTAGAATCTTTCTCTGAGGTTAGTTGTTAGATGCTTGGACAGGTGGGAGACAAGGAAAGCTGAAAAGCAAGCACGCACCCACATGAATGAAACGAATATTCTTGTGTCACGTTTCTTATAAATCAGTTGTGATCAATTGTGCCTTTGGACTATATATCCTGTTTATTTTCCTAAAGTAAGACAGTAAATCTTGGTAAACCTAGTGAGACAGGATTAAATCATTTATGAATATAGATGTCTGAGTAGCTATAAAAACAAGATGAATTTCTCAAATACCAGCAAAAAAAAAAATCTAATTCTGTATTAGTATACGATGATTTCAATGCATAACTAAAAGTATAGTTGATCATCAATAAAATCATACTTTCATTTGAGGACATTCACATAATAAAAATGATCATGGTATTTGAAATGTTACACACATAAACAAAGAAACGAGGCCTGTAGATGGTATTTAACTTCTCAAATACTTTAAAGGCACATTCAATACAGTACATGTTCCCCAAATAGACTCAGGTTTGATCCTTACTCTGTAATTAAGCAAAATCTGAAATAAGAGAAACATCAGACTTCATTCAAAGCACTAACCATGAATAAAAGTGATTAGTGTGGTTGCAGGTGGGGTGAAAGAAGGCCCTGGTGTTTTCTTTAGATTTTACAACCCCACTGGCCTCCTGTCAAACATGGAGGCATGGGCCAGTCATAATTGAAAGAATATCTAAGCAGCCCCTTATCAGAAAGAAGCCACTAATGTGAATCTCAACAGAGAGTGAGAACTTTAGAGGGGGAAGACCACCGCTGATAAAACTTGGCTTCTCTTTGATAAGAAAAGGGGTAAATAAAGCTTTCTGATTGGTGAATTTACTTGAGAAAACACAGGTCAGCTCTACAGGTCAAGCAACTTTTTAATGCTGTGTACAGTTTAATGTTTTAGGCTCCTGGGGGAATTCAGGGAAGCAGTATAAAATCTCAAAAATGCCAAACTTATAGGATTTAGCCAAGGAAATCCCTTGATTGAATTTCATTCTGATTGTTGCTGATGAAATACTTCTTGTATTAGTTCTAAAGGTCATACTGTAGGTGTAATATACAAATACACCAAATAGTGGTGGCACATTGGTGTCTGCAAAAGACCAAGAAGCTCAGCAATGACATTCGACCCCAAAAATGCCTTGGGAATTTAAATGGTTTGAAAGTGTTTCCTCTGATGGATGTCATTGGCTGCTACAGGTGAGGTTAGTGGATGAATTAGGCTGTATTAATATATTGCACAACACAGAGTTCATGAAAGGTCTTTTTTATGCAAATATATGTTGCGTCTGTATAGATCTGTCAACTCTAATACTCACAGGGTAAACATGGTTTCATTCACAACAAAACAACATATATACTCATAGAAAGCCATTAACATAGGTGTTGAAAACACAGACCCCATTCTACGGTGCAGTCACCACTGTGCCAGGTTTTAAACAGTCTCACAATATTTTGTTATACAGTTCTACTTAACAGAAGTAGGTGTAACAGAAAACCATTGTTATGCAATACATGGTAGGTACATTCCCAGTGATTTAATGAAATCGAGTCATCATGACATTCCTGAAACTGGTTTAAATATTGTCTTGTGATAATTGGCCACCTTTATAACACATTGACATGCAGGACAACCATCATTTCTGCATCATCATCATCACACACACACAGCGAGTGTGTAGGAAAGTGGAGGTCAAACTAAAGCTAACCCCTGGCGTCTACAGGTTAGACAAAAATCAATTCTACAGCCTCCAAATATACACACAAGTGACTTTTCTATAATATCATGTTACTGGTTCACATCCTCTGAGTTTTAAAAAGTAGATAATTGGATTACAAATATTTTTTTTGTTCATTTTCATCTATTTATTTGACAAGAACCAACTGCATTTATGGAATCTAAAGTAACAGACAAACATTGTAAACTATGTCTTACTTTACTCTCATTTGATAATCATTTCACATTTTTGTTCAACATTGTGTTAATGCTCTTAAAAATGAGGTTAATGACCATTGTCTCCCCCTCCCCATATCAATGTCATATTTAAACAAACAAACAAAAATATATTGCAAAAACCCATCTTAAATCTCTTTACAAACAAACCAAACAAAAAATACTGGAATTTTGTACTGGAAAGTAAAATCCCTCATTGCGCATTGAAACAAAATGAAAATAAGTTACAGTAACAGCAGACATGGTGATATAGATTCAGTCACAATAAATACTTGTCAAAATTCCCCTCAACACTCTGAGAACACTAGTGATATAATCCCAAACTGTAAAAGTGGATTAGCACACTCAACATAAAGCAGTCAAGCAAGTTAATCTATGCCAATGAAGTGTGGAAGTTATAACATAAAAGTAACACACACATTCACATAATTTAACCATGTCCTGTTGACTGATTTATAGTAAGGGCACTACCTTGTTTCTGCATTTTGTTGCACACTTGGCTGCCATGCTGCAGGAATCACGCAGCGAGAACAGGCAGTCGTTCTAAATAACTGCTAAATTTACTGAGATGGCACAACTAAGCAGACCACAGATGAGTAACTTGTGTTTGAACACTTGATGGAAGATGGCTTAGAATGGGATTTTTAGAAGTCGGGAATTGCACATCTCTTAATTTACTAAGAACGTCCTTGTCTGTGTGGTAATCCACCAGTTCTTATGTGTTGTGGGGGTAATAAATTATCAAAATATTTAGCCCAGTTAATCAAATTAGCATTAATTCATGCATGTCAGTGGAGCCCTGAGTGTGCTAATATTTTTACAGTGCATGTGCTTTATTTAGGAGATACATATGCCCAGAGAATACGTGCTCATAATCTCACATTACGTTTCACTCGCACAGGTTTCTGAACAGCCCACATGTTGAGTTCATCTTTATCTGTCCACAGGAACAGGTGAGGAAAAAAGAGTGAACCAGTAACTGCTTCATGAGTTACACCACACATCATTTGGCACAGAGAAGATTGATTTGTTTATTTACTTGATGGCAGACTCTATCTTGCATTCTGGTTTGATAATTCACTTTTAGATGGATAAAAAAGAAATAAAGGTAATACTGTGGATTGAAGGAGGCTAGAGGTTAAACAAATAGTCAGTGGGGCATTTTGTCTTTTTGACTTCTGCCTCTGTTTATGTCCTGCTTTAAGAAGGGGGCATTTTGCTGAAGCTGCAACGTTCTAAGGAGCCATTCGAGACTCTCATTTTATGTAGTGTTCATACACTACCTGGATAGTCCAGCTCATTGGAGTCATACCTGAACATCTTTAACCATCTACATGGTCCTCAGCTCAATATCCATTAGTTTCTTCCATCATTCATTAATTCATTAATTCATTCATTCATTCATTCATTTATCCATTAACTTTTCAACTCACTCATTTATTTATATTAAGATATTGGAATGCAATAATACCCAAATAGCATTAATTCCAGAATAACAAAATTGACCCATGACGCCTCTACACTGGTCTTAAAATGAGTGGGAATATGCCAAAACTTGGCAAACAGGGGGCCTTTCTGAGCTGGATGTAAGGTGTTATTTTCGGTTGAGAGGCTTTGGAGGTGAAGGTCAGCGGCTGCTTAATGGTTTGGTTTAAATGAATATGACTTCCTTTGTGACAGCGCGGATATTAGTATGCAAACTATGCTCTGGCACAGTGAGGCGCACTCCTTAGTCCCCTACACAAACACAGAGCCAATTAACAGCCAATCCTCACTGTAAAAGTATGGCTAAGATTGGTGCTTTGAGGGAGTGACAATGTGAACTGATTCACAAAGTGAGTAATCAGAAAACTAGGGGTAGAAAAAAATATATAACTATTTACAATGGGTATAATTCCACAGGAAGAAACAAACAAACAAAAATCAAAGAAAAAAAAACAAAACAAAACAAAACAAAATGACCATCCCCAAAACAAGTAATGCTGATTATATCCCACGCTGTTTTTGAACAAAACTCTACCAGATTAAGCCCAGTAATCAGCACAGATTGGTAAAAGTGCCGGAGGGCTTTTTTTTTTCTTTACAGTCATTTTGTGTGTGCGTGTATGTGTGTTTGTGTGTTTGTGTGTGTGTGTGTGTGTGTGTGCACGGCCGGCCAGCGTGACACAGCATGGCGCTGTCCTCTGCGAACTAGTAAACAGTGATGGCGCAGGACAGCACCAGGATCAGGTAGCGACAGGACTGCAGGACGCTGGCACTCCCCGTGCTCCCATATGGTGCCGTGTTGGGTGCTGTAAACAAAAACAAGAGACACTGATTAGGATGTTCTAGAGCCAGCCAAATACCACCCCACCCCCCACATGCACCCTCAATAAGCTGCCATTGATCCCAGAACAGTTATGTTGAAAGCCAACATATTTCATTGCAGCCATTCAACATAGCATTTTTTTATTTCTGTCTGTGTGTGTGTGTGTATGCCATGCTTCATCATTTGCCTATTCAGATCTGAGACTGATCTGAGACTTTGTCTAACTATTTTAGTCTTATGGTAATTTTCAGCTCAGCGGGCTGTTTCTTTGGACACAGAGTGATGATGAGTTTTGAATGTGAGGAAAAGCAGGGATGCACTGAGTCCCCACTTTACTTGACCATTCCTCCTCATTTCATAAAGGGGCCTCGGAGCCATACAAGGAAGACTTCACACACCATCATGGACAATATTGCTTTCAGGGCACAATTATTTACAGGGAGTGTGTAATTTATATGATTGATGCGGACCTTCCAAGCATGCATGGACCTGTACACACACACACACACACACACACGCGCGCGCATATAGAGCAAGTGAGAGAGAGATTATTTGTGTTTGTTCAACTTGAGCAGAACATGATTGCTTTTTGTAGGATGTATTGACAACAAAGATCTCTATACTTAAAAAAAAAATAAAAAATGCTTTCTTGATTACAGTGCTATTGATTGTGTGCACTAAAAATAATTAGGCTTCTCAGGCAGAGGGCAGAGGCCTTATTAAAAAAATTATCTAATAAAAGAGAAAAGGATAAAAAACCACTCTTAATCGTCTGTGACAATGCTGCCCATTTTGGCTCTCTGGATGCATCATTCAAGTGTTTGGCAG
>JAGFZM010001170.1:138776-220996 GCA_017657215.1 Limnothrissa miodon
TTATTACATATTGGAGTGAAAATGTATTACATTTTGTCAGGCTATTACATAATGCGGAGTTATTACATAATGTGTTGTTACAACCCATCTAATATGGTCTGCAATATAAAGGGTCCAATGTCTCTGACCCAGTTAGCATGCCTCTAATAGAAACTTTCCCAGCAATTAGTGCAAGGTTACTCCTGAATTTCTTGTTGACACAGATTGTCTCATTTTACGTATTTGCAAACACACTGATTTTATGTGGCTCAGTGGCGAAAGTGTATCAACTTTGCTGCCGATAGCCCCCAAGGAACCAGGCCAGCAACAGTTTCATCAACTCCACACAAGTTGGGGCAAAGCACTGGCTGGGAAAGTAGGGCGACCACAAACAATATTTCTCACAAGATCCAATATGATGAGTTTGAGATGTTGATGATTTATACTAGTAACCTGGAAACTAAGCCCATAGAGGATGATAACTGATGATGATTAGATGTGAGATCCACATTGATTATAGAATTATATATTTTTAAAAACGCATTAAATACTTAGAATAGGTAATTTGGAAGACTTGAAAATTTGGAAGGTCTGAAAATCACATTCTAAATAGATAGGTTTGAGACCTTGATTGTGACTGTTTGATTGTGACTGTGTGTGTCAACAATAACCCCTGAGAGGCTGTGATTCAGGATGGTTTTACCACGTCATGGGGGAGTTGTTAGGCTCAACATGGAGTGGAGCTTGTGTGGCTTATTGCTTTTCTAAAACGATTGCTTTTCATACATGTAGCAGACCTCTTGTGGGTTATTGCTTTTCTAAAACAGCTACCACATTAACCTGCCATGGTTTCATTAAAGGACGAGATAACGAGAAACATAGCGAGTTATACATAGATAACAACTGCTCGGTCCAAAATATATATAGGCCTACATATATATTACCATTTAAATAGAGGAAATATATATATATATACATATATATTATATATATATATTTCCTCTATTTAAATGGTCACGAACGGTCACAAAGACACGTTCAAGCACAGCCACTGTTTACTGTTTACTTTACTTGGTGCAGCAATATAGAATATAATGTGGTTGGAGCTTCAGTATGGTAAAGTATATCATGAATTTTTCAACGGCATGAACATACTTGCCAGGACATTTGTCTAACTGAGAAAATTGCTGAAAATTTTGGCAACATTTCCTCTTATACTTGCATTTCTTGGTATACTTGATATTCTTTATACGAGTCCTTTGATGAGGATATAGATTTGTAATCCAAAACAACAAATTTTATTTGAACTCACAACTCATTACTTTGAAATCATACCGTCTATGGCTGAAACTAAGATAAATTACTAATATGCTGAAGTTAGTTATGCCCATAAATGTGAAAAGCATGTCTCTACCTAACTCTACCTAATTCAGTGGACTTGCACAATGTTACTTCATTTACATTAAGCACATCACTCCAATATTGACATTTGTAAAAAAAAAAAAAAAAAAAAAAAAAAAAATAACAGGAAGTGTGGCGAGATATTTTTGCTATTCAATGCACTAATTGTTTTGTTTTTATTCAATACAGAGCAGAAGTCAGAATGTATAATGGAACAAATGATGGAATAATGTATCAGCAAATTTGGTCTTATCAGTAAATCCATCACTTTGTATGACAAATCACCCCTCCCCAACCCCACCAATTAAACAAGGCCTATTTAATCTGCTCAGTTGACAACCAACTGACCAATCTTGCATGTCTGAGTCTGCATTATCCCATTAATGGAGTTTAAATTACCTCAACACACAATCACACATTGCCCTGATTCTTGATTATGGTAATTGCAAGAATTAGATGAGCAACACGCAAGTGAAGAATTACAATTAGTCTCTGGTGACATTCCCTAATCACATTTCAGATTTTTATTTGTTTCCCCTTTGAATTGTTAATACGTTTGAGTTGCTGCTACTCCAGAGAGTGTTTGGAAATAAAACGAGATAACTAATAGTTCCTCAGCAGCCAAAATCCTTGCTATGCTCTTGGCTCTGGGGATTCTCTGGGACTGATGCCTTCTCGAACATAGAGAGCACAATTGGGATTTACCCCATGGTATTTATTTATTTATTTTTGTGTTGGGGGTAATACGTTTTCAACAGCCGTGAATACTTCAAACTATCCGAACTGTCGGCTAAATTTAAGTGGGACAGTTGGCTAAATTTAAGTGAGATAAGGATTTAGTCCATTTGTGCTTTAGCAACATGATCTTAAGCATGGTGCAGTAAGTTTGGGTGTATGGTTCATCTTCCTCCCTTGGACAGGGTTGCCATTCCCTTTGCAGCGCTGGAGTGTTTTGGAGGCGAGAGTTTGGAGGATTGTCTTGTCAAACTTTGACTGAAAGCTTCATTGTCCTCAGCTATCAATCAGTGACCTTTCGTCTCTCTGATCCTCTCCTGCTAGGTTGATGAAACACTTCTTGCTGCTGACACCCACTAGGCTCTACACACCCTCTTCTCCAGCCTACCTCTAAAAATACAGCTCACTTTCACTTCAACTGCACTGCCCAGAGAAAATTCACTTCTTTTCACATATTAACTGCTACAAGGCTTGTGCAGCAAAAGGACAAAATATCCACACAGACCCTATAGTTCCTCAAATTGCTCTGAATATTGCTTGTGCTGACTATTCAGACAATCTACCCAAAATAATAGGTGTGATGGCCTTGTTCTCATACATCTGTAAGTGGTAAGAGTTGTGATATACATGTACATGGCGGGACTAAAGATCTTGTAGTCCATGCTTTGAGCAATCTAGTTCAACCTGTTTTTTCATCAGGAGTAGGGCTGGCCGATATGGCCAAAAACTCATATTACCAGATAAATTCAAGCATTGGCCTACAGTATATATTGAGATATATTCTTTATAATACTTTAAATTACAATTTCATATGTCCAGTAATGATCAGCAGACACAGAGACAAAATTGATTTGATTTAGAATGGTTTGAGCCCCAAATAATATCGAGGTGAACCCTACATCAACCTCCAGATGAGTCCAAGATGAAGCTTACTAATTGAAAGCAGACTACATTGTATTTAAATAAGTAAAATATAAAGAATTAAGTGAGCTAAAGGCAATTTGTAACTGTAATGCAGTGAGGAATACTGAAAAGAGCAATGAAAGAGGTCCTACAATATTACCACATCCATCCCATTGATTGAACTTAAACACAGCACCAGGCACCAGAGCTACACAGCACACATTAAAGACATCCACTACAACTAGCGATGGTAGAGAGAACATGAAGTAGGCTACCATGTAAATTACCTCTGCATGCCCATGGTTGCATAAATCGATCTAAGTGTTCATATGCACTTCCAGTACAATGTGTGATGGCTATAGGCTAACAAAGTCTCTGTATGGAATCAAAACAATATGTCTTGTTTGTGCCTATTTACTTGTTAGCACTTTAACATCCAGAGTCAGACACTCTGAGTCAGTCTACTACATTTTGGCATTTTATCTAACAGAGATCTACGAAAAGGTGACACACACACGCACATGTACACACACACACACACACACACACACACAGTATATATAGATTTCTTTTGAAGTCTGAACCTTAAGTGCTGGCTACATAATAGTAAGAGGAGCGTTCAAAAATGTAGATTAAAAAAAAGTCTTAGATCAACTAGGTTTTCTCTGAAGCCAGTGGCTCAATCAATGGGTGCCATTGTCTGTGGGTTACTGGCTGCCAATTGCTGCTTTGCCAGGCTGATGAGATGACTACATGGGCCCAGTGCTCTACAAGCTAAAGAAGAGCCCTACAAGTAAAAGATACCACAATCCAAATAAATCCAGAATAGTGTCCAAATTCAAAAAGAACTTCTGAAAAACATTGCATCTTCCTCCGTCCATCCATTAATAGCAACAATGCCAGGCTCCAATAAGAAGTCTGTGTGCATATGCATAAATATATGCACAGCACCAAGTGTGTAAATCAGAACCTCATGTTATCTTTGCCATAATTAATCTATAGAATGCTACAGGAAGCTAAATATAGACCTGAGTTGTGTGAAGCTGTTTATAGAGCCTACTGTACCTTTGGGTTATGAGCACACATTCAGTTCCTGGGAGAATTCTACAGAGGCGCTGTCTGCTTTCACTGTTTGCTTCAGATGGGATATGAGGGGTGGGGGAACAGTGGTGTTCCAGTGTGAGCAGCTTAAAACAAGGGCATGTGTGTTTGTATATACAGTATGTGTTTTATGGTGTGTGTGTGTGTGTGTGTGTTTATGTACCTATGTAAGTGTGAAAGCTGCACATGACTGTGTGTGTGTGTGTGTGTTATGTGTCTCTCTGGCCTTGAGCATGACTTAATCAGTAGCACAGCAGGGCTCTATAAGACATCACAGAGACTCTGTGCGTAAAGAGAGCATGGGGAAATCCAGCAGAGGTCATTTCCAGGCAAATTAAAGCAGATGAGGGAGAGAGAGAGAGAGAGAGAGAGAGGGAGAGAGAGAGAGAGAGAGAGAGAGAGAGCACTCCAGTCCTGGTGGCTTCTCTATCTATGGACTTTATGTTAAAGAATTGCTGTACATCAATTTAACACCAAACCTCATGCTTGGATGCAACTGATACTTCTCAAGAAACCAATAGTTAGTCTTATGTCAGATTGTTGCCAAAATCACACTGACATCAAACACGACTTTCCCTAACGTCACAGAATGCAATGCCAACTAGAAAATATCAATGAATCACACCCACTGACAAACGTGTTTTCACCAGGTGACTGTACTTATTAAGCAATGCTGTGCTTGAAAATAGCTGGTTGAGGGATAGGGCTCACTGTAAGAGCCCTGCTGTTGTTGCATACTGATTTACACTACTTTACATTGCCCACCTTGGTCTGTCCAAAATCATGTGGATGCGTTTGTGCGAGCTTGGCCTGACAGTGATGCCATATTGCTTTCCAGAAATGTAAGAGCTTTCATTAGAATCCCAAAAGCACTTTAATGAAATATTAAACAAAGTGTATAAAATTGCTCATTAGATAATTACCAGCAAACAAATTCATTGCATGGCATAAAGCACGTGGCGTTTGGTGATACCCCCTTTCATCCACAGTGGTTCCTATTGAGAATACAAGGGCTCTTACTTCTCCTAAGCTGGTGATCGCTGCAAAAGGAGTGGTGTTCAAGATGTGTGTTTTTCAGACGTGATTATAACCACCCTCAGTCTGAGAATTTTAAACAAGACTGGAAACATTCCAAGTGTAATTAAAAAGATCCTCTGGAACCGATTAAGCGGACGAATAACACCCTTGTATCGATAGCTGTGTTCCATCACAGTTATTCTTTCATCATGATTTAGTGCTCAAATTGATTTGCTTGTAACCTGACCAGCACAGAGGATTCTGGCCTCGCAGGACGCAGAGGTCACTTATCTACTGGCCTGTCCTGGGGGTGGGGGGTGTGGAAGTACTCTTTGCACTCAGTACCTGCCAAGAAGATTAACACTGCAGCTCCCTCAATAACCGTAGCAGAGCCATCAAGGGTACAGGCATATTCCCACAAGATACTGATACGTAAGGTTGTAAGGGAGGGCACCAAATGCAAATACAGCTTTTATACCAGCTCCAATATAGATGCAGTAGAATGGTCTTGAATGATGGCGAGTGAAATGAGGGAGATGTATGCTTCGCTGTGTTACAATAACCTGTCACCTGCTAGAGGGCTGACCTGGGAAAGTCACAAGTCAATGAGGCTGAGGTATACATTATTGCTCTGTTAGCCTGAGACTAAAGGTTACCTTAGGCCATAATGGATGAAATATTAGTCTACGGAATGGCAAGAGGAAAAAAAATAAAAGAAAAAAAAGACAGAAAGAATGAGAACCTGGAGCTGTGAATACGCTGCATTTTCTTCCTAGCGCCGGGCTGCTTACTGCCCTAGGGATGCGAAGATAAAAGCTATAGTGTCCCTCGGTAAGCTGCATTCATTCCCAGGATCCCAAGTTATTGAATGCTCCTTGGAGAGAGCCGCTCTCCCTCCGCATACTAAAAATCAATTCAGCCCGAGCTTCCCAATCGCAGGCCAAGCAAGAGGATCATTTACAAACAGTTAAAAGGAGTCAAGGGAAATGGCCAAGCAAGAGGGTCATTTACAAACAGTTAAAAGGAGACAAGGGAAATGGCAATTCATCCTCTAAGTCATTGTGCTACTCGTGACATTTGCGCATATCAGTTCACTTCATCTGTATTCCAGACTCACGCAGCTGCTTTAGTTATTTGCGTGTCGCCGGCGGTAAACATATGGTCAGAATGACAACTAGTGACAGCCCATTTCATATCCCGCTTGATAAGGCCTGTGCTGTGTAAGACAATAAGCATCCACCACTGTGACATCCCGCTGCTCCCCACAAGCCATTAAAAATAATAAAGGAATGCTGAATGTATCTGCCAAGTACAGTTACAAAAATATGCTATTGGGATATTTGTTGTCATGCTATTGGGATATTTGTGCATTTGATATATACATCTCAGTGGCATTATCCAGACCATTAACCATTCAGTATGGAAACAATTGCCCTGGAGACCAGTGAAGTGTGTCAAAAAAACAGACTCCCCATCAGACAATCTAACCTTGTCACTGTAGCCCACAAACACCTAAACAGAGAAGGAGAGTGAGGGAGCTAAATGCTATCACCCTCAAATCCATCCTTTCTTTGCCTGGCTTATCCTGGATGACACACTGACACTATCTGTGTGTGACTTACACAGCTGCATAAATACCACATCCCTGTCTGTGACACTTGCACTTCAGCATGCAGCGTTGCGAGCGCTGTCAGGGGGCTGCCTCTGCAGGTGGGCAGGCGGACAGGCGAGTGAATGGGCGGCAGGCGGCCGCTTTACACCTCGCCGTTCAGCCCGCCTTGCTGGCACGGGGTCACAAATTATTGCTTGGGATCGCTTGATGCTTCCTGACAAATGAGGCTTGAATATTGACCCTCGCGAGCTCAGCCACCCAGACACCCAGCAGCCGTCTCTCTCTCCCTCTCTCTTTCTCTCTCTCCTTCCCCCTTCTCTCTCTCTGTCTCTCTCTGATACAGCTGGCTTAACCGCCTGCTTCCTTCTGCTTGTTACCTTTCTCACATTCTCCATCTCAGCGTTGCTTTTTTAGACTTGATGGTGAAATCTTCTGCCGGGTGTTTTTCTTTTCCTTACACATACCACAAAAACAGCAGCAGCAACAACAACAACTCGACTATGTCTTTACACATCACAATCAAAATGGCCCCCACAGAAGAAAAAGCTTTAGCGCTGGGGTGGAAGTGAGGCCAATGTGGCGGTAGGGTCGCGAACCCGAGCGGGAAGCAATCGATCTGCCTTGATGGCTCCGCTTCTCTTGCCCTGGCCTGATTCATGGGGACTGTCTCTATTTTGGTCAGACAGCATTTAACTACTTGCAAATTTTAATTAAATGATTTGTCACATTGAAGACGAGATTAGTCACTTTTACAGCAAAATGCTCCTCTTGGACAGAAATGATTCAGGGGAATGAAGCACTATGCCATTGGAAAGCAGTCACAACAGCTGCAGATAACCAACAGTTGAATGGATTGGTAAACATCACTAAGTGAGACCATAGTGGTGATATTATGGATGAAACTTGCACTGTAGGCTACACTGTATTTATATCTGAAAACCAACAGCTGGCAGAGAAACAGCAGTATGAACATATCACCTAGAGTACATGTTTTTAACATTCCGTTTGGCATACAAACCACTAACATGTTTTTTTTAACTTCCTTTTTGGTATACATCAGCTGGTGGCCTTTGCTATCCCACAAATGCCTTGTTTTTGCAGACATGAAACCCTTCCAATACAGAAGTGCAACCTGACGTTGGTCGTTGTTTACCCTAAATGCCAGGCTACTTGTTAATTTGAATTGAATCTTCGCAGAGTGACGCAAGACTATTTCTTTCTTACACAGATGTGAAAAGTGTCTTGACAATGGCAGTTCAAGAATATGATAGTTTGATATTGCCTCTCATGGAGCCATGTATTCAACTATAAACCCACATCAATCACCCAAATGTCAACAAACAAAGCAAAGGACAGACTATCAAAATCTAATTTCAAAGAAGACATGTACCACCAGTAGAAATCAACAGCCAAGCTAGAGAATAACCTCCACAACCTCTCCTGCTGCAAGTGAGACTGTAAAAAATTGGTGTCTTGCAGACCCATTTTAAAACACAGCAGTACCAGGAAGGGGGAAACATAACCGATTCCACTTTGCCCATAGTGACGACATTTCTCCAAATACTGAGAAATAAAAAAAGCAGGTTTTCCCCTTCGTTTTTGAGCTTCTTACGGAAATAAAAATGAAATAGCAGCCTTCAGGCTTCAAATGGATTAAATGTTAATGAGAATGAGTGTGATACGAGATTTGATTGGCTAACTGACTCTCACTGCTAAGCGTGGCACGTTCCATCTCAAGGAGAGAAGACCTCTGAGCGGGGTGTTTAGTATTTCTGAACCTCTGTGGCCCCGGGGCAAATGTTGGATCTCTCGCCCGACAGTGGCGCCTCGCCCCACCCCACCCTGCCCTTAGCCTCCTTAATAATGGCCACACATAGCGCAGCCTAATAGCACCTCAAGCCTGGGGTTGTGTGAAGCTTGCCACTGGAGCCGCTGGGCTAAACGTTGGAATCATCTCCCATAGGGCGCCATTTTCGATGTTAGCTAATTTACAAATTACATTAACCACAAGATGAGCTAGGCAAGGACATGTTCAGCGCGCTGGAGGCTGATTAGAAATGTCATCATATGTCGCTGTGTGAGGGCGCTTGCTTGTATGTGCGTGTGTGTGCCTCAGTGTGTGTGTGTGTGTGTAGGAGAGGGGGACAGAGGA
This sequence comes from Limnothrissa miodon, assembly GCA_017657215.1. Classification (NCBI taxonomy): domain Eukaryota; kingdom Metazoa; phylum Chordata; class Actinopteri; order Clupeiformes; family Clupeidae; genus Limnothrissa; species Limnothrissa miodon. The sequence continues at coordinate 147,677 of JAGFZM010001170.1, forward strand.
TATTGAAGGCTTGAGAATGAGAGCGAAGGGAAGAGCGAGTGCGAAGTGAAAGGAATGAAAGTGACAGTGTGAAAAGAAGAGGGAGAGAGAGAGCAAATGGGAGAGCGTGAGAGTGTGAGTAAAAGAGCGAGAGAGAGAGGGAGAGGTAGCATCAATGTAAGGGAGATGGAAAATCTTTTGAAAATGCCCTGAATCCTAATCTAGGCGATTGATGAATATTTACTGATCGGCTAGCTTCCTGCTGTCCTCTCTGCTGGCACTGTAAAAGCCTGTGGCACCTGTCCTTGAAGAATCTATTGTCATTGCATACACACTTTTCAAATGACAACCTCTGATGGGGTCCGCTTAGCATTCCTGGAACCACTCTAGAAACACACACACACACACACGACATGGACATGTGCAATACACACACACTCACACACACACACACACACACACACAAACCTCCCTACTCCCTCCCTACTTTCATGACTTCTAAAGTGAGTTCACACTCACACACTATAAATGCATGAGGATCAACACCACTCTCTCCCTCAGAGTGAGATGGTATAGCCCCATAAAATAAATAAATAAATAAATAAATAAATAAATGCACAAGTCTCCCAAAAGCTATTGGCTACTTCTATAACGAAGTGCATCACTCGATATCAAAATTGCTTCCAGCTAACAGTCTCAACATCTCAATGGCTTTGAGACAACAGACACCCTGACCAGCTAGTAGATTTGGGCCGTGACCTAAAACCCTGGCCCATATCTAGGGGCCCGGTCCATGCTGGCCCTCATCGAACTGGGTTGGTCCCTGCTGGAGAGTGTGCAGCTGGTCACCATGACAAATTGTTGCGCTCCAGACAGTGGCGGTGCTCAGGATCGCCAGCGTGCCTCAAGGGGCTGGACCTCTCATTAGTGGCAGTGCTGAGAGGCACCAAAGCAAAATGACTGATTTACAGAACCAGGCCAGAGTCCTCGAGAGAGGTGCCAGGGCAGGCGGTGGCATCCGCACAAAAATGCCATGTTTTCATCTTCCAAACAGAGAGAGAGAGAGAGGGCAAGGGAAAGGGGGCAGGGAATGAAAGGGAGAAAGGGAGAGAGAGACAAAGAGACACTTAGAGAGAGAGACAGAGACAGAGACACACACACAGAGACAGAGAGAAAGAGGAAGAGAGAGAGCGAGACAGAGTAGTTTTCGGAAGTACTGTACATGGAGTTTTACAAACACAGCAGTTCAAACTAGGACTAACAACAAGGCATCCATGATATCAAACAGTGCAGTGTAAAGCTCTGAGCTCTGAGTGTACGGCATGTGCTGTATCTCTCACACCTGCACTGCCATCCCCTGTGGACACACTGCTGCGAGGTGGTTGTACAGTACAGTGCGACAAAGCCTACACTTCATTTGCTTGTCTACAGTCACTGACTCCAGGACCCATTCACACGAGGCATCCTTACAGCAACACAGTGTACACAGGGGCTAAGTGGGAGATTATTCCTGTGCTATAACCCAAGCAAAGAACAACTTTACGAAATATGAGTCACTATCCCAGTGGGTATTATATTGTAAGACCATTATTACTACTGCAATTTACTTGTGTTATTTAAACTAATTCTAGCAATACCCCTAATAATACCCCTAATCTAAGCTACATTATCCTTAAAGTAAGACAAAGTAAATTGAGATTTGTTACAGAAAAGTTGTTACAGAAGCGTTTTCTTTGCCAGAGTTGAACCATTCTCTGGCCAGTGTGTGTTTTTTCAAAGTTCCTTCAACGTCCCCCTGGTGGAACTGCAGCAATCAGTTTGTCGTGTTGACTGGCACCTGTGGGTTCACAGATTGTGGGGCCGCTAAGCTCTTGCGAGGACCTAAGCCATGGGAGTTTGCCCATAGCCATGGACGTGCACACTAAGAGCCCTTGCTCTGCTCACACGGGTGTAGTGCACTGCACACTGGAGCAGCCGAGCTTTTCACACTGCTGAAAATGGCCAGGCTTTTGCCTCTGCCCTGCAGCCATGCTTCTCGCTGCAGCCTGACCGTCTCCCACAGTTCTCTGCCGGCTTTCAGATGGCATGCTGTTCTAAAAAGGGCTTTTCAAATGAATAGGAAATCAATTTGCAGACACAGAGCTATTCATCTATTTGCTAGATTAGGAGCAGTACTGGGCCACCACCGGGACACAGAAACACAACAAAAGAGGGAAAGGAAACACTAAATCCACTAAAACTAAAACACAAAGAGGAGAACGAAACTTGTCTGTGCAAGTGAACAGCACCTCGTTTATAGACTAATCCAGCAGCACAGCATCATATTGGAATTTACATTGTTTGGGGCATTTTATTTGAGCATTAAAACCGATGCAGAACAGCACACCGGCAATCAGGAGACCTGGATTTGACCTCAAGTCAGCCACCGCAAGTCCGTGTCCCTCTCGGTTTAGTCTTCATCAGACACAGTGCGTATTAGTTAACTTCAACAGCATATCACCCAAACAAAATTGGGACCTGACCAGTGAAAACCAGCAAAAGGAATTTAACACACTGAAGAATTTAAAATACAAAAGGAATTTGTATGTGAAGAATAAATGAATGAATGAGAGTGTGTGAGGGTGAGTCGTGATTTTCCCTGGATGATGATGAGGAGGCTTTTCTGCTATCAAACAGCCGATTGCGTTACTTCTTTGAAGTGATTCTCAGAGAAAGAAGAGATTTTTTTCACCCCCTTTTGACTATAACTCATGACCAGGTCAACTATCATTCATTGTCAAATGAAAAGTTTCACGGCGATTTTGAGCACCACATGAAAAACTTCAATCTGTAAAAGGAAAAAAGATCACTACATCTTCAATGCTTATCAGTCACACTCAAACTCACCACACCCCAGCCAGTATAAACGGCCATGCATGCAATAGCTTCACAGCGTCAAGCTACAATAAGCCCATATTTTATCACATTTTAATAATACATGAAGGTACTTTTTTGCTCTCTATTCTTTAGTGCATCAGTACCCCAATTTTCACAATGCACAGGTAGTGTTAGCTTCAACATCTCCATCAAAATCAAGTGATGGTCTCATCTGTCCAATTCACTGTCACTTCTAAACTGATACCACAGCATGAGATTAATAAATAAATTGATAAATACATGATACTGATAAACACACACACACACACACACACACACACACACACACACAGAGGGGGATAGGGGGTGAAGAAACACTCTTTTACTTTGTGAAAGTTTACCTTAGGTTATGAGAGTGCAGAGCAAACACACCCTACCACCAGAACATACTCTGTGGACGTCTCTCTGGGCACCTCCAACTGACAGACCAAAAAAAACTTTCATTATTGTTTTTGTGGTTGATGGAATTGGCACTTTGACAGAGCTTTCACCACAGAATTCCTCTTTTTGAGGTGTACTGAAGGCCACTGAAGCTCCCCTCTCCCTTCATGCCAATATATCCATCAAGCCAGACACAATGTGATTGAGGACCACAGGCACCCACTGTTACATGCTGATGAGAAGGGCTGTGCATGAAAATGACATGGCTCCGCAGGAGAGAGTCTTACACATGCAATTTCTCAGCTGGTAAATTGTTTTTTGTGGGTTTCTATAGTCATATGAAGGCAAACTAAATCAATGTCTGTGTGGCTGTGTCCCTAGGAAGACATGTCTAATGGTGCCTTGGGTTAAATATAGTTGTACCCATAGGGCGGAATGTCTAATGTTGCCATTCATTGGCCCTTAAGTGTCTTATCTTCCGAATAACTCCCTACTGGTATATTAACACACTTTATTGGTTCAAGATTTTTGACAAATGTAAATGAAAAACATGTTGTCTTTCCTACTGCTTTCTCCATACTTCATAAACTCACAAAGACTACTTTTAAGTAGAAACCACGGCTGTAAATTTAATATACAGGAAAAAAAACACCACGTGGGTATACATCAAATAATCCAAGTTATATATTTTGCTAGAAAAAGAGGGAGATAATTCTCTACACCTGTTCCTTAGTTTTCCTTCTTCCTTTCCTTTGGTCTTCTCCCTCTGCCTCCATAACTCATCCACTCCTCCTCCTGCTTCTCTACCTCAACACCTCTTCTCCCCGGCTGCTCTGTCCTGACCCCATCTTTAGAGGCTGGTTCTGATAAGGGATCCCTGGCAAGAGAGGGGAAGATTTTCCCGTCTCTAAAGATTTACTCTTATGGGATTTAAGCCTGGGCTCCTGGTTAAAGCTTTGATATGATGTTCATTTTTAATGGGGCTACAAGAATTCTGAACTGAAGTGCGAGGAGTTGAATTTAACTAACATACTTAGCAAATGACCGCAGGTGTAGCCTAGGGCTTTTATAATGATGATCTAGTGTGGAGGCCCCTGTGGTATCTCCACTAGAACTACTGAAATCAAGTAAAGGTATTAAAAATCTAATCATATCAGAGAGGGACTAATTTGACTCCTGTGCCACTAACTTAAGAATGCTTTATTACTCAATGAAATCAACTAAAGATTTATAATTGCAGCCTCTGAAGTATTTGACATTACAGAGATCCCCACGGGCACCTTCGCTATTTCTCTCTACCACATCCAGTGGCAGAAATGTGTAAGAAGACCCCCAAATGTAACAGTGTCCTCCACCAGGAGTCTAATTAGACTATATAAGATATAGGTGCAGATCAAGAGCTGATCAAAGCCAGGAGCTGAGGTGTGGTCAGTCACAGACTGATTGTAATATTACCTTTACAATTTGGAATACCCCCCTGGGCCAGAATGCTGCTGTTGCTGCTTTCACTGCTCCTGATTTTCTAGAGCAGATCCTAGCACTGCTTGGATCTGAAAATATGTAAGATTGGAAACTGAATAGGCTTTCAAAAAGGCTTCAAAAAAACTTGAAGGCCACTTCAGTTTTAGCTGTAAAATGACCTTCAGTCCATACAAAGTTTAATTTTGGACACCAGATGCTTAACATTAATAAAGTAGCAGAGTAAGAAACAGAAACGATAATAAGATTCATTTTCACATTGTTGTTTATCTCTTATCAGGCTAGAGTACTTTCAACACAAGGGTGTCATTTTTTCCCAGCCTGTAACTGCAGACATTAAAATAATGCATTTCACAGAGACCAAAGAGGCCTTCTTTGGAGCCTGCCATTGCTTGAGTTTGTGTGGGATGTCAAAGTTTCAATCTTGAACTGACTTCAATAATGGCCAGCAGTGTTGGCCATCTTTGTGCCCGAGGCTGTTCGTTTCTTCGGCAGCATCTTTCAGCACCTGATTTGCAGTCCCTGCTTAATCGACCATCAGCACGTACTGCTCCAGTTCTCTCAAATGTGGATGCGCTGTTAAAGGGCTGACTTGACCCTGAACTGCCTCTGTGTTGACCTAAAGCAAATCCCATGCTGTGTGTTCATCAAAGACAGAATCTTCACACAAATCATGTGGAGTGTAGTTGCTGTGTGTATTTGTGTGTATGTGTGTGCATGTGTCTTTATCCATGCATAATTCACAACATATCTACATCCATCCCATTACCATCAGCACCGATGCATTCAGCGTTGCCATGACTCTCAGGCCGCTTCCACCACAGCACCAGCATGTCCGTCAATTTCTACGGCTGGCGCCAAGAGGCACCATGGGTCAGGTTTGATATCTAAATCTATGACTCGTACTGGGCCGCTAGAGTAAGCTCTGCAAAAGTACCGGGCCGCCAGAGTAAGCTAAGCTTTTCTTCAGATGCCTTTATCAGTGAAGACATCCAAGACTGAGCAAGAGTTTGCTGCAGGGGATAGAGTAAGAGTTTGATAAGGGAGGAGCATTACTGCAAAAAGTACATCCACACCAAGAGGATAGCGCCCCCCTACCACTCCACCCCCTCCCGTCTCCCTTAAACTGTGAGAACAGCAGAAAGGTGAAGATCCTCCACTTTAAGACCTTTACCTTTAGAAAACAAAAGAAGCCAGTTTTGATTAGCTTGTGAAGACAAATACTTAACTCTAAACTGCATATCCTTCTGAGTCAGTCAAGATTACTTGACTCTGGAACCTTTCTACTCGCCTGTGTCAGAGACAAAATCCAACTGGTACTGGTCCTGGGTATCCTCTCCAGGCTTTGGTAAAATGAAGGGAAAATGAACTAACATGACCCCACAGCGTATTACAAATCACATCTGATTGGAGTCGACTGGATGGAGAGAAGGAAGGTAGGGAAGGCCTATGTACTGTTCGTATGGCCTATGGGAGGCTGATTGGTTCTGCCTGGATAGGATATGAGCACACACACACACACACAGACACACATACACACAGACACACACAGATGATTCATTAGGTGCGGCTGTTAAGAAACGCCTGTGGTGACCTTCTCACACATGACAGGTGTTGGGTTTGGACAGCCATAAGGATGCTTTCTGCTGGGAGCCGTAATGGTGCAAATGGAAAAGAACACAGCTGTATGTGTGTGTGTGTTTGTGTGTGTGTGTGTGTGTGTGTCTTTGTATATGAGTATGAGTGTCTTTGTATATGCGTGTGAGTGTGTATGTCAGAGAGTTGGAAATGGTATTGATTGTTGTCATAATGATTGATTCCACACCCAGAAAGAAATGATTATGAAACACTCTGACAGTAAACACTCGTCTAGAGGCTGACAAGTCAGGTCAAATGTAGCCGACTGAAGGCAGAACGAAGGCGCAGTCTTGTTCAATTAGGGTAAACCTAAAGGCTCCATCCGCAATGCGTTCTCTTGTGCATTAGGTGGCTTGTCGGGGAGAAGAAAAAAAAAAAGAGACGTCAGCAACCCAAAAAGGAGGCGGGGGACTTACTCTCAGAGGCCAATCATGCGAACTGACTTGTTTACAAAAGCATGCCACCATATTGGCTTTACACCTGTCAATCAGCTGACATCCACTGAGAGAATATTAAGCTCAACAGCCTGTCCGGAGTCAGTCCAGAGGGGAATGCTGCAGGAAACTGGAGTTCAGGTGTCGTGGGAGGCTTCTGGAGTGCAATACAACGTCAGGTGAGTACAGCATGGAGGGAAAAGATGATCCTTAGCTGACAGGCAGAGCACCTGACACAAAGCAACTGATGCAAATGGCTCATTAAAATCCTCCCTTAAAAAAATATGTCACTCACCTAGCTACTCACCACAATAATCCTACTGCAGGACACTGCATTCTGAGAGGCTTCTCAAAGGGGTGACAGAGGCTTGTTGTTTCACATTCAAGCGCTACAATAGGTCTCAACATTTTAGTGTTAACAAACAGTGCAGCCACAGAAGCATCTATAATCCCCAAATAGTTCTGAGGCCCATCTGAATGCCATTTCTGAATGTTATGACCTTTTCAAAAAATATATTTATGTGAATATTTTGTCCATCAAGCCCAAAAAGCAAAGATGGATGATAAATACAAAACCCCCTTTATAACGGTAACAGATTTAGAGCTGGGACCCGACCAGCAGCTTGTCTGGTGGAAGTCAGCTGGTCGTCAGAGCAGTCAGTGTCTTTCTGTGGGGCGCGGGGTGGATTGGCGCAACGACATTGGGTGGCTGGGCAGGAGAGTGATGGGAGCAGCTGAGTGATGGGGGTTAGAGAATGTCCAAGGGAGGGCGCAGGGGTTTCAAGGATAATTGGGTGGCGAAGGGAAAGAGTGTCAGGTTGTGCTCTATTCACTGGAGAATATTCCAGGGAACAGTGAAAGCTGAAGACATCAAACTGAGAGACAGATCGTCGTCACCCTGAACAACATTCAGAGCTCTATGAGAGACACTAGAGAAAGGCAGGATTTCACTGAGAGCCAGAGAGCAGTTCTACATGTGCCTGATTTAACAGTATTGCTTCCTTCCAATCATGACTAAAGAAAAATCCCCATGGACAAAGACAACAGAAGCTTTAAGAGCATTTAATTTAAATCCATTCCATCATTTAATCTGATGTTTGATATTTTATTTAATTGCAAAACAATATAGCGTTGGACATTGTTTAAAAAAATCTGTCTTGATTATATTGTATATAATTTTTGTTCAATTAGTTTGGTCTATTATTGAATGTAAGGTGATATCTTTGTGAACACAACCCTTGTGTGTTGTGAAAATCCCATTTCTATAGATACATAAATACTTTCACCCCATAGGAAAAAATCTGGAATTTGGTTATCTCCATCTGAATAATGAAGATTTGGTGTCATCCGAGTATGGATCCAGTTTCTGAGGTCCCTGCGATGAGCCAAAAAATGACATTTCTATGGAAATATTTCACAAGCGGCTGTCAGGGAGCCGCACATAGTCAACCTTGGCATTTTGGAGCGGCGGCTTGTCGTCAAGGCTTCTTTGTGAGGCTGGGAGTAATTGGGGTGTAATTTGAACATCTTATCATGGTGCAGCACAGTAGGCCCTCGCTGTTTGAACATGTAAATATTGTGGATGATGAAACATTGAAGTTGTGAGGAAAGAACCTCAGGGTTGGAGGGCCATCGGACACACTGACAACAAAGACCTGGCATGCAAACGTGTGACTGCGAGCTAATCTTCTGCCTGCCAGTACTCTCCACGAACCAGCCATTGCATCTCTCTTCTGCCTATGAAACCCCCATTTTCTTTCACACACACACACACACACACACACACGCACACAACCCCTGAACATTGGCGATTATAAAGTACCCCAAGTTTCATGAGGATTATTTCCAGATTATTTTAGTTCACTGGACCTTACTGCTGATTACTATTTGACTTTGTGTGTGTGCACGCATGTATGTGTGTGTGTGTGTATGTGAATATGTGTGTAGAGAGGTTATTATATTCAGCTATCGGAAAGAGAAAACTAAATTTCCAACATCAGAGTATAGTACGGGCGGCTTTGATCATGGATTCAATGACATGAACCAAAAATGACAGGGTGACAGGGGGAGAGGGGGGAGGGGGAGGGGGGGAGGGGGGCTAGATCTAGTGAAGAGCTGGAAAAGTGGAACCAATGAGATGAAAGCTTTTCCCCAGATCAAGCGCAGGAGAAAGAAGAAGGGGCGGAAGCTGGCACACACTCACCTTCGAATGTGTGAGCACGGGGGACATGGGTGGTGAGTGTGTGTGTGTCCATGTCACTGTTTATGTGTGTGTGTGTGTTTGTGACTCTTTTTCTTGATATATTTCTGTGTGTGAGTGATCCTGTCTCTGTTTGTTTGCTGTGTGTGTACATGCATGTTTGTCCCTTCCCATAAATGTGTGTGTAAAGAAAAAAAGTGAGGGGTATTGTTGGATTGTCCGTCAAATGAAAAGAGCTCTCTATTATGCCATCAGCTTTGTTAAGTCCATGCAGAAAGAAGCACACAAAAAGCCTGGATGCTAATTTCTTTCGTAGCCAACTATGCGTTTACTTTCAGAGCTTGAGCAAGTTTTTGCATCTGCGTATGAGTGTGTGTATGTGTGTGTGAGTGTGTGTGTGTGTGAATGTGAATATGAGAGAGAGTTTGAGTGTTAGAAAGTGTGTGTGTGTGTGTGTGTTCGTATTTAATGGACAGCTGAGTGAAGAAGCTCTGGAGTGGGAGAGATAATCAGAGCTGAAAGAAAAGAGAGAGAGTGAAAGTGAAGAGTGAGAGAGTAAGTGTCAGTGAAAGAGCGAGAGAAAGTAAAAAACGAGTGAGTGTGAGAGGGGTGGATTGTAGCGAGAGAGAGAGTGATAGAGAGACAGTAAAAGGAAGGAGAGAGAAAGAGGGAGAGAAAAACAGCGTGAAGGAGAGAAGACCCAGATAATAGAGAGTGGGAGAGCAAGTGTGTAAGTACTTTTTCTACTTGTGTGTGTGTGTGAGTGTGTGTGTATGAGTGTGTGGGGGGTGCTAGAAGCCAGGTCAGAGAGATGATCCCAAGGCAAACCCATCTGCAGCTAAGCCTGACATCTCTGAGAGTGCTGATAGTCTCTAAGGCCACAAATTAATCTTCACAGGGCGGGGGGGGACGCACCCTCCGCAATGAAATATGCATGCCTGCGTGTTTATGTATTTATATAGGTAAAGAGTGAAGTGGAGGTCTCACGGCTGCCGCCTCAAATCGCAGATTATGTCACATTCCCCACTCCATTTCCAGAGAAATATGCAGCAATTTTAGTTTTATGGCCATATTCAACGCTTCCAGTTTTAGGCAGCCATGGCAGGCACACTTGGGGTGAATCTAACTTGAGAAAACAATAACAATCCCACAATAGCTAGCGGATACAAATGCAGAGAAGACAAAAGATGGGGGCATGTCTTTCGAAAGATTCATTTGAATTGTTGATATGCTCTCAAACCTTGTTTCCTGGCAATAAGAATGAAGTACCCTTTTAATGTAACCTCAGCAGGTCAGTATCTTCGTGACCCTCAATTATCTGAATTCATTATAACAGCCCTACTCGATAAACATTTATTTTTTTTCTTTAATACATTTCCGTTGCATGCAATACACTGCTCTGCATAGCTAATGCATGATTCATCCTTGGAGGAGACAGATGAAGACAGATGCGCTCCACGAGAGCCGCTGGTGCTTGTTGGCCTGGGAGCTGGTCTACTGTACAATGGCGTGGGACTCGAGAGAGCCACCGGAGGGTTGCGGGTTTGAAAGGTTGACGTGCATTTGTATGCAGAAGGAGGCGCGTTATAGATTCCCTTCCACCCTGTGGTTGTGCTGCTGCTTGGCTGCTTGTGTAAACACGAGGTCATTCATCGCCGGGATGCTTTCGCCAACAGATCACTACAAAACTACACGGTCTGCAAGGCTGAACACCAGCGCACACAGTGTCTATTTATGCCACGGAGGGATCTAGAGGTCGAGTATGATATATGGCATGCCATCTGCTTATCAGCTTTGACCAGATACAGGTCCCTCTTTTTATAATGTGAAGCCAGATGAAGGTCAGCAAGCGCCTGGTAACTGCTCATATGAGGAGCTTCTCTTTCTTGATCTCTGCTTGGCTGATACACCATCCATCTGATAAGCGTGTGGGGAAGCGTGGCTAAATATGATTATCCCAACACGGGCCATTGCCCTGACGCACAGGCCATGCCAGGACTGGAGGACAGAACACAGCGGTGGAGGCACTGAGGCATCCAACTGAGCCATAAATAACCCCTTGAACAAAATATAGAATAATAAAGAAAAAAAAAAAGAAGGGCACACATAATGCACACAAAGGCATCTTGTGAAATACACGTGGAAACAGAGGCCTAAATGTGGTGGCAAAGATCCATAATCTTCTCTGCGTAAACAAATCAAAATACTGTGAGGAGGCTGAGCGCCACAATACGGTTGGAAGGGTGGGGGTTGGGGGTGGGGGGTTGGAAGGGGTGAAAACGGGGGAAGTCTGATAAGGTAACAGTAGCAGTTTTGCTGAGAAATGCAGTTTCATCGGCAGTGTTATTGTGGCTGTGTTTACCCTTTAGTACCAATTCCACATCCCTCATGCAGCTTGTCTTTCCACAACTACTTTGAGAGAGAGAGAGAGAGAGAGAGAGAGAGAGAGAGAGAGAGAGAGTGTGTGTGAGTGAGTGAGTGTGAGTGAGTGAGAGAGAGAGAGAGAGAGAGAGAGAGAGAGCAAGAGAGAGAAAGTGTGGGAGAGAGAGAGCAAGAGAGAAAGAGAGTGAGAGAGAGGAAAAAAATGAAAGCCAATCATTCTGCCATCCACTCAGGGACTTTGCCCTGGGTGATTTCAAATGCCTGAGCACTTTCAGTAGGGACGCATAGTCCCTGCAGTGCAAAGATACCATAATGAGAAAAACCTTCACAAACACAAATGCACCTCAGTGAACTGGCTGCTAAGAGTGACTTTACTAAAACGCTTGGTAAAAGCTTGGCGCGTTTCACTGATGACAAACAACATACAAATCCTCATAATTTGTTAGTTTGCAGATGGCTAAGTGCAGATTTTGTGAAAGAAGTGTTTTTTTGATTCACGCACAAATAAACACATCTTCAGTAAACCCTGAATAGTGGGAGGGATGATATTCTTGAGCACAATTTGCACATTGCTGGTGCTCCACGGGGGATGAAAAAGTCAATATTTAAGAATCTTCCCTCAATGTAGCTCACTAATTAAAAATATCCCAGCTTGTGTGCTGTAATCTGTGTAGCATTGCAAACCTGTCCAACAGGACAGTGTGTACTGTCACACAATGTCTAAGCACTGCAAAAAGACTGAGTAGCCGGATTTCCGCCCTACTGAGTGCATTAGATTAGCTGCAATTAATAGACAACAATATCCCTGATATTTGCATATGGAGAAGGCAATTAAAAATAGCAGGTCTAACACCTAGCACTCTCCATCTGTCATTCCCCAGTCCTAGAGACTGTGAGGTGCAGGCTTGAGCAGAAATCAAAGACAGAAATACTACCAACTTTGAGCTTAACAAGAACAGCACCTGTGCACAAACCTGTGCTCACAGAGAATTTCCTCCTCACTTTGAAGCCCATATTGCTGTGAAAGAGGAGGCATTTGCAATAATAATCAGTATTCTAGTGTGGTGGACGCACGGCATATGCTGTACCATATGTCTGGACCAAAGCACAGGCTTTTAATATGCACGGAGCATGGCCCGAATGCAACTGCAGACAGTCCCTGCTCCAGTCGGCATGCCATTTGCAGGGGAAGAGACATGCAGAAAGCAGAAATAAAGCAGCCTCGCTCCTTTCATGTGTCTTCATAACCTCTCTTTTTGCCAAACAGAGAGTGGAAATATGATTGCTATTTAGTCGTTTCTTTTGTTCCATTATTACCTTTTATGTTTGGGCAAAAACAAGTAGAAGAAGGCTATTAGACCACACAAACAGTGGCCATGTTCAAGCTCGGAATTAGTGTGGATGACCTGCGGTTCTTCAGCAGTTCACTATATAGGCCTACATTTTTCCATGAGATTTTCCAGGAGGTTGATATAACTGTACTCCACAGGAGATGTAAAAACAAAGTAATTGAAAATGGGAGATGAGTGAAACTGGAAGTGAAGCTGATGAGATTTGCAGGATAGCGTTATTAAATATTCTATGTGATGTAAGGAAAGTCATTAGATGTTGCCTAATTTAAAATAGATGTAATCAAAAACAGAATTAACTTATGAAGTCTCAAAGCAAGGCAGACGGGCAAAGGGGTAAGAAAAGTGCTGACAAGCCCTTTAACATCTTTTATTATTTACTGTTTACGGGCAGCTAGCTGTGGTTGAAATGCTGGTGAGTTAGACATGAGTTGTGTCGTTGGCAAAGACACAATTATACTGTAAAGAGGGAGATCACAGCCAGTGCCTTGGGCTTCAGTCTACTGCACACCTTTCACCCACACACCCACACACATGTCTTTGTCCAGGATCAAGTTCAAAAAATTGTTGTTAGGCAGCAGTCCATGATGACCCTCACCCCCGCACAAAATTAGTGGAATACTAGCTCGCACAAGTCTGTGCTGGCTGCATGAGATAATCCATTGCATAGCCTTCTCCTATCTTTTTGGAGGTGATGAATTTTATAAAATTTCTCTAGCTTATTTCTAATGTTCTAGTAAAATAATGCAAGTTGCAAGGTTGTCAAAATGCCCAAGGCTGTGACAAGTTCCGTTCTAACGTACAGCTACATTTGGACTAATGAACAAGCCACGTGACGGAAAAATCTGCTGGCAGTAAACCTTTATTCTAATTGAAGGACTTTCGCTGTCACATGAGACATGACCCATAACAGAGAAGAGAGCTCAGCCAACACACCTTGGCCCTCTTAATGGGACGGCTCTTTCACAGCAGGAAGTTACAGGAGCACACATCATAGAGAGCATGAGTCTACTCTTTCAGCTCAGTGATGGGGCCTGGCTTCACACAAAATGGGCTTTTGGGTTTGTTTGTTGCTGTTATGTGATTTCAGCAAACATCTCCATCATTTCCTGAGAAAGCACTGCCAGAGAGGAACATCCACAGAGTTGCACAGAAGAAAGAGGAAAGAGAAAAAAAGACTGAAAGAAAAAAAAAAAAACAGAACGAAGAAAGAAGATTAGAAGGAGAGACAGCCGAAGAAAGAAGAACAAGAAAACATAGAAAGAAAGATGCTGAATAAAGAAAGAACGCTAAACTAATTTGTAGCCTGCTCTAGAAACCCCATAAGGCGAAGGAGCATGCATACTGTTGGACTGAAGTTGTTAATAAGCATTGCGCCTATTGTCTGCCTGCCCCATCGATTACATATAGGCAACAATAATACACTACCATAATTGGGCACATAGTATGAAGTGTTAGTACACTACATGAGAGCCCATTGCAGGCTCCGAAGGGAAAAGACCTGGACACAACCTTCCAATAGGAGGTGTTAAAACTGCTTTAATACGGCCAAATGTATTTAAAGAACACAAGCTGCAGGACAATCCATTTACTGTGTTATATTACGGCAGTAAGCCTACTGGACAGAAATGTTCTTTTCACATCCTTCATTTCCACACATACTATTTGCGGCCATGATTTAGCCTATTTAAAGAAGTTCATATTGCGCTAATTGCATGTCTTAGACTTAAGCGTCTGTTTACATCAACATTCCAAACCTGTACACACAATGGTGTCAAACAAAGTGCAGTGTTGTAGTCATATAAACATTTGTTTAACTGTCCTTATGAAGAGTCAATCACTGTCAAATGAATATGCTGGTGATGAACTGCTGAGTTTCTCCAGCACACACAGATATTATCAGAATTAAACGCTCTCCCTCCCTCCCTCTCCCTCCCTCTCCCTCCCTCTCTCTTTCTCGAGGTGAAATGGGAACTCATTAGATGTTTATGTGTTTGTGTCTGCATTGTATTAATTACATAGACTAACACACACACACACACACACACACACACACAGTTATATTTTCAACCGTACTGTACATCCATAGTTAGTACTGTGTGTGGCGACCTGCTGCAGAGCCCTATCCAAAGGCACGATGAGGCATTTCATCTTTTGATCAGTTGTTGATTATGTCTCCCTTGTATCCACTTCCACTTGGCTGGTATACATGGCACTGACAGTAAAGGATGGCAGCCAAAGGAGCATCCCATAACTGGACTGGTGATAATTAACAATTATTCAATTCTACTTGTTTTTCCATCTTATCAAAGCCCTGTGCATTACCCAACCCCTTTCACAATCTTAAATTCTCTTTGTTGACATTAATTACATGCATGTACCGTACGTCCTCTGCAGCTTACACACACACACACACACACACACACACACACACATGCGCACGCACACACACACACACACACACACACACATCTCAGTCCTGCAGAGAGATGTCAGGAGATAATTAACCATCATTTCATTAATTTACATCCCTAATAAAATGTTGGGGGGTGCTCTGTTAGTAAAACAATTTCCTTTGCCAAGTCAGCCATCTAGGACAGACTATGCAGTGCAAAATGAACAATAAATGGCGCTTTGGAAGTTTGGAATGAAAACAAGAACAGTGGGGCCCTGGGTTAGTCTATCGCCGTGATTGATACCGCCTCCATCGCACTGGAGCATGAAATTATCATTTGTGCTGTGAGTGTCACGTCAAATGAAAAGTTAAAAGCTGCCCAGTGTTGGGGAGCCAACCCTCTGAGCTCACATGAGAGAACCCACAATGCTAATTATACCCCTCTTAGGGGCTTGGGGAGATCAGGGGAAAGAAGCTACGCAGACCAGGCAATAAAAAACACCAACAACAACAACAAAAAAAGAAAACACATTCTATCAGTGGCTGGCATGCAATGTTCCGGGTTTGCATAGTTAGTCTGTGCACGAGAAACACCCCACACCCGATGTGTGTTTGCGTGACAAGAGAGTGGCATTAGCGCGAGCGATGTAACCTGCCTGTCAGATTACATTCTGCAGCTGGGCCCTTACGGTAAGACAACTGGGGAGAGAGAGGGTAGGATAACAGATGGAAGTAGGGAGAAAGAGAAGAAGAGAGAAAGAGAGAGAGAGAGTAATAAAGAGAAAGACAGGGGGATGGGAGCGACTGAGAGATGGGGAGGATGGTGGAAAGGAGCCGTGAACCTTTTTGAAGGCTAAACACAACAAAACAAACAAACCAAATCAAAAGATAAAAGCAAGAATATCAGCAGCGGCAGCAGTTCCATGGCCAGTCCAGACTGGGTGCGGGGTGGGTGGAGAGAGGGGAACAAATGCCAAATGCACTGCGCATAACAAATGGGAATGGCACTAACCAACCCAGCACTCTCAGAGTTCTTCTGCCCTTCATGCAGACTGCACCAAGCGCCAGTGGAGCTGAGAAGCAGCAGGAGGAAGAGGAGGAGAAGAGGAAGCCAGCACTTCCAGAGCACTGGACTCTGAGCCAATGATGAGCATGATCATTACAGGAACGTCACAAGGACGGGAGGGAGGAGAAACGCCAGAGCGCCACAGTGCACGGTCAGGAGGGAGGGAGAAAGGGAGGAAGGGAGAGAGAGAGAGAGAAGGAGGGAGTGAGGAAGCCTTGCGACTTTGGCAATGAAAAGGCTGGCAACACAATGAAAAAAAAAAGGCAGAAAGAGAAGTGAAGGTAAAAAGGAAGGAGTGATTGAAGTCGAAACACAGAAAGCAGTCCACCCGCAGGCATCCTAGCCGGGAGGAGGCTCTGGCACGGGACAGGAGGTGGGGGTTACTGTACATTAGTGAGCAAGTAGACTACAGAGCCGAGAGCCTCGCCATAGCGAGTCCCGCGTGGGACAGTATACTGACCTGGGCTTGACACAGCACTAGTGGTGGTGGGCTCAATAAGTGTGGTTGGCTCAATAATTGCTACAGGAAAAAAGAGGAGAAGAGAAAGGGACAAAAGAGGACAGTCATGTATCATTAACATAATGGAGACAAAGAAAGAAAAAAAGAAGGAAAGAGAAAGAGAGATTGCATGCAGACAAGAAGACAGAGGGATGAAAGAAACACTTGTGATGTCAGCACTTTCTGCAGTCAACATGCTCGTGGCATTATTTTAATTCACGGAAAACTCTATTCATCTCTCCACTGGGCCAAGGCCGCTGTCTGACTAAGTAGATTTCAATCACATCACAGGGACTGACCCCTGAACCCTGGGATCAAATACCTGATTGTATATCAATTCAACGATCTGAAACCCCACTAAATTAGCAAATTGAACTGAAGCACATAAAGTCACTGTTTAATCATGGCAAAGTAAGTTCAATTCCACCTTTCCAATTTCCTAAAGTTTAAATGTCAAAGATGAAATAAAGTTGACGCCATGGATTTTTGCTTTACAACAGCAGTTAAATGCACTCAGTCCCCTTGTGCCCGTTTTTTTGGCCTGGGAGGATATTACAAAATGGGGCATGCACTGCACTGGCAGAGAGACAGCTGAGCAAACCACAGAATGTTTGACTGTTTACAAGTTGCCCTGTGCACTGAAGATAAACAGCTGATGCTAGGTGAAGCCAAAGCTTTGACACAGTGTATGCAAGGGAGTAAAGCCGTGCAAATATGCATGGCTGCAGCATCCAGCTTCTAGAGACTGACTGCCTCACCCCAGCTCGCATCTTTTCTATGGCTTGTGCTTCCCTGCAAGTGGAACTGAGGACCGACCAACAACAACAACAATGACAACAGCACCCAGTGACTTGAAACGCCAGAAAACAGAATCGCTGAAGGATAATGGGACAGTGTTCTGGTCAGACGCATTCTTTTTCAAAGATTACATGGACCAAGCTTTGAACCCCGCTCAATATGTTTTTGTCTGGAGATGGACAGCTGTGAGCGCCAGGATAAGGCGCATGGTGCCTGTTTCAGTCACTTTCAGATGAAAAGGGGGGGGGGGGCCGAGAGAAAAAGCATTTAGCCGCAGACGAGGAGGAAAGTTCCAGAGGGAGAAAGGATGCTATAAAATTGACACAACAAACTGAATTCATATCAGACTTTGTATAGAGAGGCACTGCATTATCTCCAACAGGGCCACCCAGCAGGCGAGTAAGCCCCGGACACAATAGCTCATCAGCCTCCCTGTGCTCCACACACACACACACACACACACCCGTCTGCTCTCTCATTTCACCTGTCTATTCCATTCCCACCGCCTCACTTGGGGTCTCACTTCCCAGACTCCAAAGCTACTCTTCACCCGCACAGCCACTACTTTATCTTCCCGTCTGCAGTCCCTTTGGATTATGCAAGGCAGACACAGTTTCTTTGATAGCGCAAGATCATATGGTCAGAAGAAAATTAAATCATTTCAAAGCAGTTAAAGGTTTCTCAACATTTTATCATATCAGAAGCATGATTTATAGATTAAGAACCACTCTGTTCTAACTATAAGCCTTTTTCTCATGATATCTTACATGTGTACTACCTCACTTATAGAATTCTTTTATGGTCCCATATGGAGTGTGTGCACACAGCAACTTCTCCATTACCTGTCAGAAACAAAGCATGCATGTTTGTGTGTCTCATTCTCACAATGACGTTGTAAGCACATTCTTTCAATCAAACACCACATCTCATCAGAGATTGTTGATGTATTCGCCAGATGACCCATGCGCTCCCCAGCAAGACAAAGCAGATTACCTGCGCCAAGATTTCATCTTACGCTGTAATAACGTCTCATTTTTCTTCGCTGAATGACAAGGCGCAGAAAATGAACATCTTTCTGGCAACAGGGTGGAATGCATTAACTTGTAGGACTGAGAATGCTGTATAGTCTTCACTGTATATACTTAATTGAGGAACAAAATGAAAGCATAGTAATGTTTGTGATCTACTCCTAAACATTACTTTCCCCCCTCTCTCTTCTTCCGTTCCTGCTATACTTTGGCTCTGACTACTTCTGAGAAATACACTATATTTGGCCTTGAGTGGAGTTGAGTAGAGAGTCCTAATGCATACAGAAAAGAGCACTTAAGGCACCTTGCAGTAATAACAATTATTCTCAAAGTGGAAAGGTATTGTCCTTTTAAAAGAAAGTGCATTTGAAGGCTGGTTTGTTTGGGATGTTTTTTGTTGTTGTTATCTGGTGGTACATGGTTTGTTATCAAACAGGCATTTGTAGCACAGATGTTTAGAGTTCCAGTAGGTTCAAACAGAAATGTGATTCTGTTTCATTGTGGAATACATCTCACAACAGAACACTTAACTGAGTGCAGTTTAACTCATTACAAAGCTATTGTGAAGAGGCGTCCTTGAGTTGGGCTGTCTGGTCACCCGGCACAATGGGAAATAATGTGCTGCCACCATCACAGGTTTCACTGAATCCCTGCACTAGCAGGAGTCAAAAAAAGCAGGTAAGTGCCTCACCATGCACACAATAAAGGTGCCCAAGAAGAGATAAAAGAAACTCTGGGTGAGAACTGGCCCTGATCTGGCCCAGATTCAGCACCACACCAAGGACATATCCCCTTAGGAATTGTCTTCTCTCTGTGCACAATGGTTTTGGGGCTGTTTGATGGACAGGCAGGTGGACAGTTTGGCAGGTAAACAACAAACAAGTAGGCTGTCTGCCAGACTCAGCAGCTGTTGTACTACTGACAGAACTCTACAGGGGCACTTTCACTACGCATACCCTAGCTAGTTCAACAGACTTTCAGCAATGCCAACACTCTTAGCAGCTAATATCAAAAATATACAGACCGATGTTTAAGCATTAGGCTTTTAGCTAAGATACAGTATGATCCAGGGCAATACTATCCTTCCATGACTTAGACACTGTATGTTCATGACAGTATAGAAGCACTGTTACTTATATGTTTCTATCCAATTAGTGTCAAAGTTAAAGTACTCACTACATTCATGATTTATTAGCCCTTGCACTGACAATGCTACATCTATATTGGACTCGAAATCCAATGGGGTTTCCCCGCGCAGGTTCGTACCCTGCTTGCAGCGTTTCTTCTTGAATTTCCCCTTGGGGATCAATAAAGTATCTATCTATCTATCTATCTATCTATCTATCTATCTAGAAGAGCTAAATGCAGATCTATGTCAAGTCATGCATATAACCATAAAATAATAAAGCAAGCTTGGAAACTTTTGTTTTGGTGAGCAACTCTCGAAATACCTATCGCAGGCCTACACTGCATGCTCTTGGGAAAATCGTCCGCCCTATTGTAAATTATATTTATTTGGCAAAGTATATCTGCGGCACATAGAACACTGCAATGCCATAGATGACGAAAAACACCACCACCACCACCAAAAGCAACAACAACAACAAGACACCTACGTGAAAGAAAGACTGACTGATATGCATGACAATGGGCTTTGGTAGCCATTAACTGCCGCCCTCGTGAGCTTGCAGAGGGATTACAGAGAGACAGTGTGTGAAATCCTTCAGTCCCTCCCTCACCCCCTTGGCTTGCCGATGGCGGGGGGGGGGGGGGGGGAGAAAGGGAGAGAGGGGTGGGGGGGGGAGAGCACCGTGAGGTGAAGGAAGAGTGTGGATGAGGGAAGGTGGATGGAGAGATGAACATGGAGGCGGCAGGTGGGAGGGTTTTTTGTGTGTGTGTGTGTGTGTGGGGGGGGGGGGGGGGGGGGGTATTGGTTTGGGATGGGATAATGCAACTGTGCTAATCTCTGGTGGGCTGGGATCAAAGCAGGGCAGCATCCAGCACAAGTTCATGGATCCCACAGAGGCCAGAGGAAGCCAGACTCCAAGAAGACATCTAGCAGCACAGCACAGCACAGCACAGCACAGCACAGCACAGCACAGCGTAGCCCAGCATAACACTAGCATCCTACAAAACCACATGACCCTCTGAGCAGGGAGCAGCCACAGAGTCATACATTCATAATGCATGACTGTGCTTCAGTGTTTGTATGATTTAATGCAGATGCAGCAGAAAACAAGTAATGCAAAGTGTGCTTGCATTTGATAAAGCTGTACATACAGTAGAGAGCTTGATGACTAATACTTTGAGAGCTATAATACGACTGGAGCTCCACTGATGACGAAGACTTAAGGGCTATAATAATCTGCATAGAAAAGTGCAAACAGTGAGTAGCCTACCAGTGCAGAGTGGGAAGGACCCTGTGCCATTTGCTCAGCTGGATGGAGCCATAGCTACAAACCCAGTCTGTGCCTGAGCAATTAAAGACCTGCTTTTCACATGCACTTTTTTTTCTGTGCCACACATGATGTGTCACACGTCTGATTGCATAAGCGAGCGGATTTATTGCGTATGCACATACACACTCACATACTCTTTCACACACACACACACACACACACACACATAAATTCATACTCAGAATCCACCCCCACTCTTCCAACCCCATTAGGTGTGTGTGTGTATGTGTGTGCATTTAAGAGGTTAGGGTAGATCCGTACTTCGGGAGATTTGAATTAGTGTGTGTGTGCGTGTGTGTGTGTGTGTGTGTAGTGTCAGAGCATGCCCATGAAAGGCAGAGTGCATATCATGAGCTCAGCTGGAGGGGGAAGATCTGTGGCACAAAACCCTTGAGAGTAGGAGGAGCCAAACACCACTGGGTAGCATCAGCCTGTAAGACGCAAATCCCTTCTTTTAGGGCAAAATCCGCAACACACACACACACACCCACATACACACACACACACACAGATAGAGAGAGTTCATCTATGAACGGTCCTTACAACATAACACAATATCATTCTCAGTAAGAGTAAACACAACAGTAAGGCCGAGAATCTTGATATTCCTGTACTCTGGCATGTTGAAAGTTGTTTTCAATCCCACACACCTCCACGTTTACTTCATCAGATTCTCCTAAACTCCCAGGGGAAACATCAGCCCACTCAAACGCGTGGCTCTGTACAAGAAACAGCCTGGAGACAGAGGCATGTTTCAAGTAAAAATAGACAAGAAACTAGGACAACGTCCTCGACTTTTTATATTGGAATTAACTGGATACTAGAGATATGACTATTTTCAGAATTCTATCCTCAAATAGACTGTTAAACACTATTGCTTTCCATTCCCAATAATCCCTATCAGGAGATATCCTAGTGGTAGGAAGAAGAAAATCAACCATACCCAAGCATACACTTACACACAGTATCACACGCACAGACAAACACAGTACTGTGTCTCTCTTTCTCTCTCTCTCTCTCTCTCTCTCACACACACACACACACACACACACACATTTTCAATCTCTCTCTCAGACACACACACTCATACTCTGTCTGTCTCTCTCTCTCTCTCTCTCTCTCTCTCTCACACACACACACACACATTTTCAATCGCTCTCTCAGACACACACACACTCATACTATGTCTGTCTCTCTCTCTCTCTCTCTCTCTCACACACACACACACACACACACTGCTGCTTTTCATTCTCATCCTAGGGTGAGAGGACCTATTAAATATTAATGTGTCCCTGAGTCCACCTTGCCTAATCAATATCTATTGACTGGTATTAAAATAGCAATTTAAAGTTACCCATGGTGATTTCTGGCCACGGATTTGTTATTTGTGCTGCTTTGGATGGGTGTATGCTGCAGCAATTGCTTGCCATTTCTCATTTGAGGACAGTGGAACTGGCCTCCTTTTGATCAGTATTAATGATAAAGAGCTAGTTTGAGTAGCTCTCCACAAATGTTAGGGGTGAATTCTGCTTTCTGGGTGCTCAGACAGAAACGTCTTTTGGGAGGCCTATTTTAGAGGCTCTTTCAGCTGTTTATGCAACAACAAGTTATTTACGCTTTCAACATTTAAGCGAAATACACACAGCATTTTCAGCTCAACAACACTAGGACATGGTCATACCAGAGATATTTATACATAACAAACTCAAAGCAAAGTACAAAAGAAAACAAGCAAACAAACAAAAAATGGGAACATCAAGAAAAAAACTCCATAAGAAACAAACTGTCAGGTGTTTCTCTGTCTACTATTGAGGCACGCATTCATAAAACAGGATCAAGCAGAAATCGGTCGACGCTGGAGTATTCCAAGAATGACATAATCAACTCTCAGGACCACCAATCAGCAGGAAGACGAGGTGGGGCTACTTACGGAGCAGAGGCATGCTGGCATTGGCCGTTCCCAGCCGGTTGATTGCCACACAAGTGTAGTTACCATAGCGATCCTCTGTCATGTTTTTAAATGTGAGTACAGATCTGGAACTCTGGTTCTTGATTTCAATCCCTTGTCCTCTGTATAGCCTAAGGAAAAGAATCCCAAGTAAGATATGATTCATTTATTGACCAAGTTTATTGACAGCCATTAGATTGGCAAAGGAGATTGGAGATAGTCAAATAAAGGGAGACCACCTAAAATAAATGTGTGCTGCTCACTCAATAATTGAACACATGAGAGTGAGAAAAAGACCAAAACAGGCTGGACTGACTGCAGCCATTGTAGACCTTATCATTCCCCACAGTCTCCTTTTTTAGTAAACAAGCACAGCATTATGCTGACAGTTATAAAAATATGCTTCAGTAACAGTGGAATCTGCCAGCACTTAGGTATCCATCGAGTCAAGCTCAGCACAGCACAGCATAGCACAGCACAGCACAGCACAATACAACAGAACACAACACAACACAACACAATTCAGCACAATACAACAGAACACAACACAACACAATTCAGCACAATAAAGCAGAGCAAAACACATCATGGCACATTACAATACAGTTAATATCACAGCAATATACACTATCACAGCACACAGCACAGCAGAACACAGAACAGCACAACAAAACCCAGTACAATACAGCACAGCAAAACACGACAACACCCAATGCAGGTGTACACAGCACAACACAATACAATAGACTTTTTAGTTTCAAAACTGATTTCCGGTTTTGCATATTGCTTGATGCTGATACCAATCTAATATCCCCATTAAATTAGGCAGCATCATTGTCAGCTTTAATCTGCCTATTCTTTTAACATGGCACAATGTTCCAAGACAAGACAACAAAATAACGTAGATATAAATATAATAAATTAAATAGCATATTTGTAACCCTATTTGGTGAGCATTTCTGATCACCAGACACAACATGAGGTAAGCTTGCTAACATAAACTAGTGAACTATTTTCAAGTTCTTCCTTAAGGTAAATATTATTTCCCCATAGCTCATTTTATTGTTTGTTTGTTATTATGTTATAATGATGCATTAAAAATATTAACTCTGTAGTCTGTGGAGAAAAATAGTGCACTTGGCAGACTACATGGCTGTAGCTTTTTCCATACAACAATAACACATTAAATCACTGAATCAGTGAATGTGGTGACCAAGTGTGTAGAGGCACAACTTAGAATACATACAGATCAGCTAATGCTTTCTGTGTCCTTGAGTGCTCTAGGTAAAGCTAAAATGACTCAATGGTAGACTCAGTGAAAAGGAGAAAGAGGGATGACACATGAGTGTCCTGTCTATGCGCGAGTGACAAGTTCTCACACACACAAACACACACACACACATAAACACACACACACAAACACACACACACACACACACACACAAACACACACACACACACACACAGTGAATTTCATTCAGGAACGTCCTCAAAACCGGCAGAGCCAGATCCTAAATAATATAAACCCCAGAATGATGCCAATATGCCTCCTTAGCAATTTGAATAAATTGAACAAACCCTATAATTACAATTAGCGCAGTGTGAGGCGATGATTCAAATCTCTCTCACTCAGAGTGGGTAAATTATGGGTAATGCTCTAATTTGGTTTTTAAATTCAAGAAGCATCACTTGAATCTATGCTGATTGATATGTGACCAGGGAATAGGGTGATGTGGTTGCACAAACATTTAATTAAACCAACAGGATGATGCATATAGATCATTTGAAAATTTCAATCTTTTTCTGTCCTCTACTGCTTTATCATGTTGTTTGAGAAACCAATTGATCAACAATACAGTTGCTCAGTCCATGACAAAACAGCTTACATGTAAATACAGTGCAGTGGGGAAAGGGAATTTTAGATTCAATTTTGAGTTTTCCTTCTCTGCTTTTCCTTGGGCACAGACCTGGGTACAGTGCACAAACAAGTATATGCTCTTCCAGTGCTGACATCTATGCATCTATACAAATGCCCTCCCACAACCCCTGACAGATACACACACACACACACACACACACACACACACACACACAGAGGTTTACCTCTTGTCTCCCTTGTACCACTCGAAATCTGGAGTGGGGACAGCGGCCACCTCACAGCGCAGCAGGGCAGTACCTCCCAGACTTACACTATGACTCTTCATCTCATGGATGTTGGGGGGGACTGGGGAACATAAACTCTGTGTTAACATACACAATACAGAGACATGCCATATTTTGCAGTATTACACAGTAAATAACTTGTCTTCTCATAGATGCTATTGTGTTAAAGTATTTCTGGTGTAAATACAATACAGGCAGGTACACAGATTCTTTTAAAATCATAAAATGGCCATGCAACCACAGTATAGGCGAATTCATAAATACAATATACATAATAACTACATTTTCAGAAATGCTTCCTCCAAGTGACTTAAAATGAGGAATGCAGCTCATAGACAATGGGTTCAGTTATTTTAAAATGGCACGGAAAACAGAAGCTTAAAAAGAGAAAAAAGTGCAAACGCCCTACAGCCTATAAAAAATGAATTGCATTGTGTTAAATTGCTTAATGGAAGTTCAAAGGCTGAATGGCTGTGGCAGGTTCCGTGAATAGAATATGAAATGTTGTTTGAATTGTTAGGCACTGACTAAATCTTTTTTCCAGGTTCACATATATTTTTCCTTTATACTTGTAGCCATTCAAAATAGAAAACTGGTTTAAATCAGCGCATCAAGTGGACATTTTTCAGCAAAGAATGAATGTGTTAGAATGTTGCGATGTTGTGTCCTCAGTGTTTTATTTTGCTGTTACAAAATAGAATCTTAAAAAGATATGTTCACAAACATTGTGTGCGTGTTTGTGTGTGTGTGTGTTGGTGTTCATACATTCATTTGGACATAATTACAGAGAGCATAGCTATTGAGCACATCAATATGTGTAATATGTTTGTGTAAATATTTAGCCTAGACACACGCATACAGTGTAATGTCCTGTCAGTCCAGTCAGGCCCTGTTTTCTGTAATATTGGTTGAACACTCCTCCTCCTCCTGTCCTAATGTTACTTCCTGTCTGTTCCCCGTCATTTCCTGTTTATTTCCAGGTCCTGTTGTGCTTTGTTTATTTCCACTGTGTGTTGCTATGTAAACCCATCCGTCACCTGTATCTAGTCATGTTGGTCTCCATCTTGTTTCACCTGGTCATTGTTTTCCTAGTGTTTGCTCTGTCCCTTCTTGGTCATTGCTGCATGTTAGTGTTACTGTTCTTGTAGTATTCTTTATGTCTCATGTTCCTCGTTCTTGTAGTGTTCCTCATGTCTCATGTTTGTGCCATACTGCCTCTGCATAGGTCACTACTCTCCCAAAACCGTAACACACCTACAACTATAAACAGCTGATTTAGCGTTGGTGTTTTGATAAAGGAGAACCCAAAACAAAGCAATCCCACTCAAGTGGCTATTAGCATGCTCCTACATATTTCCTAGTCATTTGACCCCATCAGTTCCAATCAGATCTCTTCCAATTTTGTAAACAACCGATAAGGAACCCATTTAAATAGTTAATATGTACTGTTCCTTTAATGAATAAACCCTCTCAAGACTTCAGTTGTTAAATTACTTGTGATGAATGTTTCTAAATGAAAGTGCATTTATTTTCCTGTCTCTTTGCAAGTCTGAGCAAGATCTAAGCTCAGAAGTCATTTGGATAAAAGTCCTGTAACCTTTACTTCCAATTGCATACAGGAAGCAGTCTGGCATGGACTCTTACACTGGGAAATATCTGAAAAAAAAGGGAAAAAAAGAACCATCTAACTCTTGCATGTTTCTTCAAAAATGAACTCCTCCTAACATTTGTCATGAAGCTGATTACATTATTCCTTTTCTCTCTTTGATACACATTTGGCTTCATGCTAAAATTGTCCTTTAAAGGAGTAATAGAAATTTACCTCTAAACACAGGTCTCTTTTAGCTGATACTCATCTGAAAATGACATCTGACAGCACTGAATCTTTTCTTTGTGACACAGGTACAACGGCTCCTGAGTGTGATCAGCTAAGAGTTTCACTTTGCTCCGCAATGACATTTCTTTGCATTTCAGCATTTCAACTGCTGGAAGTTGATTTTCTGCTGCCAAATGATGTTTTGTTTGTCCAATTATCATCCTCTAGCTTCAGTCTTTTGGAGGGCGAAGATGTAAAGATTACAAACAATGCGCTGGGGACATGTCCAGGTCATTCATCACTCAGACGTTGTGTCGTGAGATATTGGCAGCCCTTGGCAGGCAACCTAATAGCAAAGGAGACACTGACCATGATGGATCTCCAGAGCGCTATCTCACAGGCTCCATCAAATAACTATCTTGGAAAATCAACAGGATTCTCCTGTCATTATCAACACACCTGGCCATTGTGCATTTGAAGCCAGGGAAGAAGAGAAACAACTAATTGCCAGATTAATCAAAGGCATTCCAAACGCCTGGCAATAGCCACTTTCAAAATAAATTAAAGTGAGAAACAGAAGGTGACGGATGGCAGCAGGTCAAAAGGAATTCTCTCATCCTGAAGTGCTACTTGTGAAAACCATGTCATTCCAAAAATTCCATCCTGGCCAGAGCTTTCTTGCAAGCATGTCACACTTCCACGCCAGTCTTATACGCACGGCCTGCTTCTGTTTGCAGCCAAGCACGTGCACCTCTGAGCAGCCCATTCTGTTGGCATCGGGGGAAGTATCGTTATCGCCACAATAGCCTTAAGACTTGACTGCAGCAAGACAAGAGCTGACAAGACTGAGGCGGATGATTCATGTGCTTCGCGTGATCTGAGGAACTACCTCTGCAGTTACTCGTCTTTCACTGACAGTCGAGGGTTGGTTTTCAGGAAAAAGTACGTCCTTATCTGTTGCTGCTTATCCACTTCCGCCTCTCTTCATTAGATCAGGAAAAACAATATTTCTGTTCAAAATATTCACTTATTTTTCACCTAATATTCTTAATGAATGTTACATGATGCAGCTAATTAGTAAAAACCTACGACATTATGAGCCTAAACTAAAAGCATGATATGGTCCAGTAATACTGGCCAATATGGCTATTCAACCTCTTCAAGTGAATCCTGGCTATAAAAGCCATGTTGGCCTTACAAGTTGACATCATCTACATAAATGCCATTTTATAAACAATCAATATCAATCAAGTGATGTCTTTTTAAGGTTTTAATAAACAGCATTCTGAGTGTTTTTAAATCCTGTTAAATATATCATAATATTTCAAACACCATTGCAGCCTTAGCATCTACATGTATGCCTCTGTAGACATCATATGTAAGATCATAAATAAAATCTATTATTTTTAACATACATTCTATTTATATTGTTACATACATTGTTTTACCATTCATGTTTATATGCTCATGCTCAACACTATACAACTCACTCCCATTAGTTATAAGCTATGTCAAACTAAATAAGAGCCTTTTTTACATGACACACTAGGATAAATACATCATACAGAGATGAAACCCCTTAAATGGTGAATCTGCTTCCATTGTTTTAGCACTGCATGGATTAAGAGCATAGAGTCTCCATAAAAAATGAAGAAAATGAGGTCCCAAGTGACTTCAGGACAGGCATCAGGCAAAAGTCCATGTTTACACTGTACATGATTACTGAGAAAAGAATGAAAAAAAACACCTATTGTCTCCTGAATGGGTAGGCATGCTTTTCTATCCCTTTTCTTAAATAAATAAGATCAAATAATGGCCTACTTCTTCATCCCCATTCTAAAATGAGTTTTCTTCACAATTAAGAAATAGACTCATCAGTCCATGACTTATCTGCTTATAAACAGAGCAACTGCTCACTGTCATTGTGCCCCTCTGTCAGGCACCTACAGGGCTGCAGCCAAGATTCATTCATTCATTACTATTCCCATTTACATTTTCAAGAATAACATCATGTCTTCTCTCTAATAAACCCAGTCTTTATAAATAAAAGCCATGTTATGTGGGAACAAGAATGGTCTTTGAGCCAACTTAGAATGCAGGCTATGTAAAAATCAAAAAAGTATTATACTGGATGTACTTGTTAAACAAAGAGCCACAAATTGCTGTGGATGTACAAACAAGCTCCTCAAAGCATGTTCTGCTGAGGAATATATCGGTCCCTTCATTGCCTGTTCTGACAAAGAATGATAGCCGCCTGCACAGACATTCATGGTATAAATGTCCAGCTATTACACAGGCATTTACTGGACATTAAAGGTCTGTGTCCACTGCCATTAGCGGATAATATATTTATGACTGGTGGCATTTCAAACTGGTGGCTCAGCTGGCTGTGGAAACCCCTCATCCACGCGAGGTCGCAGGCTGTCTTCCTAGAACATCACCTTATCAAATATATACAATACTATATCTTGCCTCTAGTCATATTGTTATTATTAGATACATCTTATTACATGAATAACTGTGACGACCAGGTTGTAATTTTGACTGACCAAATCTACATGGGATTGCAAGGCAATATTTTCATTAGAACTGAACAGCCAATGTTATTCTGAGGGCATATTAATGCCATATACGGCAGCTTACTAGGCAAAAACTTAATAACAAGTCATGGCTACTAAAAATCTCCCTAAAGGTTTCCCTAATGGCAGAATTGAGCGTAGACTGAACTTAAAATAAAAAAAGATGACATCAAACACCGCGGCGTTGCTAGAAAGGACCTGTGTGTTTGCCTACGGCTGGAAGGCAGAGGCAGTGGCCAGAAAATCATTTTCAAATGAAATATAGTTGTGCCGATGCTGAAGAGGTCTGACAATATTAGGAATTCATTACATCTGGCTGTTCTTGTGGAAATAAGGTCCCGCCAGAATATAAAAAATTCAACACTTCTCCATAGTACCATAATAAATTTTATATTAAGAGGTGTAGGCTCCTAGTGCTTATAGAAGTATCACAGTTGCAGTCCCATTGTATTTGATTTTACAGGAGTCTGTCTCTAAAGGTTAAAATTATGGATGGAGGACCTACAGGGTATGATTCATCTTACCTAAGGATTCCTTGATCACCAGTATAGTGATGATCAGCAATGAGCAGATCTATTTGCTACAAGATATTTTGGGTAATACTATAAGTGCTGCTAATACAGGCCAATACTTTGATTTGTTTTCCACAGAAGCCATGGAAAAGTAGCAAACTAAATTCAAAAGACATCTGAGTGAAATGTTTTGCGGTCGTGTTGAAAAGTGAGATTATGTTTTGTCTGCTGTATAAAAAAAATTCCTTCAGGATGAATCAAGACCACTCCGCCTTCATGTCATTATAAAACTCTAAATCTTTTATTCCTAACACTACACTACACTCTCCACTTGCAGCTCTCCTTGCTATGCATCTTGCAGTCACCTATCCAACAGGTGAATCATGTCACAGGCAAACCTCCCATCTGTTAGGCCTATAGACCATAATGCTCAGTGGTTAAAGTGGGATTTGGCATGAGGGGGAACTCAAAATTTTGTCACAGCTGAATATATTTTTTGTATGCCCTGGATAATATTCTGGAAATTGAAAATTGAAGACTTTACAACAAAGTGCTGAGAAGACTATTCTGGAGAGTCTACATAGTTTGCAAGTGATATAAGTTTAACTAACTGTGCACATGCAATTAACTTGTTTTTGAGGATCAGTCTAAAATTTTCCATGCACTGGCTGAGATATACAACGTCTGTGGTCTTTGCACCTTTTATTGCAAACTGTGACCACTGACCTGAGAATTAAAATGCTGTTGCACTGCCTTCAGTAAAACTTTTAAACCTGTCAATTCAGAAGCAGCTTAATCGAAACATGCTACAGCTTAATTTTATTTTCGTTACAGCTTTGCAGATATTTTAATAAGCGGTCTTAATCAGTAATTACCCTAGAGGTCAACTGCATTTACCTAAAAGCAGTAATTATTTTTTTACAGTAAAGAGATTAATTTTTCATGCATTTAATTACACTTCAAATGCCAATGTCAGTCACAAAGAGCTCAGGCTTTAAAGAAGGCACAAGGCCATTACTGTAACAATAATTAAAGCCACTGCAACAGCCATCTACTCTACAAGGAACTAGATAGGTTTAGAGCTTGATTTTGTTAACTCCATTTCTGTTCATTTATATTGTGTGACATATTGTATGACCCAGCACCGTTAAGTTACACCATTAAGTAGGCTTAATGATCTACTCACAGATGACTGGATATGTACAACTGTTTGCAAATGTGGTCTAAACCTTATGCTTTAACTGACCTTCCACAGAAGTCAAGGGAAGGTCCACTTGCTAGCCCTAATTGCGCTAAACTTAACCCCATAGCTAACTGGTATGTACCCTGAATGCACAATTAGTAGAAGGAATAACACAATGTAATAAGTACCAAGCTTTGATCAAATATGAAGGTTAAAGTAAATCTAAAGAATTATGATTGGTGAAGGAGGTCTATTAACGGTTTGATGAATTGGTGCAGTTGAGTTGGACATTAAACTGGACACAGTATAAAAATGGAGCAGCTGGAGTAGTTGCTAGTCTTGGATAAAGTCATGGCAGGCCTGCTTGGCTGAGAGACACATGTTAGTGCAGATAACCACTTCATCATCCCCGTTTTTTAGGCACTCGCTCATTTACGCAAGGACTTTACAGCGAACAGCCTCAGACAAGGACTGAGTCTCAATGACAGAGATGTCCTTTAGACAGAGGCAGAAACAAAGAGAGAGAGAGAGAGGAGGGGAGGGAGGGAGAGAATGGAGAGTCACTGTGCTCAGGGTTCTTTTTTCCACTTTTGCTTATTTTTAAAGTAGAATAACACCTGTGTGCTTTATTGCTTGTCCTTTCATAGGATCTATTAAAAGTGAAGATATCAAGGATTGGTGCTCAGAGGCATAGTAAGATAAAGAATACTTTGCCAGTATTGTTTAATTACTGTGTCAGTCTGCCAATTTCTATGTCTTCAGATCGCTTGGACAGATGGCTTTTTATTTGGTGCATCAAAATGTAATAAACAGGATAAAGATGGACATTAACCATGATAATTTTATGAAAGGGATCATTCAACAGCCTTGACAGGATCATTCAACATTAACAGAAGGTTGGGGTGGGAGTTGGGTTTGCCCCTGTGTGTGTGTATGTGTGTGTGTGTGTGCGCAATACAATACAGTGATTGTGATGTTGGCCATAAGAAGTAGTTAGGGTTAGGGTTTGCACTGTGATTTCATGGGTGAAGGATATGAACTCCTGACACATCTAAGCCTGTGACTTAGCTAGTTACAAATATCAGTGAGAATAGAAATAAACGTCATAGGCTGAAATTAATTCCCCCATCATAACAAAAGGACTGTGGCCACAGATCAGACACTTCCCCAGTAACCAGAAGTGAATACTGATCGCAGTATGATAGAGGGAGCCGCCATAATGGCCTTCACTTCTCTCCACTCCTCTCCTCTTTCCTTTGTTCCTCCTCCTCCTCCTCCTCCTCAAAAGATGAAGCTCAGATTGATGGGCTCTTTCTCAGTAGTGTGATTCAGCATATGGTATCAACACAGACAAAGAGATTAATGACCTCTGGTGCATCGGCTAGAAGGAAAGACTTTAAACAGGGTGAGAGAGAAAAATAGTGTGTGTGTGTGTGTGTGTGTGTGTGTGTGTGTCTGTCAAAGCACCCCACTCGCTCAAGGAAAAGGCAGATTCCATGTGCCCGATGAGTAAAGCCAACATAATTCATTAATGCTGGACGCGCTCATTACTGTCTTTTCACACTTCTCAAAGACTCATTACCTCCATAATGGAGGAGGCCTTATAACACTGAGATCGGTCCATGCCCAAAATTAATCATCTCTGTTCAGACAAAAAGGGAATTCTCTCATTAAATATTAAGAAAAGTTCCAACCATGAATTTGAGTCAAGATGAAGATCTAAGAGGAAAATGTCAAAGTGAAAAAGATGCTTTGTATTCCCCACCAGAGAAAAAATACGACAAGGCAGTCAGGGGTCCTGTGATCTAGTATGCTTAACAACCAAACCAATAGTGGAATGCACCCGTCAGGGTCAGACTGAAATGTCGGTGCAAAATGGAATGGAAAGGATATAAACTGACACTAAACAGCTTTTTTACTGGTTGAGTTGTGATGTGTAGGATTTCCAAACCTATATACTCTACACCACAGGAAAGGCTTGCCAAACCTATACGCACTACAAGACAGGCTTGCAAAATCTACAAATACATTATACAAGCCAGGTTTACATATAGTATATGTTTGTTATGAACCAAATGTAAACCAAACAGAAATGTCACAAGACATTAACAAACCCACACACATAGACAGACTTACCAGAACCCAAGCAAGTACACACACACACACACACACACACACACACACACACACACACCAAACCCCAAAACAAGACAAAGCAAACACAGACAAACATGCTGCAGACTCATACTCACAGTTGACAGTGACTCTGACGGTCTTGGTATCCGGAGAGGAAACGTCATTACCAGCGCCACACTCGTAGTCCCCTGCTTGATCTCGAGTTATTCCTGTAATATTCAAATACTCCCCACTTTCTTGCTTCTTGGCTGTTGGAAATGAAAAATAATTCACATATTACTTCGAACCTACACACTAATACTACTTGTAAATTGATGATGATTTTGCATGTGTCTATATTTAACTTCTTCATGAAGTGTTTTTGACACCTCCGGATAAGAATTTAATGAGCTACATGACAAGATGGTCTCATTGATGATGATCTTTTGAAAAACTTGCATGTTTTCTGCTGTGATTGAACTGCTACTATAGCCTACATTCTGCTACACAGCTCTGCAACATCATAGAGGGAACAAGAAACATGTTAAAAAAACCAAGCAAATGCAATAAAATCAAGGGTAGAGAACAAATCAAGACAACAATAACAAACAGACAAACAAAAAAGGGAAGACAAAAAGACAGGTTGAGCATTTCTCCTGAAACCAGGAGGTCAAGAGGAATTTACATGTACTCAGTTAAATCAAAGGATGTACTTAGTCTGGAATGCAAGTAGCTAACTATTTCTATCGACTGTATTTAGTTGTCAAAGTCAAAGGCAAAGTCAGTTTATTTGTCAATTTCTTCACATGTACTTGACATACAAAGGAATCGAAATTACGTTTCACACTTGTCCCATGCGTAGACGTTGACAACAATAAAGTGCAGATGCACAACAAAAACAGTTCTAATTGTATACTGATGCGGATGAACCACAGTATTTTCTTTTACCAAAGCTCTCCTACTTTCCATAGTTGTCCGTGTTGTACCATACTGCATTGCCTGCACTGTATGTAAACTGTTCCTTCATGCTCTATAAGGTATATAGGACACATTTCTCCTCCTTTACTGCACTCTCGCAATATTAACACACACAAGCAAGAGAAACGCCCTGATAACTCTTGTCACTCATTGTTCACTTATATCAGTCATCCATAGGCAGTGATGAGATAGCAGCCAAGCAGGTGCTAATCTAAAGCCAATCTTTCCACAGCCACATGAGGCACATGGCATTCTCACATAGCTAGAAGGAGAAGAAGTACAGACCTGTCAGACTTGGAAAGATTTTATGAATACAAATTCCCCTGTTCAGCGTTAACTAATAGACATCCCCAGCTGATTATTTCCATAAAGACAATACTTCTTTGCTTTGCAAATTTCTGAAATACTACATTCATATCCACTGAAATATACATTTTAGGGTTTAAGGGAGAATTATAGTCTTGCGGAAGTTTTACATGAAGGGCTCTGCTTCTGTGAAGAGGGTGGTCTGTACAGCCTTTGAACAAGTCAAGGCAAAGTAAAGGAGAATTTGCCACATGTGTTTGACCAGCTCATCGACAATGGGATGCACTTCAGGTATTTCAGGAAATACAGTAGCATCTAGCGGACTATTCAAATACGGGTTTAGAGTTAAAAATATGCAGTAGGATTCCATTGAGTTTTTTTTTTTTTATCAGCTGGTTTATGTCCATTATAAGCCTATGGAGGGTTTTATTACTATGCTTTTTCCAAGAGTCAGAGGAATACTGTTGAGGTTTTTTAATGCTGATAAAACTGAATCTTTGGATTCGTTGAAAAGAAAAAGTATTCACATTTCTTTCACTTAGGAGGTTGTATGCCTGCCAGTACTGTCTTTGCAGTGATTTAAAGAGGAGCCCCAGAGTGCTCATTTATAATGAGTCCACCATGTAATAATTTGTACAAAGTCAACAATTTCTTGAGCATCTGAAATTAGACCAGTCCATTTCTGAGCCCAAGCTAGCTCTCTATTTTGTATAACTGAGGATACTTCATGGGCTTACCCTTCCTCTAATGTCAACATGCCATGAAATATGTCTATGACAATCTATACTAGTCACAGTGATAAAAAATACAATGATGCTATTTATCACTAAGATCTACTTATGTCTATAATTATGTACTTTGAAAGACCAGTCATGAACATATCCCACAAGATCGAGCTACCGGCCACACTTTATCCTATGGAATTTATGCATGATCCCTTCCGCTGCAGGAATGATGCCATCATCTCTAACATTAACCTGGCCCTCACACATACAAAAGACACTTATGTCAGAATGCTATTCATCAACTTCAGCTCAACATTCAACACCATCACTGCTGGTAAAGAAACACACTGAAAACTCTGATCTGCAACTGAATCCTGGATTTCCTACCACAGGCAGTCAGGAAACATCACCTTGCTAAACACAGGAGCTCTCCAAAGCCCCTGGCTGTGCAGCTGCACAAACCACAACATCAAATTCACCTATGGCACAACTGCTGTGGGTTGGATAAGCAGAGGCAGTGAGAAGGGAGACATGGACCCAGAACATCACAAACATACTGGAGGACTATTGAAAGCATCTGTAGCAGGTTTGGAAATGAGAGGCATTTCATCGGATTGCGGGGATGGCTGAAAAGATCACTAGGGCATCTCATCACTTTCTCTCCAACTTCAACACCCACTGTCTGCACAAAACCACGAGCCCAGTTATGAACACAACATAATCATGCTCTCAGTAAGTCCCATGCACTCAGTAAGCGCAATATAAGGATGAATAGCATCACTTGTGCTCCCTGCATGCCAAATCAATTAACTAAACATAAAAGAATGCCCTTCATAAACAAATGGAGAAAGCAGTATCCTGCCAACTAGTTCAATTAAGATTGAAACAATTAATCTGATATATCTAAAATAAAACTTATTTTGTGACAGAGGGTCATAATGAGAAACCTTCTCACTATTATTTTCTAAAATACGTTCAAGACAGGATCTTTAAAGTGCAAGTAGAAAATCCAGAAAGCAGTGTTCAGACTGAAAAAGAAGATGATTGTTTTGACTTTTTCCTGACCTATTCTTGTAAGCCAATAGGTCCTAAATATTTAGTGCAACCCTAAAATCAATATACAGTAACCATGCAAGTCCTAATAATTTGACCTTTGTTCATTTGAACTGTGTAGACATCTAGTTATGGTAAGACTTTTGATGCATTTACTACCATTGAACACAGTTTTATCCTTGAGACAAAGACATCCACTCCTTCCATTCCTTTATCCTTAAGCCAAAGATATCCATTTCATTCCAGAGTAAGGGTTAACTGCCAGAACAGGAATTCAGGGAGGACTAAGAAGTTGGATGCAGACTTCAGGAAAAAAGGGATAGATGCTTTTCCAGTTCGGGACATACTGTGCCTTTTTGAGCGAGCTGAAGTCTTTTACACTAATGCTAGGGGGAGTTTTTCTTTCACAGTTCCTTCTCAAACATTAGTCAGCAGGCGTGGTAGCCCCACCACACACAGTACAAAGTGCTTAAATAACCCCATAAAAAGACGGCTTTTCCGTGGTGTTTTTTCAAGTCCTCCAAGATAGTAACTGAAGACTACCTAAGACTTTTAACAGCCATCTGTCACGTCAATAGAACACCATGCAATAATTTCAAAGTAAGATAATTCATAATTGCCTGTCTATTCAGTGTTGTGTCATTGAAGTTTCACAAATTGTTCTTTGTAGTCATGTCATACTTTGAGTTTTTAATTAAATTTAAGATTCCATCTTGAGTGGAGTGTGTGTGTGTGTGTGTGTGTGTGTCCTTTTCAGCCTTGACTGTAGAGGGCCATATTTGGTTAATCTCAAGCCCCTGCTGAAACACACGTGGTATGAAGAACTTGCCTTCACTGTGCTGCTTATAATCGCATGTCATTCACTACACTGCATTTTTTTCTCTACGCTTGGGTGTTTTGGACCTCCAGTCCTCAGAAAAGACTTTACAGTCTAGAATGCACGTTAATGGCCCAAGTGTTTAGATCATGCGTTCGTTGAAGACGAAACCCAGAACTTACACTCACTACAAAATGCAGAGCCCAACCTTAAACATGAGTCAAATTTGTTACGTCACGGTACAACTTATGGCATGACCATATCTTGGAAAGGACCTCATAAAACAGGGGTAGTTCGAAAATGTCCTTTGATATAGCCCCATTTTCCCATTTAGTAAAAGCTTCTCGCAGTACGAACTGTTATAGTGAAGTGAATTAGGAAAACTCACAAATGAAGAGACACCTTCTCTAAAGTCTCTTAGGCCAGATCATAGCCAAACTGGGTCAGGTCATATGACAGAGAATCCAATATCTAGGCCTGGTTCAAAAATCCAATGCAGGCATTACAGGCAGGTATGCAGCAGTAGACATGCATGAGACATTGGATGGAGGCAAAAATGGTAAAAATGCCTGGTCAGAATACATCCTCACTTTAATATTACTCAGTGTGAAATCTATTAATATCCTGCTTTACGCTTGGTGGAGGCATGGGCCTGGAAGCAAAGTAAGGTAAACCCCATGCATACACACACACACACACACACACACACACACACACACACATACTGATAAGGTCTGTCTGAGTCAAAGCTAGCTCTGCACAAGCTGCGAACCGCACTGGGACAATCTGTTAAAGGGATAAGCAAGTAACTGGAAACAGCTGAATTATTTGTATGGTGTAAAAAAAACACTCTCTAAACTGACAATGATGTTTCCAGTAAGAGGCTGTAAGAGCTTCAAGGGGTCTCTCCAGAATCCGAAACATAATTCTCTTTTCTGAATCACCCTGAAAACACAGAACATGGCCTTCTACAGTGAAAAACAACTGAAATGGCCACTACATTTAAATTGTCTACTGTAAGTTGACATCATGTGATTTGAGAATTGACACTGGATCATTCATACAAGTAATGTCACCACCGTGTTCACCGTGTCTGCAATATATGATGATGTCAGATGATTTTACACTGAACAATAAGTTATACATTATATCATATTATGTTATATAATATAATATAATATAATATAATATAATATATCATATTATATTACAGTATAGTCCTTACTAGTCAGAGACAGCAGACTTACATTACATTCAACATGGATGATTGTAGAATAAACTGGTTTGTAAGGCTGAACTTAGGCAGCCTAAGGATGCGCTGTCTTATCTATAAAAACAGCGGGGTTGTGGTGTACAACTTCTCTCAAACCAAGCATGAACAGGCCTAATACAATTTGAAGATTTTGTGAAAACCCAAGCCAGTTGGTTACATAAGTAGCCTGCTGTTGAGCCCTTAGTGGAAACTGCTATTGTCAGCTACTGGGATTTTTGAAATATATATCACATTCATGGCATCAGCCCTGGCAGGATCAGTGTGGAATGGTGGTACAGAAAATAATAGCCAGCAATAACCACCAACAAGCTTTAAAACCCACCAGAGCAATGTTTCGAAAAGTAAAAAATTGGAAATGTGATTGCAAAAACAATAACAAAAATGAAACATAACAGCCAAAGCAAAGAGATGAAAACTGAATCGCACCATTTAAAAACACCCAAGGACACATTCAACAAAAGATGATGGTATCACTTCAGTTCTCAGTGGGATGATCAATAGCAGACTATCAAACACCTGGGACACATGGTTCCCTGAGTTGGATATAATATGAAATCCATGGATGGGCAGTATTTTATTTCCTACCTTACACTAGCAAGCCACCGTAAATCTAAAAGTAGCCAATCCATGTGTTGTGAAAGACCCAGCAGCATAGAGAATCAGAACTGAATAATGTGAGTGTACAGACTGTGTGGGTTGGATAGAACTGGGGAAAGGAATTTAAGAGGGCAGGCAGTGTGTGGTGGTAACTCCATGCATACTGCCATCACAGTAGGACCCCCTTGTGTCCTATGCTATCCCCGCGATAGTCTCAGATCGACTCCTGGTGACAGGATTTACATTACATTACTGTTGCTGAGGCAGCAGGTGAGTTTGGCCTATTCCCAGAGGGCTGTTCCATGAGAAACAGCCACCACAACAGTACGAGTAGAAGAAGACACAGGCCAGACGGGACAGAGAAGATGATATCAGAACACACTTATTCTAGACACTTTGGACTGCAGGTTGTTCAGATTTGGCAGAGTTAAAGGCCCCCTATGCAACATTTTTCATTTAATTAATCCGTTTCATACTGTTTAGGATGCTAAAATGAGTCATTACACGGCGAACGAACGGTGTAGAATGCGCCACCGTGGCCAATAGCGGTAGATACAGCACTTGCAATGTTCAGCAGCGCGGTCCGCGTCCAATAGAATGCAGTGCAATACAATGCAATACAGCGGTCATTACAGGGAGCTTGTGAGAGAGAAAACTGAAAGTTGCTTAGCCCCTATTTAAGGGACAGAACCAAAACATGCTGTTATCCGCTAAAGACACACAACAACAAAAATCTATGACTGATGGTTTTGCCATCATTTTAAACATCCACTAATCTAAACCACTATGTCAGGGTTTCTGAAACTTGTGTACTCTGGGGCTCAGTGAGGCTGGAAGGCCCTGCATTGGCCTATGTTTCAGTGCATGTGACGACCCCCGACTCCCTGCAGTGTGTGTGCCCCTTTAGATTACTCATGTCCATTATTACAACATATTATTATTAGTATCATTAGTAGCATTATTAATAATAACAACACAGTAGATAGTAGTAATACAGTAGAAATAGTAGTTCTATATCGCAGGAGTAGGAGTGCCCTTTGCCTAAACACAGAACCCCATTGCCTAATTAAGAATATCACAATAATATTGATTAGTACAGAGGGAAACGGCTGGCAGGTGGCCCGCCCGTAAGCTTCTCACGGACTGGTACTGGTCCACGGCCCAAGGGTTGAGAAACACTGCTCTATGTGAACATTTCACACAGAAACTCCTTGCTCCAGGCTGGTTAAAGTCGATAGCAACACCAATTTTCTAGATGGGCTTGTGAAAGAAAGAAAGGAGGGGATTCTCAGGAAACAGCAAAGGAGGGTTAAGTGATGAAACAGTGATAAAACTCTCCAAATGGAGTAAATAGAGACTTTAAGGCTCTTTTGCTTTTGATGCACAAATAGCCCAGTGAACTATTATCAAAATCTATTAGTGAGAGGTCTGTCATGGATATGATGCATAACTTCTGCTAAAATTAGTGGTGGCCTCTTCGCCACTATGCTAATTAACTCAAACAGGTAGGATCTGCGGTGTCTCAGCAGAAAGATGAAGGCATGCTGAAAAAGGCCCAGTATGGGAAGCCGGAATAGAATTAACCTTGGAGAATGACAACACACATCTCCAGCTCTTTCAACTGGGGTAGGCCACAAGAGAAAATCTTCTGCCACAAGTGCCTTTGGATTTAGTGAAGATCTGTAGCAGCCGTGCTTCCTGCCAAGTCCTGTGAGCTGGTTCCAAATGGAAGGGCCTTCTTCTTCTGCTCGGGCTTAGCCAAACTCCTTTTGCTTCATCATTTATATCCTCCCTATTCTTTTCTGCAACTCAGCCCGTGCTTATCAGGAAGATTAGAACCAACTCGCAAATTGCCAAGCTCTCTAAGACACTCTTAATGAGCTTCAAATCCACCATCACACAAAAGAAATGAGTCATGAACACTGACCAGTGCTTACATGCTAAGAGTTACACATTTCAATGACTATATGATAGTTCATTCATCTGATTACGACATTCAAATATTAGGTTACATTAGGTTGAATTATTTATACTTTTTAATGACAATTTTAGATGGATGTCAAGAGAGGATTGTTGAGCCGTGACATAACACAAATCCATGCTGTGTTAATGTCTGGTTTATGAATGCACATTACATGCAAATGTGTCTCTCTTGTTTCTTGTCTTTTTTTATAACATAATGTTGAAAACAAAGCAATGGCATTGTGACCAGCTATCAGACACATTTGTATGTACAAAACATAGAAAGGCATTTTAGTCAGCATTTTCAAAGGGTCAAAGTTGAATCCCTGAGCTTTGGGTCACAAAGGAATAGCGTATCAAAGCATGTTTTGTGTTGACTCAAACTATGCATGCTATTTGAAAGGCTCTCCCAGTTCTCCTCCATTTCCTCTGACGTAACTAGTGGCCCATATCAGAATAGTGTGACCCCTAACAATGTTAGGGAGGAGAGATACAGGCTGGGCTACATCTAGCAGGAACCTGGAGCAATCTAAATACTTCAATAAAATAAAACAAAACAACAAAACACTTTTTAAAAGGTACTTAGACGGCTCCAATAATCTCTGGGTTTAGTCACCTAGAAGTAGCCCAGCCTGTTTCTCTGATCCTGCAGTCCCAAAGAGGCCAGAACACAAGCAACATATTTCTTACAACATTAGGGAAAATTCTAAAGGGAAACCATTCATAATCACAGCATTTGTTGATATTTGAATGCTTTCATATAATAGGGGATAGGCAATTGGACTTACAGATTACTAATGAAACATTAATGAATAGCCCCAAACTGTCACGACATAACAAACAACAAAAAACATCACTTAAAGAGAGAAATAACCAACCACCAGATGAAATACAACCTGCATTGACGGTTTATTATT
The DNA here is from genome assembly GCA_017657215.1 of Limnothrissa miodon. NCBI lineage: Eukaryota > Metazoa > Chordata > Actinopteri > Clupeiformes > Clupeidae > Limnothrissa > Limnothrissa miodon. Next base: position 189,624 of record JAGFZM010001170.1, read on the forward strand.
TAAAGTAAAAAAGAAAAAAAAAGTCAGTGAGAAATAATTAATCAGCCACAGTGCTTGAGGCTTCAAATGAAAAGTACTTTCATTTTAACAGTGTCTGCATGGGATGCCTGGCCTAAAGCTTGACCAACAGAAGAATGGGCCTGCAAGGAAACACAAAAATTCTAAAAGGGATGGCAAATTCTGCCTTTGGGAGTAAGACTTTCCATTTTAACTTGTGATTGCTTACACAAATTGCCACTGTGTCAAAAAAAAAGTGCTACTCACTGAATCCACACTGTGTTTTTAATGCAGTCTTTGCTGTTGTTGATGTGTTTTTCCTTCCTATAATCATGTTGACTATGGGTCTGGCTTTATTAGCTGTACTGATGGTGAAATACAGGTGCACTGGGACTGCTACTCTCCCTGTGCCTCCTCACTCGGCTGTGATATCAATCAATGTGACTCTCGTCCTCCTCCATTACTCACTCACTGCTGATGAAAACAGCAGGGAAAATAAAGCAATCCTTTTGCCAAAGTCAAGTTCATCACATTATCAGCTGTATGCTTTCTTTCTATATATATATATGGACAAACAAGTAGAAATTCAATTAGTAAGATTATAATACTGAAACAGTGAGAAGAGTGTTAACCCCAAGCAAATAAAGAATAAAAGCGAAGCACATGAGGGGATCAGGGACAACTGTGTGTAGAAAAACCCTCATCCTCTCTGACGTCCTCTGAATCATCTAAAGGCATACTAGTGTTGATGCTAGCATCTGTGCCTTTTAGCCTGGTTGGCAGCATGCCGGTCTGCCATTCCCGAGGTCACAGGTTCGAGCCCAGCAGGGGATGTGACACAACACGGGCGGTAAGCTAAATAACACACGCTGGGATGCACCAGGGAATTTGCCACTAATCCCAGGTTCTTGGGAATGACCTGATGTGCCCGCATTTTTTCCCACTCTCTCTTTCTCTCCCTCTCTCCTATTCTCAAAATATCACAAACAAGATGAGGAGGGGTGGGGGGTGGGGGGTGGGATTGACCAATAATGACATCACTATATTCAGCAACTGTATGTGGGTCACAAACATTATCCTGATATGTGTTTTAACTATATATCTCCATAGGCTGTCATTTGACTTGATGACAGAAATGGTGGCTGCAGAGTATAGTACGCTGGGCAACTCAGTCCAGCAAACACAACCCAACAGCCCATTTTTTATCCCTTCCTGTGTGATGGTGGAGGAGATAAATGTGTGTTTATTTAAACTCACCTAATGGAGTGATGTGTCTCCAGGAGATTGTTGGCTCTGGCTTGCCAGAAGCTGTGCAGATGAGTGAAATATTGCTGCCTTCATTTACCGTTATATCAGATGAGATGTCATATATCTTGGGAGGAACTGGGAAAGAAAGTTCAGCATAGAGAGAAGGAGAGAAGACAGAGAAAAAAGAAAGAGAATCAGGATTAGTTAACAACATTAACTTGAAGGCACTAATCTACTAATGCTGACAAAGCATTTTATGTAATGCTAGATTTACAACACAATGCTTCTAGACTACTGGAGAAACAACTTGAAAAACACTTTTCAGAACAAAAAAAGCTGCTTTAGACCATCTATCCCTGAAACTGTAGACACACATTTCTAACACCTTTTTATTTGCACCCACACATAAATACTGTACACACTCTCACACACACTTTTTTTTAAATGTGCACCTTGAAAATTATGTAAAATAAAAATAAAAATAAATTGTTCTTTGAACCCCAATAATAGCACAGTGTTGGGAAAGTTCACGTTCTACATGAACTAGTTCAGTTCACAGTTCATAATTTTAAAAAATGAACTAAGTTCACAGCTCCAAAAAATGAACTATTTCAGTTCTTTTTTTTCAGTATGTTGCAAACTATAATTTTTTGTCCTCAGGTGGCAATTATTTAGTTTAACACTGAAACTGTGTCATATCTTTCCTATCCAGTTTTTAATTCTTATCTAACCAGGGTTTACATTAACATTGAAGGCAGAGCCTTCCCCATTGTTTTAACACTTGTTGTTCAGATTAGCTGAGGACGTGAATGAAGCCGATGGGCAAGTTTGCACAGAATACTACTATTGATAGTAACTGAAATTAATTATTGATATTTTGTTATTTTGGTAAGACAATTTATAGTATAAGAAAGGTATTAAACTGTATGTGTAGAGTGATTTTGGTTCAACTAGTTTATAGTGAGATATTTATTGAACTGAGTCCCTTTAACAATAGACCAAGCCACATTTTCCCACTCTAAGATTACTGTAGATTTGGTGGCACTACAAATTTATTGGAGCAAAGTTTTTCACCAAAGTAAATAGTCTAGTTTGACCAGAATGAGGCTACTGTGTGTTTTGATTTTGGTGGTTGGTGTTTGGTTTTGGTTTTGATGGCGCAAGCGACGCGACACTGGAGGAGGTCGCCGTTGCCAAATTGGATCTGCAATGCTCTTGTGCAATATTGCTCTCGGGGTCCACGCAACTTTGGCGCACATGTAACTTTTGACTACAGGACTAAACAGTGTGTTTTTCGCCTGGAAGGCATTATAGAAATTGGCACTTTGAACAAAATAAAGAGTGAACGTGCCGTTCAGACACCAGAATGAACACGTTCACAGTACCGTTCATCAGGGAGTAATACAGTATGTTCAGTTCACGTTCACCAAAACTATGAACTAGTTCATGAACTTTCGTTCAATGAATGCGTTCAGGTACAACACTGTAATAGTGTATGCAAATTTGTGTGGCTGAAAGTGACCCAGGAGCACAGCTAGCGCGTTAGTTTACAGGATTATTTAAAAGGCTTAGAATTCCTGCCTCCCCTGGCAAATTCATGAAGCAACAGGGGATTGGACCAGAGACGTTTCCAAACGATCTTTGGTTGGACCATGCAAATATAGGAGATGTATCTTAGTGCTGCCGACGTCAAGAGTCACCTCGTTTCAGATTCAGAGCCTTTTTCAGCCCGGCCATTTCTAGCTTGAAATTTACATGTAGAACGAGGCGGAAGACAGCAGTTGAAGTTTTGCTATGGTCCATTGGATACCATAAGCTACCTAAAACCAACAATAACAAGGTAAATGTGGTTTGACATTCTATGGGCACTTTAAGATGATGTGTAAGCTAATTTAATCTCTCAACTCAGATCCTTAGATCATTAGATTATAGTATGTAGGGTTAAAGGGAGTGATTAAACATGACATGAAGCAGAGTCCTCTTAAACCTCCTTAGCCAAAATGATTCCATATTCCGATATTATTCTAAGTATCATAGAACATGTTTTTTTGACCATCAGAAATGTGTGCGTCTAAAAGTGACCCAGGAGCATTGCTAGAGCGTCGTTTACAGGCTCATTTGAAAGGCTTAAAACTAAACAAAACGTATGATCCAGTAAAATAAACTGCCTCAAAGAGGGCCTGTTATATTGACAAGCTCTTTGCTTTTCCATGGTGTAGTCAACAGCTTTTAGGAGAAGCACAAGAAAACGATACGCCATTGAGGCTTATCGCATCTATTGGGAGTTGACAGGATAAGAAACCCGACCCATCACTACGGCTGATAAAAGCTGTTCAACAGTACAACTCACTTTGATCAGGTTGAAAGGGAGTAATGGCATTCTATGTGTACAACTCTGTCTGGGGAAAAAAACTACTATCTGCTCACATTCTTTTCTGTTAGAAAAGAATACTGTATCTCACAAGGAATGTGGTAAACTGCCTATACCAAATTAAATATTTGACCATACCCAATGATGGCAGTCAAGTTCTGTCAAAATACCACAGATTTTCTGTGCAGCTAAAGCAGCTACCTAATCCTTGCTCCTATCCAAGTTCTTGTAGCCATACTGTATGCTGCCTGACTAAAAACCTTTATTTAATGACCGTTTTTTGTTTAAACTTTAAATGTTACGTTTGCAGTTTTGTAAATAGAGGCTTGCTAAACAAAGAAAGAAAGGAAAGAAAGGTATTTATGAAAGTGTATACATCCTTGTTTTTATAGGATGTTGGATACAAATGATTCCCTCACATTTTTATAAACAACTTAGAGAAACAATATTATATTTTGGTTTGGTTAGGTGTGCCATTAATATGAGTTGAGCACAAACAATGGGTTCAGTTTGCCACAGTCTGAAAGCAGTGAGGTAGTTAATATAAACAATAACAACAAAAAGCTACAGATACCCAAAGACTCCCAGGGAATAAAGCCCTAAGGGCAAGGAATAAATACAGCAATAAGAAATCTCAGTGGACCATAAGACAGACTGTGGCCCAAACCAATCAGTTGAAAACATTTAGTTTTGCTGTGGGGAAGAGACACAGACCCGCTCCAGGTTCTCATAGCCTTCCACTCAATCTGCATCCACAGATAATAGCCAGGGGTCAACAGCGACCAATATAACCCTTTTCTGGTCTTTAATTGAGCATATAATAATGCCCACTGTTATTTACACTTTAACCTGGTGATTATTACATTATTATTAGTTTTTTTTTTTTTGCTTTTTCTGGACTCTAGGTCGAAGGTGAGCCTCCCCCACTTTACACTGGCTAATTCAATTATGATCAGCCACTTTCCCATTCATGGTTCTAGCAACCTTAGGTATGACAATGACGGCACAATTGGCACAATAAGTCAACAAGCTCCCATTAACAACTCTTGCCATGGCAAGGCGGGGTGACTAGCTTTGTTGTTTTACTTTGCGGCTCACTTCATCAAATGCACCGTGATTGTCATGTCACGTTTGCCCACTCCGCTGCAATTTCGGCAGCACCTAAGCAGGGATCTGTGTATGAGTGTGTATGTGTGTGAGAGAGAGGAAGGGGGGGGGGGGTGATCAAAAGAAAGAGAGAGAGGTCAGACTAGTGAGTGTGGAGAGAGAGAGATAGAGAGATGGATGGGGAGGTGGTAGAGAGAAAGAAAAAACGAGGGTATAGTAATGAGAGAGTCTTCCACAGCTGATCGGGGTGCTATTATCTTCTCCTCAGCCAGGGAATGAATAAATAAACCACTAATGACGCCACCTTGAATTACGAAAACGCTTACAGCGGCACTATTACAATGCAGAGGTTTCCTTTGTGTAAATGGGATCCATGCTTTACTTTTATATAAATTCTGACAGCATCTCCTAATCTGACTGTTGGCTCAAAATTGCAAGTCCCCATTACTTTACACCTACTGGCAGAACACATTCCAATTATAGAACTGAGGACACACGTCCTCCTGTCACAACACCAATACAAGCACTGGCCTGGCTAAAGCAGAGAGATGGGCCACCACAAAAGGATGCTCTTTGGCCTAGATGGCCTTCTGTGTGTGTGTGTGTGTGTGTGTGTAAATGTGTGTGTATAAGGGACAGAGAGAAACTGAAAGAGATATTCACAATCTATGAACGTTTAACCAAAAATTAAAGAGAATACATGCATTGTAATCAATTGTAAATAAGAAGGTTTTTCACTGATCTTATCTAAGCAATCTGAAGGCAATTAGGATATTTCACACAGGAAAAATTGAAAAATATCTTTTAGGGCACTTTCAGACCTATAATTCTATTGCTTTGGTCCGCAAGACTCAGAAAAATGTTACAATATTGCAAATAGATGTGGGTACGGTTTGCCTTCAAAAAAGGTTGCAAAGACCATAACCGCTAATGCTGCTGAACTTCACGCATTTCATTGTATGTGTTGGTAATTTTCTTCAAACAATTCATTTTGAACATGATTCGTGACTGGGACAGACAAACCGGCGATCTTTTTGCAGATTAATCAGGTATCCCACTGGTAAAATGATACAAATACAGTCCTGCCGCACATCTTTAATGTGAATACAGAGAGGCATAGGCTTAATATGAAATTTTCAAACAAACGAGAAGATAAAAAAAGAGTCACGGAATGAGCAGAAAATGAACTAAATAATTTTACCCACATTCTCATCTAACACCCATTATGCAATAATTTGTAAGTTAAGTTTGGTCCAATTTGGCTTATTTGGCTAATTTGGTTATTGAATTTTATACCCAATAAAATTTCTTTAAATATAGACATAGGCACATTTCCCAAACTCGGTGCTGCAGTATGACCATGATGTGAATGATTTTGGTAGAACTAGTTTATAGTTACGGAATTGAGTGTAGTACGACCACAATGAGTGGTGTGGTTTTTTTTTTGGTGTTATAGGCTACAGTTGATACATTTCACCAAACTAAGGGATGTGATGTGACCTTGGAAACATTCCAAAACCCTTTGGTAATTTTGGTGTCTCTTCACCCTTTGGTAGTGAAGTTATTGACATTATCTGTTTGCGTTTTGCACTTTGCAGATGGTCCCTGAGCGTTCCTTTTACGTTAGACCGTGCCTATTTATCATATATTTAAATAGACTACATATTGTTTGAACGAAAGTCTGTTTGTAGCTCATTGCATACCTTACCCCGTGGAATAGAACCGTATATATTTTAAGTTTGTTTTGTTTAAGATTTATTGAGTTTGATTAAGTTCGAATCTGTCATTTTTTTATAACTTCAGTGACTTTCTGTGCGGTAAAAATAATAGCCTAATTCCTAACCGTGAGAAATCGCAAAGCGGGTGTAAGAATGGGGGAAGTTGAAATGAGTGAGTTTAACGGCCAAAATGTGAGGGTCGAGAGCCCTGATTGTAGCCTACTACAACACTGTATTTCATTATTTCTGATGGGGGATTATACTGCCATAGAATAGCCTATTCACTCGCAGCTACACCAGAGCCTGCAGCTTTGAACCTATGAGTCTTTGCTATTTCGTTTATTTAAGCAACGTGTGTAGGCATTAAGCACCGTTTTCCGACATTTTGAGCTTCTACTAGCAAATGAAACACCTCATGACAATCTACTGACTTATTTCCAATTAATACGTCAATACGTTACACGTTAATAAAATCAGTCTCGTTACCTCTAGTGCCTCCGGTTGACGGATATCCGTCATAGGATGGAAAACTTTAAGCCATGCCATCATGCACATTCTCCTCACTTGAGGTTAATGATGTCACTGAGTCTCTGTGCTCTACCCTGAGGTTGTGTCTCAATAGGCTATGTCCCCTATCCACCAAACCAGCTTGGTCCTCCCAGTCACATCCTTGGCTCGATGATTCCATCCATCAACGGCGTACCAACCTCACAGCTGCTGAAAGACATTGGCGCAAAACAAAAAATCTCTCTGATGCTTCATTTAACCCCCTCACTAGAACAACTCCTTACTTGCAGCCATCCTACAACATGCCCATTGGACCTGATTTCAACTAACCTTTTACAATCCATAGTTCTGACTATCACACCAGCCATCACACATGTGATCAATGCTCCACAGTCAACAGGAACCTATCCTGCTGCATTTAAGCATGCTGAGGTAACACCTCTGCTCAAAAAACCCTCTCTTGCTCCCACTCAGGTGGGAAACTACAGGCCGGTCTCTCTCCTTCTGTTCTTTGCTAAAACCATTGAAAGGGCAGTCATCAAACAGGTTACAGAATTCTTGAGCCAACAAAATCTACTCCACCAATTATTCAATGTGTCCTGGCCAGGGCACACATCTGTACCTTACCATCTTGCAACAGGAGTGCCCCAAGGATCTGTGTTGGGGCCCCTTCTCTTTGCCATTTGTACTGTACCACCTAATTGGGCCAAATCATTCGCCAACACGGCTTCTCTTACCACTACTATGTCGATGATACCCAGCATTGGTCATTCCCACCCGATGACTCAACTGTCTCAGCTCAAATTTCAGACTGTCTCTCTGACATCTCTGCATGGATGCAATACCACAATCTCCGGATAAACCTCTCAAAAACTGAACTGCTGGTTCTCCCTGACAAACCAACTATTCACCACAACATCTGCATCAACTCTGAATCTTTGTCTCTTTCTCCCTCAAGAGTTGCAAGGAACCTAGGAGTTGGCTAACCTTCAAAGACCATGTTGCCTCTGTTGCCCGGGCCTGCTGCTTTGCACTATTCAATATCAGAAAGATCAGACCATAACTAACCCAACAAGCTTCCCAATTGCTGGTTCAAACTATGGTCCTCTCACATCTTGACTACTACAATGCCCTTCTAGCAGGACTTCCAGCCTGTGCTATTAAACCACTTCAAATGATCCAAAATGCTGTGGTGCCTCTCATCTTTAATCAGCCCAAGAGGGCGCATGTCACCACTCTGCTCATTGAGCTTCACTGGCTGCCCGCATCAAATTCAAATCATTGATGCTAGCCTACAAAGTGCTTAAAGGATCTGCCCCTTCTTACCTAAGTGCTCTCATAAAGGCTTATGCTATCCCCCGTCAACTCAGGTCCTCAAATGACTGTTGTCTGGCAGTCCCAACACCTCACCCAAGGCAATCCAGACTCTTCTCATGTGTTGTTCCACACTGGTGGAATGACCTACCAAGCACAATCAGAACAGGGGCGTCTCTTTATGCTTTCAAAAAGCTCTTGAAGACCCAGTTATTCAGAGAATAGCTTCTGTCCTAGCACTTGGATAACCTTCACTGAACTGCTCTTGACTCCACTGATGCACTACCTAGCGCTGTGCTCTTTAAGGTTTCTTCTATGTAGCTTGATTATTATCCTCCTTTGTAAGCTTTGTATAAAAGTGTCTGCTAAATGCATAAATGTAAATGTAATGTACTGTAAATGTAGAGCAGATAAAGTGGTTCGAGACTACTCCTTCAGGCAGGTCTCGGACGGTAATATTCGGTGTGCGCCAATGTATTCACACCAATCCAAACCGGACCAAGGGACCAAACACGTTTGATGCAACCCAAATGCTTTAGGTGTGAAAGTGCCCTTAATGGCTTTGAAGGAAACACTACCCGAATGTGGGCCAACACTGGGCAACACCAGAGCCAGATCAGCCCACGTCTTGGGTCTGCTGAGTGTCAAGTAGTGCAGTTTTTTTTACAAACAGCTTTTCAGCTGGACTGCTTAGCCCAGATCAACGGATGGCCCTGACTGACTCTCTGACCTCATGCTTTTGAGCCATGCACACTCAAGCCTCATGGGACATTATGCTGTCAATGCCATTTGTCTTCCACGGCAACAGTAAAAAGGTACAAACTCAATTACTATCTGAACACTGAATAGAACAATAAATAACCTGCTGCTAAAACGAAGGACCATTGTTCCTCCAATAACTTTATCTAAAATCTAAATAAAGTTGTTGCTCTAGGAACAGTCAAAGATAGCTTGCAAGATAAAATTGTTAAAGATGTGTGTTATAATTTTTCATCTCACAAAACAGGTGGGAAAAAACAGAAGGTGAGACATGCTTCTTCTTGGCAACAGTGCAGGGTGTTTATCACATTGGCAAACAGCTCTGCACTCATGCCAAATGTTTTGAAATAAATATTCATCCTCAAAGACATCCTCAAAGACAAATGTTGCTTACGGGCCAACATCGGGCCCGTAAGCAAGTTTATCAAGGAGGGCCCCCTATACAACACGTGATCACGCCAGTAAATCATGTCCAGTAAAAGGCTAGCTACCATAAATAGGCCGTTACTGCATGATACATTTGACAGAAGTAGCCCAGATCAACACCACACACAAAAAAAAACTGGTGACGGCGCACCTCAACAAATGCATACACTGCACTCTTTGGAGCGAATAAACACCCAATAAACAAAAAAATCAACACCTTATCATTTCAATACTTAATATGCTCACTTACACCATAGCTGCATCTTCTGGGCTTTCCTCTGTGCAAAGCTTTTGATCAAATCATTAAGATCCAGTGGGTGCGCAAGGGCATTCTCTATCGATAGTAATGTTTTTTTGTGATTGGAAATTTTATTGGTTTTAAACCTTAATACAAGTCACCAGTCACATATGAAGACCATGGAAAAATTCCTCACGCAAAAAACGAACAAACAAACAAAGGGCAACTCAAGCATCAGTGCATGTATATACTATCGATAGTAATGGTAACATGGCGAGTCCAGTCCATTGAGCTTTTAATTCGTTTTAGCTAGGAAAATGTACGCTCTGCAAAGATCACGGTCATTGTCAGGAAAAGCACGAGAACAGTGCAAGCTTATCAGAAACTCACAAGTTCAGTGTGTGGTTTATTTTAGCATGTAGCCTAGGCTACCTGTAATATGCATGTTCAGTTCACTACCATATCCCATAATTCCCAGTCAGAATGTAAAATAAAATACAGATAAATGCAACGTTGTTGTTAAGGATCACTGTTATATGTTTTCAATATTACTTATAGAATGCTTCAATGTCACACCATGGTGTAAGAGTATGTAATTCTGATGAAGATATAGTTTGCCCATTCACTTCAAATAATTCGAATGGCGATTTTCCTTGATAGCTCAGGCTACATCATGTGTGCTTATGTGGTCGGATGAGATTCTTGAAGAGGGACACCATTGAGCAGAATCGTAGGTTATTACAGTGAAAGAGCCTGATCTTCCGACATGTTATCGATAGTAGGGCCCGGTCTCTTAACTTGCTAGTGTGGGCCCCAATCCGCCCCGGGCCCGTAAGCAACTGCCCTCCCTGCTTACCGGTAGTTACGCCCCAGCACAACATGAAGTACCATGATGAACAAAGAGTATGGAACCCACTCTTTGTTATGAAGAAGGAATATCAGTAGACAGAAAGACCTCAGTTGCTGGCACAAAACCTCTCCCACTGGCTGGTTTTTGGATGCAACTAAACAAAGGCTTCTCACTATTTTTTGATAACAAACAAATCATAAATGTACAAACATACTGAACCAAAAATAAAATAGAATCAAAAACTGTTTTTTTTTTTTTTACATCAAATTTAATTATAAATGGAATTAACAGTAGGCCTTGTCTATATTTGTAAATTAACTGCTAAAGAATTTACAGAAATGTTGATAGTCAAGACCCATGCCAAGCCGATAATATACACCTCACTTAAGAGAATTTACACAGTCAACACAGATTTTGAATTACCCTAGCAAGCAGCAGCCCATAAAAAACAAACCAACTTTAAATCCCTTAATTAGGTGTCAGACAAGGAAACAAACCACAAAACTGACACACTGTTTTACCCAGTGGAATTATCCCACTCCACTCTGCCACTGCTTATTCTGCAGGAATAAGCAGAATGCAATATAAGTTCCCCTGACAATCTCCTAACTCCACACTATTACTTTTCCCAAACACAACACCACCCTCCCCCTCCCAGACTCACACACACCTACACCTCTTTATTTTTCAGGGTGGTCTAACTTCAAATCGAAGCAAGACAGCACTGTCAAACAAAGGTGTTGTCTATGGACGTAATGAGAGACATTAACATATCTGAAGTGATTGGGTCTTTTCAGTCCTGGTGCTCGTCAAACAATACGTTGCGTTTGGCAAGGTAGCGGAGCCAAATCCTATCATCTTGGCGAGCAAACATTCCCATTGATGTCAGCATTCAGAAGGCGAAACGTCTTACTGATGTACAGCAGGCCTTTGATCTGAACTGAACAATAGGTGATTAACTGTATTTTTCTCCAATTGGAAAATATATATATTTTCATGTCTTATTCTCGTTTACGAAATTGTCAAACACAAAACACAGCACAAATATTTGAATCTTATTATCTTCCTAATGTGTATGTGTGCTGTTTTTGTTCCTATAGGAGAACATTTGCCCCATGAAATATCCAGTATGTCCATACTGTATCAGACTGACTAGCATGATTGAACTGTCTTTCTAATTTTTTCACTTTTACGTAAAACATCTGAAATGTATCCATTAGGAGACACTTGATTTCTGTCAGTTTTCTTTTAACCAGTCACTACTGCTTAGTTGTGTTAGATGCTATGCACAGAATGAATCAATTGAGGTCAATGTCATCACTTTCAGCTGATTGGTCTCCATTGCCCAGAGACTGTGTTTACCTAAGAGTACAGATAATTGAGAAATTGAGTAGAAGCACTAGGCTGTGGTAGCCTGCCTAAGTGGGTTCATCAGAAGAAGAAATATTTACACAATAATAACTGGGTTTCAAAAAGGCACTCTGAAGTATTGTATTTGAGAGAAAATACAAAGTACCTTAGATAGAATCTGATGTGAAAATGAACATAAACTCAAATGTACAGTAAATTAGTTCACTGTCAAGTGTTGGTAAACAGTTTATATATGAATGTTTGGGATCATTTTGAAGAAGTCTGAGAAATGGTAGTGATGCAGATATTCCTTTAAAAACTCCACTGAGAGGCAATTAATCAAAAATATGAAAGCTTAACAGTGCGTGTAATTTTAAGATAAGATATCAGTCTTATGGAAATGACTCCTAATTTGTTTATGGTAATCAACTTTTCTCTCACCAGTATCTTTCAAAATATGCATCCAACTTCTCACAGAAATAATTGTGATAAATGACCTTTTCTTTCACCTCAAAACAGTATATATGATGGTTTAGCCAGGTGGCTCGTACATGAGACAAAAAATGCCAAGGATAATGTAGAGACTATCAGCATACTGTGGGAAAAATCAAACAACTGTTTTGTTTGATAATCAAGGCACAGGTGCACAGAATGAATGTAGTATTCAACGTAGTTATCTAATGTTAAAAGACAATATATTCAACTTTTCAAGTGTAATTTTTACAAGCCTAATTAAAACCTTATATTTAGGCTGGGCATTGTAATGGTCCTTTTGGCTAAATGGAGACCTCCTTGGCAACCACAATTGAAGGGCACAACCATCCTTTATTTTCATTGTAGCTCTTTGGCCGAGGACAACGTCTCCTATTTCAATAAAGCCGAGGCAAAAATGTTTATGGCTTAACCCATTGCCTAAATAAAAAGTTAGCTGTTGTGAAAGCGTATGCAGAGAGCGTATGCACAATCAATACCAAACTGTTTATCAAGTTGAATGTTATTTTTTATTAAGCAGGAATGAGATTTTATGAGTGTAACAACAGTCTAGTTGATAATACTACTACATATAAAATAGAGTAACTAAACTAAACTAAACTAAACACTGCCTTTTTGCCCTTGGGGCGGTGGTGGCACAGGTGGTAGAGGAGCCGTTCGGTGACCGCAGGTTCGAGCCCCACTCTACCTGACCCCATCAAAGTGTCCTTGAGCAAGACACTGAATCCCCCAATTGCTCCTGGTGGCAGGCTGGAGCCTTGCATGGTAATGCATGTGTGTGAATGGGTGTGTGATTGGGTGAATGCCATAGCAGGCGGCGCGTGGAGACGCAGCGGCCTCTGGCTTTCCTGACCGTGTGCGTCACTGTGGGATAGTTAGAAACGTAATTTCGATTCCTCTGTATGTCCAGTATATGTAGAGAAATTGACAAGGGTTAATAACCTTAGACTTAACCTTAACCAATGCTGACATCCGGCCCAAGCCTATTCAGAACCTGGGTTGCCTCTGGCCTGAATCTGGCCCTCCTAACCCTAAACCTAACCCTAACCCTGCACATCCAGCATCAGCTGCTCTCAGGGAATGGGAATGTCCATTTAAATGCCATGCCTATGTCTTTGTTTGTGGAGGTGCTGATGATGCAAGTGGACCCCTGGGGCATAAATCCTTGATGTCTACTGGGAGGGGTGATCATGAAGTTTGAGTGATGGTAATGATTCCTGCGACCTTCTTGGCCTCGTCTCATTACGCCATCTGTTACTGCTTAATATATTTCTGCCACGTGTCAGAACTCAAGAAAACAGCCAAGCCATAATTGCACACAATTCTTAATGGAACACAGTCTTATGTCTTAATGGAACACAATTGGACGTTAATCCAGCACACTAGTTTAAAGTGTGATGTGTTTTTCAGGGTGAATTCTGAAGGGATAATGTATGAGGAGGAAATACACTTTTTATACAATTTATGAGTATCCAAGGCCCTGAACACATAATAATTACAGTGTAATACAAAAATCGGATCAGTGTGTTTAACATTAATTTAGTAACTTACCAAAACAGCCCAATCATCATTACACCATTAGATGTAATGACAAAGATCCAGGTGTTAATCTTTGTTAGTCATTGCATTACACCCCTACACTAACAAAATAAAAAGGCCATGTCATCAAATGTGGCTGAAAAAGATTAAGACAGTCAGTCAAACAAAAGACAGTCAAAAAAAACAGAAAGAAACAAAGAAATAGTATTAGAATAAAACAGTCAGTTGTTATTTAAACATCTCTCTTCATTGGCCCCTCACCTAAAAGTATGACAGATGCATTGGCTGTGGAGTAAGATTTACAATAAGAGTAAGATTTACAATAAGAATGGGTGATTGTTCAGAAGAATATCTCTTTCTCTCTCTCTCTCTCTCTGTGTGTGTGTGTGTGTGTGTGTGTGTGTGTGTGTGTGTGTGGAGGAGGAGGGTGCTGGTTTCTGCTAATGTCTGTAGGAGGAAATAAGATGAAGCATTGTGTGTTAAAAGACAGGACTGCTGATGAGTGTAGCAAATATGACTAAGTGGATGGTTACAGGGCCTAAAAGCATAGACAGTTCTCAACTGGTCTCCATCATTTAAGTGGCTATTAATACTCATCCAAATCTACATTACACAACCAATAAGAAATGCCATTTCATTGCCCAGACATTTTTATTAGAAATGATAGAGAAAAAAAACGGTAAAGGTATTCTGAGGGTTATACTGATAGATCTTCCAAAAAGGAGAGTTATAAACACTGGCTTAAAGCCTAAACTCAAGTAACTAAACCAGAAGTCGATTTCAATTGAACATTTAAGTTAAAAAATCCTTGTTGGAAACACCTGTTGCATTAGTCCCCTAATGTGGATATAATTTTGATTTGAGAGGAATGGAATTGTTGATGCGTTTAAGGCATCATTTATTACACTTTTGTCCATAGACATTGATTGTCATGTTACTTTATTTAATTTTTTTAGAGAAAAATACGTAATTTTAGCAAAGTTCTGTGAGGAAACAATTACAGTCAAAAGTTTCATTTCATAACCAGTTGCTGGCTATTATCTATGACAAGGTCAGTGTTGCAGTACTTGAAAGCATGGCTTGAACTATTGACACCAGCTGGAGAATATTTAAAACTTACGATAGAAGTCATATGCAGAGATGAGTAACCTGTCTGTACATGAATGCATTATTGGAACCACTATGCCATATTTGTCTTTTCAGGCGATACATCTTAGCCTGGCTTGCACGACAAAGCTCATGGGAGCTTAGTCTGGCCATCCTACATTACTAAACGTCTTCTGGGAGGCGGGCTTAACCTGCGTCCATCAGATGCCTCTGTATACTACTTGACGAATCTACAACAATCAGACCACTCATTCTGATGACGTATGCGTAAGCTTGTTTCTCATTGGTGCCCACAGATTTGGGAAAAATAATTCCTCTAAAACGTCAGCATGGCCAGACTGACTTGCTCGCGAGATTGAATGTAGCGTCACAGGAAGTATGGGCGGGCCCAGGCTAGATACATCTTACAATGGGGAAACAATACATTTAGTGTTAAGTGCATTTTTTGAACTTCTGAACATGACTAGGATGAATTTCATCATGCGGTCATGCATCATGTCATCTTTCAAATCATCCTGGTGGATGAATTCCTTGCTTAGCAGCTCCTCATTAAAGTTGATTCATTAAGCAACGTTGCAATTCTGAGCAATATGACACATTGGCACATGAAACAATTATGTTGCAGAACTCAGTCACCCACCAAATTCTCCCCTAGAGTATCCTAAATGTAATCTGTAAGAATCTATTATTACCATAGCCAAAGAAGATATGTTTTTGCAGATTTTGTTTGTCTGTCTTTGTGTGAAACTGCACAGATTTCCAGACAACATGGTTATTAGGACGGAACAGATTATTACATTTTAGTGGTGATCCAGAACACCATATGTAATTTGCATTGTGTCAGTGCCTTTGAGGGCGTTTATAGTTTTAACATTAATATCCTTGAAACTCTGAATGTACTTTACTAGGACAAAAAGTATAATATTGTACTAAAATTACTAACATTGTGCATAGAAAGGACAGCGATGGATACTGTTTGAAGAAAGTAAATGTTGATTCCTGTGTATAAAATGAAGAGATGTTGGGATGGACAGAGTAAATATTAAAATATTAAAGACTCTGCTGACACTTGAACCAAACTGTCAGGTGTTCCTATAATCCTCTCACAGTTAATAGCATGGACAATTTGGGCTTCAATGTAATTTTTTTCCATTATCTGAAAAATGTACTTGAATACGCATTTGCAAAAAGAATACCCAAAATCACTTGCCAACTAAATCCAGGGTTACCACTAACTCTAGGTTAACATTCCAGATTAAGCCAGTAAACCCCTTTTTTTAGAACACCCATTTGACTAAAAATGCTCTACATTTCTATTTTTTCTATTTTTACTATTTCTTCCAGTTATTAATTACAAGACAGAAGGAGAAGGTTTTCTTTCAGAAAACAAAAGGATTTGACAGATTCCATCTTGCTTCTGCACACTGGGAGCAGGGTAGGGATGGGCCAGCAGTGTTGCTTGGGATATTTTTATGCCCAATTAGGGGCGTGATGTGTTGTGAAGGCTGCCTGTGCTGAAATAATTTCCCAACCTTTTACCGGCAGTATGGAGCCACAAACTGTATGCCACAAAGCAACAGCGATTTAGGACAAAATGGCTGTAATGTTGGCAGTCTTACACTAACCAAAAATAGGAGTACATTTGTGCTTATTTACACCAATTATCTGACACCAGCAAATACACAAGAGCATTTCAAAAGAACACAATATATTTACAGCTTTTCACGGCACTCAAGGTAATAATGGAAAGGGCCCCTCACAACCCCCCTCCGATGTGTAGCCCCCACCAGGGTGATGAAGAGCAGCTATTATGTGCCAAAGCTCAAACCATACACCATCTTGGGGTGGAGATTAAGGAATAAATCAATCAATTACACAGGGGGTAAATAGTGGGCTAACTTGAATGAGAAGCGGCGGCGCCAGAATAATTTTGTTGATGTAGCTAAGCTGTTGTTGTGATACACAACATACTCAATAAAGGGTACGATCACATTGGATATAATCATCATGAACTGGCTATTGTGTGGGCCACTGGTGACTAAGAAAGCAGTTGATGTTTTTAATTCGTTGATTTTTCACAGAAATGTATTTGTTTCCATGTCAAGCTTTAAAAATTGCCTTGACTGAATGACTTGCCTTGACTTGAATGTCTTGACTCTGCAATTCCTAGTTTGTTGTAAAGGTCTTAAGTATAAAGGGCTCAGGAAACCCTGGTAATGGTCAGGTTGATTTCAGGTAAATAACTCACTGTACATTTGAACTTGGCCAAATTATTCCTAATGCTGCTACGTTTTGTTCTCAAGAAATACTTTAGGTCTAGTAGAGTCAGCTTGAACATAGCTTTGAGATCACGTACATGGCATTTAATACAAAAACCACAGGTGTTGGAATGGGATTGTTGGAATGCCAGCCCAATGGTGGCTGATTAGCATGCTAACTTCAGATGATATCCAGTCAACATGGTGCTTATGCATTGTGATTGTTTCTGAATATTCTGTCATAGATGTTACATAATTTTTGGATGTTTTAATGTTTAAATGTTACTACATGTAGCTCCTATAAAAACAAGACTGTATACTCTGAAGATGTAATAAAAGTGTTATTTATTCCTTCATTTCTCTGCTAAGCTCACTGTTCCCTTGACAATATAGTTGGAAGGATTTCTGCTAATCAGTAATTTCCTTTCTTGCTGATAAGGCTCCATTGGTCCTGCACAGCATTAGTCTAAACTGTTAGTATCGGAATTGGTTCATAAAAAACTACCATGTATTGCCCTACTTCTGTCCTCTTTAGTTCAGATATAAATACAGCAAGATTAGCTACCTGGTCAAAGGAATAACTTAGAACTGTCAGGAGTTTTGGAGGAGTTGTGTAAGCTATTTCACTTGATTCAGCTTTTATTTCATTCTGCTGGTTGCCCTTTGCTTTTGTGCAAAGTGTGTAACAAATAACAATTTGCAAGCGAGCAGGTCAACCCTGATGGAAACAGATGACAGCCTGTCTGCACAGCACTCTTTACAATAATGAGTGCTGCAAGATAGTCATCTCTGGGTCGCCTTCTAGTATTTTTCTTTAATAATAAAAGGTAGGCAATAAACTGTACATCTTGGCAGGAGTCTGTGACATTTTAGAGCATAGACTTTAATCTTTGGAAAAATTGTGTGCATATCTGGAGTGAAGACAAATGCCTATTTGCATGCATTGATGAACCATAGCGGGATAAATGTTCTTGTTCTTATTCTGCCATAAAAGACACTTATTGTCACAATTGTTCTTTATAATAACTTAGCTATCTTTGGATGCCTCTTGGAGCCAATCAATTGTTAGTTTAAATATATGAGTAACATTTACAATGTTTCAAAACATCACTGTTTTTTCCAATGCTGAATTTTCTCATAGTAACCATCATAGTTTCATCATAGTAACCTCCACATCAACACACCTTCAATCATATGTCTCCATTCATTGCATAAAGAAAGTGAGGGTCCTGAGTTTATGTACCAAGTTTTGTTAAGATACGTCAAAGCGTTGAACAGATATATCATCGGTGGTGGCGCTAGATCGTTTCAAGTAGAAGGCCTTAACGTTCAGTACAGGGTCGTGAGTACACATAAGTTTGGTTACGTCAAAGTGTTGCAAAGATATGACATTTGACCACTGGTAGCACTACAGATAATACTGCATTATTCATAATAATCAGATCAGGGTCCTCGGTCTCTGTATGATAGATATAAGCTCATATCTGGTTCAGGGGCTCCACTGTCAAATTTGATACCATAAAGACACTCTCATGCATTTCCAACATATTACAACATATCAAACATCCCTTTGCAGTTATACAAATATATATATAAATATATATATATATATATTTGTATATCAATAACCTCTTGGCATGCCAAATTTGATATGATTCTGACAAACAGTTTTCAATGAGATCATAATTTCCCATATGTCCAAATACATAAAATCCCAATTACCACGTCATGTTTGGCTTGGCTAATGCATTGTATGTGGAAATCGTTTGGAACCTACAGTACTATCCTGCCAAATTTGGTGTTTAGCGCTGAAACATACTGCATGGCTTTGTGATTATTTCGATTTCCTGTCATTAGGAGATCCAATCACATTCCATTCTGATTGAAATCTGATTGAAATTGAAGTCTCCTCAGCCCTACCCTCCATTGACAATGAATAAAAAGCAAAATCTATCAAAATCAACAAAGGCTTTTATATTTTATATATATAACGTAATAATGTATATATATATTGATGACACATCTCCGTGCTGGCACAGAAATGGTGACACAAGTAATGATGAAGGAATGATCACTTAAGACAAGTTAAATGTGCTTGAAAGCTATATGGGGCTCAATGAACTTAGACTATAAAGCTCACATAAATGTAAATTATATAAAATTTGCATTGCATGACTGGATCTGGAACTTCAGTATTGACAAACGATTCATTGAAACAATTGGATCTGACTTTACCCAACTGTTAATATTTGATGGTTTGAAACAATTGGATCTGACTTTACCCAACTGTTAACGTTTGGTTGTGAGTCTTGTGACAAAGCTTATGTAATGTGTCGGATAGGGATCTAACCGGAAAAGGATAAAATGCCTCCTGAGAAAACGAGCTCAATGAGATTTCATCCAGATGTAGCACTGTAGGGAGATGATAAATGAAAAAAATACTAGGGAGGCAAGGCCAGGATAGTAGTTCCTTCACCCAGCAATACAAATAGACTTGTACCTTTGCCTGTATCCAGACTTGTACCTTTGCTTTTTTCCTATTTTCGTTCAGATTGAAAGTTTATATGGTGGCCATTTTCCCTGCAGTTGGATACGCTAAGTTGAGCTTACAACTGGGCTTCTCTAAATGTCTATGGAGAAATGACCCCATTCTTTTCAACCATCTCTAGGTTCGCACATAACAAAGGCTGGAATTCTCTATTTCTGTGGTCCTTGTGCATATCAACTTGCAAATTACAACTGTCATATCTTTAATCACTTTAATCACACACTAACACAGACATTAATTATTTGCATTTATATTCACATCCTGTGCACTGGGTACTATTATCATAACTAGGTCACAGACCTTTACAGAAAGAATTTGAAAATGGTGAAACATTTATGTTGTTACTATGACAAATACATTACAATATTTTAGTTTTGCATTAATTGCATCTTCAATTCTTTATGTTCATATCTACGACTTTCTTTAAAATCAAGTTCCAGAAAAGTGGTGA
Organism: Limnothrissa miodon; assembly: GCA_017657215.1. Classification (NCBI taxonomy): domain Eukaryota; kingdom Metazoa; phylum Chordata; class Actinopteri; order Clupeiformes; family Clupeidae; genus Limnothrissa; species Limnothrissa miodon. The sequence continues at coordinate 209,904 of JAGFZM010001170.1, forward strand.
ACAGTGATGCCCCCAGTGAACCTCCCCCCAAACACACACGACCACATACACACAGTCTTTTGATTGACAGGTGTGATTAGCCAAGTGTAGTTCAAAGAGCAAGTGCAGTAAAGCTAAGTGGAATTGTGCCTTTCGCCAGGCAAAGTGGGTGTCATTTCCCCCCTCATCTGTGATGGGTGTGCTTTGTTAAAGTCTGACAGCTAAGGGAGTACACTGTACAGCCTCAGCGTAAACACTTTTCAGACAAAAACACACTGCCTCCGAAGGGGGGACTATTACTAATACATTTTGATATAGCATATGAATACAGTGTAATCTCAACACAACACATTGGAATTTGAGAATCAAAAAGCAATTATGGTGTATGCAGCATTGATATTGATGAAATCACAGTTTCCAGAGATTTTTGTAGAAGAGTATGTTAGTCCCCATGCAAATGAATTAAGAGTGTGGCAAGTGCATGCAGTAGACCAGAGTTTATTCTCTCATTTTATCAACAGAGACTGGAATCCAATTATAAAGGAGCAACTAAGGCAAGAGGCAGTTTTATTATCCAAGGCACATGCTGTTCCTTAACATCGATCAATTTTCTGGGGTTTTTTCGTGTCCCACAGAGACAATCAGATGTCCTACCCAAATGATGAGTGGCTCTTTTTTGGGAATGTATTGTTATTATTTGTCCTCTGCACATACCACCAATATCATAGCAGTTTCTCAGGCCTAATAAACTGCATGTTGTATTTGCTTAATGAACACAGGAAAGTGGAAAAAAAGCAGTAATAACTAGTCTGAAATATTTTATTAGCAGGGGTTTCAAAGGAAGTAGAGCAGAACAGCAGAACAAACCTGGTTCAGAAAAGCATCCATGGATATTAGCAGGAGAACTGGTGGCATTATTCCACTTCATCTGCACCACAAGCTGCATTACTCCTAATATTTCCTTTCGAAAGTGTATGGTTGAGCAATTGTGATGTCTAGATTAGGGGTGGGCGATATAGTCTAAAATTTATATTGTGATATATTTTGAACCATAGACAGTAGATGATATATATCATTGTATACTTTGGTATGTAACTTACAGCATAACAGTTTCTTAATGTTACCATAGCATAAAGTCAATATGTACAACAGTTGTTTAGTCATCGTTTGGAGGTGTTTATATTGGACTCTCAAATTCACACAGAAGTAAACTGGTAAGCTGCATTTGTGTCAGGCAGTAGCTGTTCAATTTATAGGCTCTTACACAGTTTCGTTGTAAGAATGTAAAGGTGCTATCAATAAGGTGAAGCTACAGGTCAACATTTTTTCACATGGTTGTGGAGACCCAATGAGCCTATCACGGTATGCCGATATGACCCAAAATCTCTACCATTGGCCAAATTCATATTGCATACGGTATATCGTCTATATTGCCCACCCCTAGTCTAGATAATGATAAAGAAAGTCACAGCTAACTGAGCTCTGTGTGTCTCCTCAAGAGAGCCACATGCTGTGCCACAGCAACCAGCTGTGCTGTTGTCAGAAATCAACACCACAATCATTATCCAGAAAATTCTTCAGAGAAGGCTGGGGCTTTTAAAACCTTAAACCCACGCACATCTTCTTCCGGCTAGATATTTATAGCCTAGATAAATTTATGTCATTATCCATACTATTGTCATACTAACGGTTTAGCATCCCACCTTTGACTCGGTTGTCTGCTTTATCGTGCCATTCCAGCAGTGAGGCTTGAGGGTAAGAGTGTGTTTGGGAAGGTATCAGACCAGGATCTCCAACTGCTGCCTAGGGATTGTGGGATTGTGAGCCTAATCCCTGCGAAGCACAACAGGCCATCGTCAGGGCACCTTGCCAAGCACACCGCTGCTCTGTGTTGCTCTGATAGACTTGGCTCGCTTGTGCAATAGGTGGACTCAGAAATGGGAATGCATTGTAAACATAAGCTCTTTCAGTGATAAAAAAAAAAAAATATGTTTCAAAATCAACTTTAAAAATCAAATTACAAGTAGCAAGTTTTTGAGTACACCTGACTTCTTCTACAAATGGTTGTTGAACATAAGCAGCCCTTACTGGGGAACAAGCTGTTGTTAGTGTTTACTCATGTGGAGATCATATCTTTGTGTATTTGCTCATCAAATAGTCACAGCTGGTAGACCCTGTTCTCTTATGCTAAGATATGCCATTTCCGTTAGAGAGTGGATGTGCTTGCACAGGAACTAGCTATTGTTCCCTGGGAGGCAAAAGCTCATCACATGATGAGCTTGAATATTTGAAGTGACATTTTATACTTACTTGGCTAATGTACTTGGAGTAATTTGCAGTGCTTTATCAATGAATGCAATATCCAGTATTAAAAGGATTTTAACAATTAAGTGATCTATGTTGCATAAATGCACTGTGGATTTTGAATGCACATTGTTCCCCATATAGGTTGACATTTTTAGATGCAGATAGCCTACGCCACTTATGGTCCTTCATAGAGTATCAGAATTCTAAATTTGACTGATTTCAAAAGAATACTAACACAGTTATTTGTTTGTATTCCTAAGGTTTCATGGAGGACTAGAATGACTATCCATAACCTCAAGAACAGATGGTTTTGTTGTTTTGGTACAAAGTAATCTATAGGGGCAAGAGCAATTATCTTTAATGTTTGTGACCACCACTCAGTGCAACTCACTGAGCCCATCAAACCTACTTACACATGTTTTGTCTGATTGTCTGAATGGCTTATGGGGAATTATATGTAAATATGGAGTGGGTAAGAGTCACAGCGCTTGATGGAGCTATCGACCAATCTAACATACACTGAATGTTACAGAATATGAAATTATTGTCATGTAGTTATCACAAAATTCATCAAAATATTATTGTTCATAGTCAACCATCAGTCCCTATGCTGTACAATGATCCAAACTAAATGTCAATCATACATCTCATAGATTATTTTTATGTCTTTGCAGCAGAAATCTAGCCAGGATATACTTTAGTTTCTATACAGGTTCATAGCTTGACTATAAGTCTAAAAACATCATGCACAATTGCATTTCTTCTTCTTCAGCGGTCTAGCATTAATGTTACAAGTTTGTTATCTTTTATGTCTCAACCAAGACTGTGGTTAGCAAATGTGGTGCTGTATTCTTCAAACCTTTAAAGGTTATGGAAAGGTTTTAGGGGTAGGCTATAAAGTGGAAAAAGCCAGACACACTGACTGCTTCAGGCCATGATGCATTGCAATGGATTTGCATTTCACAATTGAATTGCATTCTTGTACTTATATAGTCTAGCATTAATGCATCAGGTTCATTGACCTTTATGTATCAACCAAGCTTGTGTTAAGCTGAATTTGGTATCTGACTGCACCCACACAGTCTACTTTTCCCAAAACGGCAGGAATGATTGAGTAGTTTAGTAGAATACTGTAGCTGAAAAGCTCTTTTGAATATACTCAAATAAGATGCATTCATATCTCCACCATCAATCATAAGATGAACCAAGTGACATTAAGATGAAAAGGCTAAAAAGCTTGTTCTCCTTTTCCAAACTCATTTAAAAAATGTCTGGCATTCACACTAAATTCTGGCAAAGAAAAAGCACCCCTGAACCCCTTATGTTAAAAAAAGATAGTAAAAGCATATTTCACATTAGCAAGTGATGGAACGCTGCCAGTACAACAAGCCATTTACCATTTTCACAATGCGACCACTTGTCATGGATGGGCCCGGGATTTATCAGCAATCATGACTCATTCACCCTAGTAGCATTCCAGTGCTATACAAGCTGACTCCGGTTGACTCTCGGATGAATTCATTACAAAAAAAAAAAAAACATCCAGCATACCACAGAAGTTGCAGTTTACTTCATAAAAAGCCATGACTGCGGTGGCCTGTAGTCTGTACATCAACTGTCTCTTGTAGTTTATATACAAGGTAGAAAAAGGTCACTTACAATGACTTCTGTCGCAAAAAATAACTATAACATTTTTAAGATTAAAGATTAAGATAATTTTAAGAGATTTTGGCATGACTTATCACACAATGCACTCATGTTTATGGTCCTCATCCTGTAACTTATTTTCAGATATTGAGCAAACACTGAACAAACTCTATCATTTACACACGGATACATTGATAATATATTATATATATGATCACAAACCTAATTGATGACAATAAGACAGGATGCCTGCCTTGGTGTGCAAGCTCCAAAGCATATATGATGTACTTAAGGACATTTTCAGTGAAAAGAGAGTGGGTCAGGAGCAAACTATGTAGGTAGTGTTCAGGATTTAAATGGTTTCTGTTCCAGGAGGGAGTTCAGAAGGCAGCATGTCTTAACGAGGCTCAAGCACTTAAAAACGCCTCCGTGTGCAACTCTCTCCATACCAGCCATCCGATTGGACACCTGCACTCCCTCTCTGTCCTGCTTTATCCCTTCAGACCTCAGCTATCTCAAATCATTTCACAAACGTCATTTACTACATTCTGTGCACTAAACAATCTGGCTATGAGTTTGTCTCCAGCAGTCCGTTGATGGTAAACATCGATAGGGTCCAGCTTCATAACATGCATGCCAGGTTAGTTTGTGTTCTGTGCAGCGTTGCTTACATCTGATGTCTGGTGGAACAAACAAACAAACCAGAAACCCATCTAGGGCTGGGCAAAATAATACGATTTCTATCTATGCTACACTGAGGGTAAATAAAACAAATAAAAAAAGTCTCCAAAAATAAACAATATACCCAAGCTGCGTATATAGGCTGCATCTAAGAAATCTTGGTATGAGAGATTTTAGGGATATTGTATAGTAGGTAAATATATCTTCCTATCTCTCAATGTTATGCCTTATTAATGTATTATATGAGCATTAAAGTACATCACATATATTTCTATGACCACTAGTTCGGGTACAGTAGCACATTAAGTAATTCAATCACTCCAGGATGCTAGATTTGACATTCATTTTTCAAGATGCAATTGCATTACTCGACAGTTCAACTGCATTACTCAACTGTTAATTCCACTGTCCGTTTTTGGCATGGTGGAATAAACTATTAAAAATAAAACAAAGCAACACACTGCCAGTGAAACTACAGAGTGACCTTCATTGCGTTTATGGCCATAATTCAGTTTGCTGGAAAAATACAACAGGGATGCTCAACACAAAATGTCACATAGGCTACAGCTACTGAAATTTCACGACTATCACAGCCTGATTCCGACAGAAAACTTGCCACTCATTAAGATCTTTACTTTAGGTAGATTTTATATTAGCTACTGTAGGCCAAGTTTTACTTCATCAGACAGAGACACCGAATGATATAACAGCTCAAAATAACCTTGCCAAGGGTGTATTGTAAATGATCTTTCTCCTCATTTTTCCTTATGTTACTGTAATTTGCACAAGGGCGTAGGTTTGGTCTCAGCTTTGGTAGGGACAATACCGCCCCCACACAAAAAAAAACCCTTCCTCACAGAATTTTGAATCTGTATTATGTTGTATCTGTATTCTGAAATCTATTTTCAAATAATGACAATAATACAATACATAGGGTACCTAAATATTAGCTATTTCCTACAGTAATTGTGAAAAGACTAAATTATGAAATTGACTCCGCTTGACAGTCAGTTAGCTTTAACTTTTAATAATAGTCTACAGACTAGGCTACTATTAACTGCAGACTATAGACTACACTAATAACACCAATTAGCCTAAGCCTACAAATTTATACCGGAGATGGTTAACATAATATTCGTCACCTACCTGATTGAACATCATCTCTCAGGGTTGGTTTAGCATGTAAGCTGTAACACCTCACAGTAGGAGGGGCTGTACACAGTAGGAGTACACCTACTCTCTGGGTGCTAAAACTGTAGATCTTTTTTCTATTTGCGTGGCACTGTAGGCTAACAACAACAACAAGGAGGAAAATCGGCCAAAATGATTTTCAGTACCAATGTAATGATAAGTTTAACACTTTTCTGAGAATATAGCTAAACGCACCTGCCTGTGTTTTCTACTTGCTACATAATTAGCCTACAAAATGCATTACGGCATATGGTTAGCATTTTGCTTTAACTACATGAATATGACCCCCTGTCATCAACCCAGTCATCAACCTGATTGCTATCATCATCCAACACCACAATTTATCACAGTAGGAAGACGGGTGATAACACTTGCTAAACCAATTCTATGCACTACTTACTCTCTCTGTGTGGAAATAGGTCCGTATATCTTTTTTCTTTTTTGGTGGCATTAGGCTATATCTTTAGAAAGCAGAACAAAGTGAGTTTGAATAACCAGGATAAGTTTGACACTTTTCTGAGGACATATATAGTTTATCACAGATAACGCTATCAGCACAAAACGAACCAGCGCTCAACTCTTGTAAACAACTTTTAACGATTAATGCAGGCTTTGTCCTTGTGAGTGGAACGTGAACCTGCAGGTGCGTTTGAGCCAATCAAATCACAGTATGGATAAGTTTGATGCTGAAGCTCTGGAAAATGGATTGCTAGCACGTCAAAGAAACAAAACCTACTGTCTGCATAAATATGTCAATAAATTCATATTGATATATAAAATAAAATGCGAAATATTGGTAGGGACTATTTTGTCTTCCAAAATATTGGTTGTGACTTGTCCCTATGGTCCCTATGCAAACCTACGCCCATGAATTTGCATCATGAGTAGTGTTTGTTACCAGGAGTCTTTGCAGCAGAAAACTAGCCAGGACATACTTCAGTGTCAATACAGGTTCATAGCTTGATTATAAGTCTAAAAACTTCCCGAACAAATGCATTAATGTTACAGGTTTCTTATCTATTACGCATCAACCATCACCATTGCATCACTGGTGGTGGGTGGTGGCTTTAAAATTAAAAAGCACCATTTAAAGAGCCGTAATAAATAAATAAATAATGAGGCTGGAATTCAAGCTTACCTCGTACAGTTAACTGAATGTGCTTTGGCTGTGTGTTACGTTTACTCTGAATTGAGCAGGTATACAGGCCGTCATCCGTTACATCCACTTTCTGTATCTGAAGGCTGTATTCATGTTTGTCCCCAACAGGTGCTAAGATTGACACGCGAGGATCCCCTGACCATTTGTCAGTCCCTGCAAATATGATACTTGAGCGGTTCAGCCAAGCTCCTTTTGATTTTCCATCCAACAGGTAGCATCTGTAAAGAGACAAAAACATACCGGTCAAGGCCAATTTCATTTCATACAAAGTCTCTCTTTTGTTCCATCATGCATCATGCAGATAAAATGTGATATTTTACTGAAGTAAAAAAATAGTTAGCTAGCTAGCTAGCTAGCTAGATAGATAGATAGATAGATAGATAGATACTTTATTGATCCCCAAGGGAAAATTATAGCTGTGCTGAGCTGTAGCCTCCAAGATAAATAATTGGACACTTTACTTGAGTGTGTCAATCTAATCTCTTCTGTGGATGCAAAGTGTACTAAGGCCAATGAAAATGAAACAGGGTGATTACATTTTAGTGAAATTTAGGTAATGATCTAATCTCATTTTATAATTTACAGTATGCTTGACTTGAGCTAAAAGATCTACTGTCAGGGCTAGATGAACTGGAGAAAGGTAAAAAATGTTTACCTCAAGGAGAGGTGGGAAATTTTGTGTATTTACACAAATGGTGGCATCTCCCCTATGTAAATGTACTTAAGTGTACATTTAAGAATTCTATTCTATTCTTAAGTCTAGTATAAATGAATCTGGTACAACACTCACATAATTAGCCTGTGTATGTTTTTTAATTGCTCTGAAGTCATAGTAAATTAAATCTTTTTAGGAACATGGTCATTTGCATAGGGATGACAGTCTTATTTAATCAAGTTTATTTCCCTGTTAAAAACTCCCTTGTGTGTTGATGGCACTCCCTTGTACGGAAGCCGTGAACAGGAAGTGTAAAAAATAAAAAAATACCATAAAATCTTTTTTGTTGTTATTTTGTACGACATTATCTCATTATTTCGAGATAATACGTTGTTATTTTGAGATATTATCTTGTTATTTTGAGATATTATCTCGTTATTTCGAGATCATTTTGTTTAAAAAAAAAATTTTTATTTTTAATTTTCAAGTTCAGTCGCTCATGGTCTGAAGTCTTAAACGCAGTTGTCTGTGGGGGAAGGGGCCAGCGCAGAACGCTATATTGCCTGTAGGATAAGTGAACATAGCGCCTGGCGCATAGTTCAAATGGGTTAAATTGGTAAATTAGTCATGGGTGTGTTTGGGGCGTAGCATGTTACAAACCAATAAGAGTTAACACTCTCATTCACTTTAAAAGTCCGGCGCACGGCGTATTTCATGTTCCATTATGTAGTATGATGGCGGATTATACCTGGCGAAATGTTTTGTGTGTGTGAAGAAAATGTGCGCAACGTGAAGGCACGGGAGATTTACAGTATATATAACCAAAATATTAACTTCTTATGGTGTAGCCTAATATGTACTTTCTTGTTTCTTGACAATCTCGCTTTGTGTGTATATAAAGGTGTATTTACATCCCTGTGTCCGCCACTGGTCAAATAGCCCTTCAGTTACTTGTTATTAATTCTCAGTGCTTACTGCAATCAACTAAGGTTTGCAAATATTATATATTTTAATAAAATAACCATGTGATATACATTTTAATTTTATATGTCGAGGACTGGGCTGCCGCTTGCTCCTGCTGATGAAAGAAGCAGCTGCCTGCACTCTTCCATATCCTGAGCACTAAGCGCCTATAAAATAGCCTTTGAACAATGCGCGAATGATACCTGACCAGTTTTTTTCTGGTCAGTGGCGAATTCACGTTTGCTTCTTGTAAAATACAAAATTCGCGCTATGCGCCGCACCACACCCCTTCTTTTCAATGACACGCCCGACAGAGCGCAAAGCCATCTGCTATCTTGACAGCGTACATTTCTGCCGGAAAAAAGAACAATGTGCTCGCACAAAATAGCCATGATAGGTTGCACAAGTTGCGAAAGCACTGTGCGCTGTGTGCGTTATCGGGCCCAATATCTCATTATTTCGAGATATTAAGTCGTTATTTTGAGATATAATCTCGTTATCAGGCGTCACAGGCACTCCCTGATAAGTTTTATCATAACGAAGACATTTCCCATAATTTGCCATAAACCCATTACCAAAGACATCATTATAAAATATGAAGTGAACTTCATGGGGAAACATTCAAATTGGTGGTCGGACCTACAGGCTGTCATCTGTAGGTGGTGCTTTTTGAATGTGTGTCTGTTAACATGTTCTGCCATCTAGTGGATAATATTGATATTGACAACTAAAACAGCAAAAAATTCTCGAAATAGTGAGATAATATCTCAAAATAACGACTTAGTATCTCAGAATAACAAGATAATATATATATTTTTTTTAAAATTCAAAAAACATTTTTTAAACAAAACTATCTTGAAATAACGAGATATTATCTCAAAATAACAACGTATTATCTCGAAATAATGAGATAATGTCGTACAAAATAACAACAAAAAATGTTAGGGTATTTTTTTATTTTTTACACTTGCGGTTCAGGGCTTCCGTAACAACAGTATCATTTTAAAGCCACTGTCTCAGTGTAAAAAATAGGCTTACTTGCTGACAATAAAAACAAATACACAGCAAAAATTTTCCAAAAAAAAGTAATACATAAGGAAAGTACTTGAAAAATTTACTGAAGTACTTAAACAACTTGGCTACACATTGAAATAACAGTTTTGTTTTAACAGTAGCATAATAGTGACCAGCAAAAAAATGAAAGAAACTGCATTTCTACAGGTCTGTGGCTCCCAGATCAATGTTGGTAGAAGTAAAAGTCCACACACTGCTCGAGCAAATAGAGCAAAGTCTGAGGCAAAGTCCATGTGTTCGGAACACATTACCCTTCCTCAGACATCCTCAGATCAATGTAAATTTTAAACATTATACAACACATAAACTGACACGTACTTTAAATATAAAGGTATTAAATTAATAACTAAGTATCTTTAAAGACTGATTTGGCTACTTTCTGAATATGGCAACTTTCATTCTTGATCAGAAATTTGTTTGCATAATTTCTTTTTGGACTGTTGTTGGCATCAATATGCCTTGTTACTCTGTTGTACAGCATACTGTAAAAGCACCTTACTGGTGACTGTTTGCATGTTATGAAGTGTGTGTGTTATTTCAAACATCTAGTTCAATAATATTTTAGACACATGTTCAGTTAGTGATCTGGTTACTCCATTCCAGTAAATGTTTATTCCCAAAATAAAGAAATCTGCTGGCTTTAAGTGACAATATAAGTGGCTGAGGCTGAAGTTCAGCTCATTGCCTGTGGCTAACAAAAGACAATGTTGCCATTGTTTGATAGCTTATTGTTCACATTGCGGTTTCACAACTGCCATCTTAACCCCAAACCCAGCCTGTGCAGCTAGCCACAGTAATGGCAATATGGTTCCCTATTTTGAGGCCCTGAGACTAATGAGCTAAAACATCCACAAGACAAACAATGTACAGTCTCACCCCTTAGAGAGAAAGAGAGAGAGCATATGTGTGTGTGTGTGTGTGTGTATGTGTGTCGAAACCAGTTCTAACTCTAAACAACCACTGAGAATGAGGCCATTAAAAGAGCTAACAGAGCCTACAATGTTTCACCAATCACCAAACATAACAGTCATACTACTGTGTTTGTCTATTAATAACGATTTGTGTCCACAAAGTCACAGGCTTGCTAAGATAGAGCTGGAAATCTTTGCCCGAACCCGACTGGGCCCGAAGGGTTCCAGCGTAATTTTTATCAGTTTACGGTCGGGTGATGCATTTCGACCAGATGAAAAAATGGATGCTGATGAGGTGAAGCGGAGGATAGAGTGTTGCGTTTAGCCTACATTTTGGTAGAGCCAGGCACCAACGCTAAGTGTTAAAAATGCTTAATTCAATTCAATTTTATTTGTATAGCGCATTTTACAAAAGGCATGTATCATAGCGCTTAACAATGAACAACAGGGGCAAGGAAAAACTATCTAACATCGTTTTTTGTTTTTACTTGATATGGCAAAAGAGTTTAAGTGTTAAAAAATAATA
>JAGFZM010001170.1:221006-301688 GCA_017657215.1 Limnothrissa miodon
ATACTTTGGGCCGAATTTTGTCAGGCTTGGGCCTAACTTTTAAGGTCCGTTTCCAGCTCTACTACATTGGCCATTCATTTTAATGGTCTGAAACAACTGCATGCTGTGCTTTAGTTAAGCAGTGAAGGAAAAGTCAACACTTTATGGGGGTTCACAGCTTAACAGAAGGATTCTGACTCTACCCACTTGTGGTCTAGATCTATGCCATGCTGATCAGGGCTACATCTCGCCTGTTGTTGGACCTACATGCAAACTGCACTAATCTGCATTCATTTGTCCTCATCAACATCATCAGAGACTTGACATTAGAAAAAGGTTTTGTTCGCACAGTGGGCTTTTCATGAAGCCAGCCCTGCCTTTAGAAGAACACAGACGCCAATATTTTTTCTTTTGGTAACACAGGAAGAGCTGATAATTATTTCCTTGACCCCAGATCACACCTTCTGTCACTATTTGCATATGAAACACTCTTTAGTATTATTCATGCTGATTTAAAATTATTTTCTACCAGTTCCAGCTTGGTACTGCTACAATTTCTCAACAAAACACTGTACTGTATGGCAATCCTTTATTTTCCGTTTGGCAAAAAGAAGGCAATTATCAGGTAGTTTCAGAGATCCACCTTTTATCATCTTCATGGTACCTTATATGAAGGAATAATGTAAGGCAAATTTCAATACCTTTATGTGGACTCAAAACATTTAATAGTGAACCATAATTATAGCCTGGACATAGGTTGACCCAGATTCATGTCTTCTTTTGAAACCTCATCTTTCCAGTTGGCTGCCTCATACACAAAAAGCCCAGTTGGATTCCCTGCCTCAACATATGAAGGATTGCTTCCTAAAGGAACTGTCTTATACAATCTGTTTATGATCTTGCATTTGATTTGGTGGCCAAAGCCACATCTTTTAAAAGACTCATTCTTCTTTCATGTGTATTTAAAGTGAATATACTCTTAACCTGTCTAATGTTTGCTTTACTGAAAGAAATATCTTGGTAGGAGAATGTCAATACAGCTGTCATTCAACCCATCCTTTATTCATCCATCATCCATCATAGCTTTGGAGTAGCTACAATAAAGGACAAATACACAATGCACAATTAAACTACAAAAAAAATTGGACAGCTGCAAAATCATTGGTGGCCCATGTCCACCTTCCAGGAATTGTACACTGAATGGACTAAGGAGTGGGCACAGAACATCATAAAAGACTCCCCACATCCTTCACACCGTCTCGTTAACTTTCTTTCCCCATCACTCTCCTGAACTGCTGAATAAGTTGGATCATCCCCACTATGGCCACCCACTTCTCAAGAACACATGCTTATCTCCCTATATTGCATACTATATGAGCACAAAACTTTATCATTCCAAATGTATCTAAGCAGGTATTTATACTAAGAAAAGTCAGTTCACATTAAAATACAATGTCGACTTTTTTTGTCATTTGCTGCAGTTCTCTTTCACTTTTTTGCAAGCAGACTAGAATTTCTATTTCATTGTTGTAAGATATGTTTTATGTTAGATAAACATTTTTGGATTATTTGTAGGCTACTCATACTTTCATAACTACATTTAATAATAGGTTATTTTTCATACTTAATTGGTGAAAATATGAATTAAAATATTTAAAAAATATACAACAAAAACTGATTCTGATATTCATTAGTGACCGTTTCCACTTTTAATTATATTATACATGCTGATCCTGTGTGTTTAACACAGGCTAAAAGACCAACTGTAACTTGTGTTACATGTGCATGTGTGAAGACAGCACTTGCAGATCTCTAACCATTGCCATTCAGTAGACTTTAAGGAGGTTTTCTATCCCAACCAAGACCCATCTGTTCCAAGAACAGACGGCACCAAAGCCTTTGTTCTCTAGCAATATGTCACCAGGGCACATATAGTACTGCAGTAAGCCCAGAGGTTTAACCTGCATGTGGAATCCCTCCAAATCCATCACAGCATCAGCTATTGACTTGGCCTGGATCATGGATTATGCATGATCATACCTGTAGGGCTATCAAGCTGTGTAGTAATAACCTACATCAAATGCACTCACCGCTCCCTAATGAATGAACAAACAAGATCTTCAAAACGTCACTACATGATGGCAAGACAAGCATTATGTGCGCCTTGTAGAAGAAAGTATTTTATGTTCATAATACATATTATCATCTGTATCAAGTCACCTTGAGCTTGCCTAGACACACCAATATTTCCTCACTATGGACACCAATGTCAGATGAAAGTAGTAGTTGAAGTATACAGTAGGTTACATGTGAGCTTAAACAGACAATTGTGTTTCTTGTGGCAGTTTACCTGTTTTTGTTGATATTTCATTCATCATTTACTTTATTTTGACATGTCATGTCTAAAATTGTCCTTACTGGGTTTTTTTTAGGTATTCCTGACATGTGCATGTTGTTTTTTTCAAGTATTTTATAAGCTAGTTGGATGCTGGATGCCCTGGATGCAGGTTGCACTGCTCTGTCAATACTCACTGAAGCCTGGTCAGACATGGGTGCTGCACTTTGGGCTCTATGTGGCCAGAAATGTTTTACATGCATCATCAGATGTTTTTCAGTCAAACGGCTAACTTGCTTGACCGATCAACTTCTGCCTCCCTGTCTATGGAGACCAATTAGCAACTGCTCACAACTGTGATGACTGTTATATTGATTTTAGTGTAATTATGTTAAGTAATTTTGTGTACATTCTGCTAAACCTATTGTGATAACAGACTCATGAGATGCATCCTATACTCTAGAATCACTCCATCATGAGATCTTCTCCCTTATTCTGCTCCAAGGAAGGGACTCATTCTATCATAGGGCAGTGGGGGAGGAGTGTGTGTGGGTGGGGTGGGATAAGGGAGTCTGGTGTCTTCCAAATCTGGGATAGCATCCCAGGCCCTTAATCCCAAAGGTTAGCCTGAGGGACCTTGCTACTGTATATGAAATTGCCACCCATAATCCAGTGATAAAACCTGCAGAGATGGGCACACTGGATAATTATGCTATTGCTTTTTGCCTGGATATTACAGAGCACAGAAATACAGGTGAAACCTGCCTAATGGATTAGACTGTGGACTTGAGTGAGTGTAACTATGACATATAGGGGCAAACATATCTTTTATTCAACTAATTTCACCTTCACTTAATATGCAGTGAGCAACTTCCTAATTTTAGATTCAGAAGACGCTCTTTCTCAAAACATAAATAATTAAATAAACCTCGCCCCACCCTCCCAGTCAGGAGCAGAGGATGACTGCATACAGGTGGAAAAACATGAAAGGTCAACCATTTGGTCATACTGGATTTGGGCGCAGCAGAGAGAGAGAGAGTCAGCAGAGAGAGAGAGACAGACAGAGAGAGCTGAGTGGGAAAGACTAACAATGTGTAACAGCTGGCTGGCTGATTTTTCAACCAGAGGTAAAATGGACCATTAGCTTCATCAGTCCAAACACATATCAACTCACTAACTCACTTTGTAGCTTTGTTTTGACTTTCACCAACAAAATGATGGGATATTTTTGTTCTGTTGCCAGGGATAACATAGTGGTTAACGTTTGTACCAGTATATTGGAAAACATTGAGTTTACATGGAGTCAACGCAAAACTGGGGCCAAAGTAGTATTCTCATGGCTTAATGGATACTGTGAGGATGTTAGGACAGAGAGATTTTCGACTTTTTTGTTATCTACAAATTCCTGTATCTGATGTGTGTTCAGTTATCATTGGGACAACCTCTCAATGCCCTCACTGACTCTACAATGTATTTCTGTCAATTACCACACCAAGGTCAGGACTACAGTGAGAATCTGCCCAAATGGGAACAATAGCCTTGCAAACAATACAGTTATTAAACCAGTACCTGTATTTTGTTTAACCATAAAAACCCAACTGATCATTTATTATATTTAAAACAACTTATTTTATTACATGTGAATATTGTACTGGCTGTTGCTACAGTGTAAAACACTCTCAGATAGGACTTCAATGTCTGCAGGAATCATATTTTCTGTGTGCAGGCTAGCATGTGTGTCACACATACAGCATGTTGCTCAAGGAGAAAATTTCTGTTTGTAACAAGGTCTTTTAGTGAAGTGCTGTTGTCAAGGTAATGTTACTTAATTTTCTGCAAGGTCACCAGAACACTCATTTACAGCCATATTAAATCCTGACATTTGAGCTGCTAATCTCAGTAACTCTCCTGAATGGGCCACTCTCAGCGTGCACTGAAATAAACCAGCAATCCTTCACAAATGTTGCCTTTACAGTCACCTGGATAGACATGTTTTGATGCTTCCACAGAACAAAGAGGACATAGTACTGTATATCCTCAAACACTTGATGACACATCTCTGGCTGTTTACCTTTCACAGATATCCCAACTCTACAGCACATCTGATCTAGAACTCACTTCTACTCCTGTTTTCTCACTGAACAACGACCCTCTGTGAATGATATTGAGAGGGCCTTTTTAAAAACCTTCCATCTCATATAGTCTTCTACCGGGGGTGGACTGTCCATTTCTTTCTGATAGCTTCTGGATGGGTTTGTCATTTACATGAGAAATGCCTCAAGTCTTTCAAAAGTGTCTGAGACAAGTTCATACATTTTAAACAGATCCCTCTTGCTGTGACACTAAATTTTACCCACTCAAAAATATTATCTTGCAATTCAGTCAACACTAGAGAAAAGGACATTTGTTGGTGCAACACTCATTAGGTATTGTATCAAGATTTGTTTTTAAAAAGTCTCAAAATGCACGAAAGCACAAAACAATTGTATGCTGACCTTTAGCTGACAATATATTATAAAATTAATTTGGTTAACACTTTCAACCCTCCAAAGACCAATATCTGCTGATCCAACAGTCTCCCATGTTTCCGCTGCTGTCACCATCCTCTGTAGACCTGCACAAATGTCTTCAGTTATCCTTCGGAGATATGTCTCAACATACTATTTGTATCTGGGGCTCTTACTTAAATAAAAATAAAATGGCTCTGCTAACTACAGTACTCCAGTCTTTCAGAAAAAGAATTTCCCCAGACTTTCAATCCCTCTCATGACTCACAGTGTTAAAAAAACAGACCCCATGAAAGATTAGTCTTAAAAACATGAAAAAAGAGATGAAGCAGTACATGTTTCGGGTATATGTTCGTTCAAAACACGATTTGAACCATGCTGTCTATAATGTAACTGTAAAACAAGGCTTGCGTAACATTTAGGCCAGACACTGAAGAGGATGTATTCATTTCAACAGGAATAGTGCCACAAACATAAATAGGTACACTTAAAAGAAATACTGTATAGAAACGCAGTGTGAATTATTTGAAAACAGCTTACATACAGTACAGCTTATTGCCACCTTAGCCTTTGAGTGTGTGCTGCTGTGTGCATATACAGAATAAAAGTGTGCTTTCTTTTCTATAAATCATTTATTGCACAATTTCTCTTGCTACCGTATGAGTTCATTACTACAAACTCTTATATGAGATGCCATTTACCTACAATTGTACTTAATGGCAACTTCCTTGACTAGCTTGAAAATTTAAATTCAGTTTCCTTGTCATGTTTGTGTGAAACATGCTGTCTCTCCCTTGATATGCATCATTCTAAATAAAACTCTGTTCCTGATTTTTCTAAGTCATCAGGGGCCGGTTGCACCAGCAGGGCGTAAGCTTGGTCTTAAGCTATTTTGGTCGTAACTCAACATTCTAAGACCAACTTGATTGCTACGCCGGTTGCACCAAGTGGGCTTAAGCCATCTACTCGCTAAGACCGGTCATAAGTTTTATGCCTAGTCAGGGGTTGGCGTAAATATTAAAATATGGCCTAGTTGCTATAGTTATGACGAAATGTGCAACTTAATTTTAATAAAAACGGCACTTCTGATACATAGGATGTACAACGAGAGAGCTTTTAGACGTGAAAGAATGATTAGGGACAGGAGTAATCCCCTAGATTTGTTTAACGACAATGAATTCAATGAAAGTTTCCAATTCGGCAGAAAAGACCTGCAAGTGCTTATAAGATTGCGATTTTAGGCAAACGATGTCTTTCAAAACACTGTAGGGGACATGATTGGTATTTACAAATGCCTGTTGTGTCATTTGCAGAAAATCTTTGTCATCGAGTCGCAGTCTTCCGCGCTATGCTCACCAACGCGAAGTCTGCAGCAATTTTGCCTCTGGTCGTTTATTGTATCTTAGCAACGCTCATTCTTAGTTCTAATTCCGACTCCTCACATGGACGCGCATCGCTAAGACCGGGCGTAGTTAAGACCAGGCGTAAATTGTGTTGCTGCAACCGACTTAAAATCTATTCTAAAGATTGGTCTTAACAAAGACCAATTTGACTTTAAGACCAGGCTTAGCTAAGACCAGTTGGTGCAACGGCCCCTGATTTGTCATGTTCTACTGATATATGCTAAAGAAATACTATTAGTTTTTGGAGGTTCCACTGATGGCTTCATTGTTAAGAATTATATGGATTCATGATTCATCGGATAGGTTTTTTATTCATTTGATGTCTGCCAAGATTTTTTTTGCAGGTTTTTTTGCAGTAAGATCCTACATCCCTCTAGTTAGCAAAGCAGCTGGTGAATCTTAATATGAAACATGCTGGCTCTCCCTTGATGCGCATCATAAATAAAACTACACCTGATTTTTCATCAACTGACTTGGTCTGTTCTACTGATGTAACCTAAAAAATACTGTCAGAAGCTATAAAAGAATGAAGAGAGCTGGTAACCTACTATAAAACAGAACTTTCTTCTCAAACTCCTCAGTCTCAGAAATATAGTCTATGGTTGTTAGATGTGATACCAAAACTGAAAAATAATGTTTTACATCCTCTGCTTGTTCCAAAACCTTAAAATGTCGACTGTTTCATCCTTGTTAATTTAGTATGCATAAAGAGAATTTAGCATGAGGCAGATCAGAGTATGGTGTTCCTAAGAGTAACTCTTCAGAGACTGGGTCTTGGGGGGTCTTGTCCTGCCAACATCTCAGTTACCACATCACCAAAGACGTGTCAGGGGAAGGAAAAAAGATGAGAGGAATTGCTTCAATAAAACTTTAACATGTTGAGGGTGACCATGACTGCACCTGTGCAAATGCAACACTTATTATTTTCTGTAAACATCTTTAATTACTCTACCTTAATTGCACAGATTAAAAAGGGAAATTATATTTTTGTGAGCCCAAAACACCAAGCTAACTGATTCCTTCTTGTGATCAACACAGAATGACTGACAGTAGTTGTAAATGGGAGCATATATGCAGTACAAGGCATGCATCTCATGTTTTATAACTGGTGCACAACACAATCGGTGGCCAGTCAGTGAGTACTCTCAGACAATCATACAAAGGAAGAAAAAGTGCCAAACTTCACATTAGGTTTTGCTATGCCTCACTAACCTGATCATTTAATGTTTGAAAACATAAAACTACAAAATAATTGTACAAATACACTGTACAATATAGTGTACTTGACATCCTGAAGCAACTAGTTTTTCATTGACTTTCATTTTTAAACAGTTATCTTTTGGTGACTTTGCTTCATTTAAGTACTTATGTGCACTCCTTAAGGGTTCCACCTGCATTTTATTATTGACTATTTTCAGACCAAAACTCCAAAACATTCCGCTATTTTCTGAATTGTCAACAAATATATGTTTGCTAAAGTGTCATTGTTTAATTATATCCATAACAGTTGGAAGTTGAAGCTTACATTTTTCTAGAGATTTCAATTTCCATGTGGATAACGCAAAAAACATCTTTGCCAAGGAATTACATACACTAACTGACATTTTTGGCCTAACCCAAATCACACAAATCATAAAAAATGCTTGTGTATTATATTCAACTGAGGAGAAACTAACAAATCCCACATCACAATTAGCACCAGGGTTTCTTTCAGTTGATGACTGCAATGAGTTTGCAAGTTTTTTTTCAGCAGAAAAATTCATCAAATAAGACTGAATCAAAATATCTAGAACCAATGTCTTCAAAGAAAGGGTAACTAAACTTTTTTATATAGTCTGGCAAGAGACACCTTCGGTGTGGAGAGGAGGTAGAAAAAAAAGTTTTTTACTGTGTAAATATTGGTATACACACACATCTATAAGAGTCTCAGGGGCTTTGCTTACCATGACCTAATTTCATTCTCTGCCTCCTAAAGGGACAAATGATAATAAACCCTCAACCTCCTTTCATGTGAGAAAAGATCTGGGTTACTAGGTGCCGGCTTCAATCGGTTTATAGTTTTCTAAACTCTAGCATGCCAGCATGGCCCCAGCTATGAATGATGAAAATGCTGGATAAAATTGTTCTGATTTATCCTAATATCCATACAAAAACCTGCATATTTATACAGTATTTTTTGTTGTTACTGATACAAGCACTCAAAGGGCTCTATAATGTATGCTTCCTATGCACACACACATGGCAAAGGCTGCTGTGCAAGGTGGCAAGGTGCCTGAAAGCCATTTAGGTTTCAGTTTCTCGCTCAAAGACACTTTGATTGGGTCAGGCAACGTTGGGCTAAAACCTACAACCCACCAGGTGTCAAATGGCACATCTACCATCTGCACCATAGGGCTGGGCGATTAATCAAAAAGTAGTCGAAATCGGAATATTTAATTGCTCAGATTGATTTTTTCAATTTCCAGGTTGATTATATCAATTACTTCAGTTATTTTAAAATCAGGTAATGCACCCTTCATTCAAAAATCTCTCACTTGTAATATGTGAGCATATTTACAGTACAAAACCTGACTGTGAACTATAAGGACAAAAAATAAAATAATCGTTTATTACTGTAATCTTAATCAAGTTAAAATGTTAAATTAATCAAGATTTTGATTTTAGGCCAAATCGCCCAGCCCTAATGCACCATCCTCTAATGCTTGGGCTGGTAAAATTAAAAAAAAAAAAAAAAAAAACCCAAGCAAACAAAGTAAGTAAATGGCTCATGATCCAACCTGATCAATCGCACACAGCGCAACATCAAGTATTCTAGATACAGAGTGGTAATGTCAGAGGCTTCTCCAGAACAAGATTAAAACAGTTCTTTTATGATGACTAAAACAGCACTGTGTGTTGTGATTTAATAAACTACTAACAGAACATGGGGTACAATAGAATGACAGAAAAAGGGAGGAGGGTGGGGGGAGTAATGCAACAGCCAGAAGCAAGAAAAACAAAACCCCTTAATGCAGTTAAAAGACCTGACAGTCTGTAAACATTTGACTATTTAAAATGCATCCTTCTTGTTGGCTGGGACAAAAACTCCTTAGATGAGCTCATCGCGAGACCATTTGGCAGGGATTATGGCCAGCTTAGTGTCTGCCCCACAAAGCAGCTCTTTGATTCATAACTGTTATTTAAGTAAGTAATTCCAGGGATAGAGGTAAATCTCCATTTGAGAATTGTCCCTGTGTTATGATAGACAGTGTAAAGAAAGTGTGACAGTAATACAATTCAAAGAGAACAGTATTTTTTTTCTTTTGCCAGATTGTGTGTCTTTTTTAAAACAAATGTAGAAAACTTGTCTAAGCAATGAGAAAACAACAGACTCATATTAAATGTTATAAAGAAACTAATCAAAACATACAGATGGGATTTTTTCCAACTGCAGCTACAGTAAAATATCCACAGTGATAAGTTCAGCTAAGGGAGAAAAATATCAAGGGAAACACAACTAATTCCCAGCAAGCAGTGCCAAACATTTCTCTGAAAGTGAAATAAAAAGAATATACTTCCGCATCTTCCCCTAGCCAGTAGATGTTCTCCTTACCACCTTCATCTGCAGATAAGTTTCAACTATCGGAGTAGCCTAATTATAAGTATGACAGGAGAGCCTAGCCTGTAAGGCTGGCTGTGTCCCCATCACAAATCAAATGGCATCCAAATCAGTTCAGCCACTGTTGCCATGGAAACCTAGCCAGTGGGGATTTGCTCAGTGCGAGATAGCTGGAGGAGCCGTAGCAGCTAGGCAAAGCCCCTTTCTATGCTGCGAAACAATGACACTTTTGTTCCTTACATTTGTTCCTTGACATTATGACGATGCAAACACTACCCCCACCCCCGAAACCCCTTCTCCCCACATATCTTAGCTTGTTAAAACATTTTTTCAGTTTTACAAAATTATTAAAATAAAAACTATATATATAAAAAAAGTAAAAAAAAAAAATTGAAAAACAAAAACATGACATACACACATTATAGAAATACAAAGAAAGATCCTTCTATGTGTAAGCTGTTAAGTGTGGAAGAAATGTATGTGCATCATGCTATGGTAATCCTAATGCAATGGAAATACATTTTCATTTATAACACATAGCAATATAAAAAAACACAATGTTGTAAAAGCCAGTATGCAAAGGCTTAATATATAGAATGAAGAATATACATGATTTATCATTTCTATTTTTGAAATGTTTTTACTTTTTAAGATATTAACCACATGCCAGACCTTCTTTTCTCTATAGTTTAACACTCAGCATTGAGATATCCCCAACGATCTAGTAAGAAACAACAGAGGACTTTTAAGCAATTTACAATCTTGTGCCAGGAGGAGGCTAACGTAGCTGCAAGGAGTCAACTGGCTGAGCTGTAATTAACCAAATTTTTCGCCCCATAGACTTAACATTGAGTATTGTGACATCACCAAAAATCAGCATTATAAGAAGCATTTATAATTATTGTGCCAGATAGCGAGTTAATCTGCACTGAATC
Organism: Limnothrissa miodon; assembly: GCA_017657215.1. Taxonomy (NCBI): domain Eukaryota; kingdom Metazoa; phylum Chordata; class Actinopteri; order Clupeiformes; family Clupeidae; genus Limnothrissa; species Limnothrissa miodon. Next base: position 231,764 of record JAGFZM010001170.1, read on the forward strand.
AAATGCCTGTGCTTAAAGCATACAATGTAACTACCCTTGAACTACAGATCTTGTTGAAAACATAATTCAACTTCTTGCAACAAAAACTACAGTGTGCCTTTCCATGCACTGGTAATTCTCTGGAATTACATTCTAAAGAATTTCCTAAACACTCTTCAGCCTTCAATACCAAAAAGGAAAGCACACTGGCTATTTCTCAACTAGTGGATTGACACATAACATCATTCATACTGGTAAATGACCTGCATAAAAAAAATACTAGTAGTGTATTAATCATTGGCCCAGTGATAGAGCAAAATAAAATCTAGTGGTGCATGAACATGAACCGTGTCTCCTTCACAGGAAATAAAGTCGAAGGATCGGTGCAAATGGAGCTTGAAGAGACCACTTGGCAAAGCTGTCAGGAAATGGCAGCTAGTTCATGCTTTGTTGACAATTATAACTCTGTCAAATATAAAAACAGACATAACACATTTCTTGAAAAACAGGAACCAATGAGTAAAATGCTGTACAGTATAAATACTCTAAATACATCACTGATACTCTGAACCTATTCATCTAATCACTTAGGCTACTATTATATACCTCTGTGAAGTAACCCCTTGCCCCTTTAACTTTGGCTGCCAGTTTGCCAAATTCGGCCAACTTTTCTAATTCTAGTAGAAAGTGGCTTTGAGAATTTCCCATAAGGTAACAATCCCTAAAATCCCTTTTCAGATGACCTCTTTCACTATCCACTTGACCTGACAGGAAACAATAAAGATGAATTCAAATAGGAAAATATGAAGGCGATAAAAATAGTCCAAATCCAAGGGCGTAGGTTTGGTCTCAGCTTTGGTAGGGACAATACCCCCACCCCCCCTCAAAAAAAAAAAAACCCTTCCTCACAGATAAATTATTCAATAATTTTGCATCTGTATTATGTTGTATCTGTATTCTGAAATCTATTTTCAAACAATAATACAATACATTATTACAATACATTGAAGGTGCGGCGGATGAGAGAAAAAAACGGAAAAAAAAGATCCAAAAGGAGGCAAAGCACTCCAAAAGTAACGTGAAGACTGACTGATTGAACATCATCATCTCTCAGGGTTGGTTAAGCATGTAAGCTGCAACACCTCACAGTAGGAAGGGCTGTACACCTACTCTCTGTGTGCTAAAACAGTAGATCTTTTTTTCTATTTGCGTGGCACTGTAGGCTAACAACAACAACAAGGAAGAAAATTGGCCAAAATGATTTTCAGTACCAATGTAATAAGGTTAACACTTTTCTGAGAATATAGCAAAACGCACCTGCCTGTGCTTTTCTACTTGCTACATAATTAGCCTACAAAATGCATTACGGCATATGGTTAGCATTTTGCTTTAACTACATGAATATGACCCCCCTGTCATCAACCTGATTGCTATCATCATCCAACACAGTAGGAAGATATTGCTAAACCAATTCTATGCACTACTTACTCTCTCTGTGTTGAAATAGGTCCGTATATCTTTTTTCTTTTCTGGTGTCATTCTCTAGACTATATCTTTAGAAAGCAGAACAAAGTGAGTTTGAATAACCAGGATAAGTTTAACACTTTTCTGAGGACGTATAGGTTACAGATAACGTTATCAGCACAAAACAAGCCAGCGCTCTAGTCTTGTAGACAACTTTTAACGATTAAGGGGCCGTTCACACGGACACGCTTTTTTAACCTCCAGGCGCTCGATTTCAATTGTTTCCCTATGGAACGATGTGTCTTTGAAAAAGTTCCACTGCTGCGATACGTTTGGTTTTTTTTGTCGCTTGCGTCTCCTTCTAAAAACGCGAGGCTTCTAAAAACGCCAGGCGCTCAAAGTTGAAAATGGTTGAACTTTTGAGGTCACGTTTTTATTTACAATGGGCGTTGCGTAGCAACGTTTACGTTCTTAACCGCTTTACAAACGAGTTTTTGGAATGGTTGCGACACAGTAGGCGCTTTTGGAGGTGAAAAACGCTTTCCGTGTGAACGGCCCCTAATGCAGGCTTTGTCATTGTGAGTGGAACGTGAACCTGTAGGCGCATTTGAGCCAATCAAATCACAGTATGGATAAGTTCGATGCTGAAGCTCTGGAAAATGGATTGCTAGCACGGCAAAGGAACAAAACCTATTGTCTGCAACTTATTCTATTGCGTCCGCAAATAAATATGTTAATAAATTCATATTGATATATAAAATAAAATGCAAAATATTGGTAGGGACTATTTTGTCGTTCCAAAATATTGGTTGTGACTTGTCCCTATGGTCCCTATGCAAACCTACGCCCATGTCCAAATCTATTAATAACTGAATAATGAATTACATGGCATCTCGACTCTCTTTTTAGTTGATAGGGACCACCAGTGTACAACATTCCAATGCGACCTATAGGCATTAATGTATTTCCTTACTATTTCTTTCCCTTCCCCCCTCAGACACCTCTTACAACAGGCATGGTCACTAACTTGGCTTTTAGCCAGTGGCTCCTCTTGGCTCAGATTCCAATCACTGTGTGTAAAGGACTGCTCCGACTTTCAACATTCAGAGGGAGGCATCTCTATCTCAGCATTTCCTCATTGTATCCACAGCAGTAGCTACACCTATGAGCCTCTAGCCACAAGTGCAGTTCAATGCCACACGGCCAGAGAGACCATTTAGCCTAAGGGTGATATGATTTACACTTTCACAGTGATCAATAATAACAGTGTCCTGTGGTGGGCACACTGAGCAGGCTCTCTTATTTTGGAATGCATAAATAAAGCACCTCGAACAGTTTAGAGAAGTGTTTGTGTGTGTGGAGGGGGTAGGGGGTGCCATGGTTGCTTCTAGTAATATTTTTAGATAGCTACAGTATCCTTCAGCATCAATAACAGTCACATGTAATGACTGTCAGTTGTGTGACACACTTTTGAGCTGCAGTATGCCTAGTCACCGAGCAGGGCGTAAATCAATAGCATGGCTTCAAATGTTCAATTTAAAATGCATATGAAATCTGCCATAAAATGAGCCTAGTCTTATTACTTTCAAACTTACATGAAAGAAGAAAACCCTCCAGACCATTTTTTTTAGCACACACCGTTAAGTTATTCTCCTTCGCTAAAGCTGCCCTTGTTTTATTTTCCTTTTAAATCCACACTCTTCTGACCTTCAATCCTAAAATCCTGAGGATTTCATACCTAAATGCTTTCCCTCCTACCAATTACCTTTTCCCAAGTACCATCCCAAGAACCATTTCCTGACAATGTAATCTCTACTGCTGGAGTGTCTACGGGTCCAAAGACAGTGTGAAATAATTAGGCCTAGAACCCATCATGTCTCCTAACACAAGACTAAAGAAAATGAAGATTGACTTTTGCGTGACAAGCACTGGGGATCGTGAGGGCCATTTGCATTCTTACACTTTCAGACTACTTTGGAGTCATATAAGCATGAAGATTCACCAAACCATTAATATTTGTCTGATATTACATCACTTGTCTACAAGCTTTGTTGTAGGCTATTTTAAGGACTGACAGTGTGGTAAGGAATGATCTCCAGAAATGAATGACATGCTAAGGTCTCTATGTGCCATAGAGCCATATGTCAAATTAGTCTATAATTAAGTCCAGCATAAACATTAAGTACACAATACAGAACAGAGAAACTCTTTGAATGTGTTGGATCTGTCAGAAACAAGTTCAACTCATGGTAATTTACAAAGATAGACAAGAATTTATTTATTAATTCATGAACCATTCATGACTTGGTGTTTACCAAAACAGTTGGACTTGTCTCAAGATGTTTCTCGGCACTTAAAGCTTGGCTTTCCAGTCAGGTCCAGCCCAGTGCAATTACCTAGGGCTTCTGGGTCAACACATGCAGTATACTCTTTTCATCCGACTGCCTCCCGTCTTTTCAATCCTGTGACCTTTTGGGACCTGCCAAGGTCCATTTCTCTCTACCACTCCTTTGTTTCCCATCTCATGTTCTAACATGATTTAAAGTTATCACTGCATGATAATACTTGGGCAAGCCTAAAAAAATGTAGGTGTCACCACAGTTGCTTTAAAATGCACATTGTTGGCGATTCTGAACACATTTTGCTGTGCATCATTTAACTGGGTTTTTGATAGGGTAATTTTAACAAGTGTCTGACATGAAACAAAATAATAATAATCTAATGGGCCAGCAAATATTACAGAGTACCAGCAAACAAGCATTCTATTTTGAGAAAAGAAGGGGGTTCGTGCTGATGGAGGGTACAAACAGCCTGAACTCCAAAACAAAATTTCTGCACAGCATCTCTAATAATCTAGGTTTACATAATGTCATAGCTTTTCATTATGTAGCTTGAGAGCCAAAACAGAAATCTTATGATTTCCTTGTCCTTGATTTATCATTAGCTCTCCTCATGCACCCCATGTTCTTGACCCAGCTTCAGAGACTAAGAGGAGAGAAGGCAAGGGATATTTCCCCAGGCGTTCTTATCTCATTCAACTATAAAAATGGCCACTCGATCAGAGGATAAGCCACATCTCAATTACAAACCTATCCTGCAGAGATGGGAAAAGGCAGTATACTAGCCTAATGCTGGAGCATAAGGCCATACAGTGCAGTGTAGTGCAATGTTTAAATGGGGGAAAATAAAAATTCTTTTACCCCATTGCCCCAAGTGGATTGTATTTCATTGTGCAATCAAAACATTTAGCTTGGGCAAGGTAAGAGTACACACACACTCTCTCTCTTACACACACACACACACACACACACACACACAGAGAGAGAGAGAGAGAGAGAGAGAGAGAGAGAGAGAGAAGCATACCCATATCATTTGGATAAACTAACATTAAAGATTAGATTTAAAAGTAAACTCACAATTTTGTCTATAGCTGCTGAAACAGCTGTGAGATTATCCTATGGTTAGTACATATTCCTTGCAGTAGCCCCTTTTACATCAAAAAAGATGGCCCATTCAAGATAGGAATTTTACATTTTATTATTTTATGTCACTATTCTGTGGGCCTACAAAACCTACAGTACACAAACTGTGAATGGACACACAAAATCTATAGTAAAGGTAATCTTGGACGCAGAACTCCTAAATTCTGTGAACAGAGAAGTCGGAACTAAGCTAGAGTGTCAATTTTGCACAAAATGTGTTCATGTTGGATACCTCCTCCTTATTCAAATGTATTAACTTATAGCAAGGATAGCAAGAAGAATAAACCTGATTGTGTTTTAAAAGCTGCTCCAGCCAGCTGCCAGTTGACCCAGAGGTCTAGCCTCAATCATGCATGGCCAGTTACTCTGGACACTGATTTAGATTAGCAGAACTACCAGCTGTCTTCTCTTCCTGCTAAGAATCAATCTATGCATGTTCTAAGCATTCTCTTTTCTGATTTTTTTTATTCTGAAAGAAATAAAATGTTGAGTAGAGATTAGGGGTGGGCATACCGTGATAGGCTCATTGCGTCTCCACAACCATGTAAAAAAATGTTGACCAGTAGCTTCACCTTATTGATAGCACCTTTTCATTCTTACAACGAAACTGTGTAGGAGCCTATAAATTGAACTGCCTGACACAAATGCAGCTTACCAGTTTACTTCTGTGTGAATTTGAGAGTCCAATATAAACACTTCCGAACGATGACTAACCAACTGTTGTACATATTGACTTTATTACAGTGGCCAACAGGTGCAAACGACGTGCAACTTATGAAAACACATGCAAATCAACAAAACACGTGCAAAAAGACAAAACACAAATTAAATCAACAAAACACCTGCAAATAGACAAAACACCTGCAAACAGACAAAACACAAACGACTTAGGAAAACATCTTCATCTTAATTTGACAACACGTGAACATCATTTAGAAAACGCGCTGCATTTCAGAAACGTGCTTCGAAACTCACATGCAGATCAGAAAACACACCCCGAACTCAAAACACATGCAGATCAGAAAACACACCCCAAAACTCCGAACAAAACGGAAGTTTCCAGTGGGACACTTAAAAGTGATGAACACCTCTGAACAGATGGTGAAAAAGAACAACAGGGGTGTACGTGTGACAGCGATAGCTAGCGGTAGTGATCTGAAATGTAAGTATTTGGGTTTATTTCAACATTTTAATGGCATTTTAATTGTGATCACACCTCATATCACCACCAGTTTTTACCTTCTGATCAGAGGTGTTCATCACTTTTAAGTGTCCCACTGGAAACTTCCGTTTTGTTCGGAGTTTCAGGGTGTGTTTTCTGATCTGCATGTGTTTTCATTTCGGGGTGTGTTTTCTAATCTGCATGTGTTTTGAGTTTCAGAGCACGTTTCTGAAATGCAGCACGTTTTCTAAATTATTTTCACGTGTTGTCAAATTAAGATGAAGATGTTTTCCTAAGTCATTTGTGTTTTGTCTGTTTGCAGGTGTTTTGTCTATTTGCAGGTGTTTTGTTGATTTGCATTTGTGTTTTGTCTATTTGCACGTGTTTTGTTGATTTGCATGTGTTTTCATAAGTTGCACGTCGTTTGCACCTATCGGCCACCATACTTTATGCTATGGTAACCATTAAGAAACTGTTATGCTGTAAGTTACATACCAAAGTATACCGTGATATATATATTCTACCGTCTATGGTTCAAAATATATTGCAATATAAATTTTAGACTATATCGCCCACCCCTAGTAGAGATCACTTGTGAAATGATTATTGAAACATTTGATCACCATTCCATATCAATTCTCTTGAGAATGGTAACTATAACAGCAAGCAGCTTTAGGGTCTACTTTCCCACAAAACATAAACACAGCCATTTATTGTTATTACTACTTTTTCTACAAAAAAAAATCATTAACTTGATATAGAAATACATGTGGCAACTAGGTGATAAGCAGGTTAATGAAGTGCCCCGATATAGGGAAATAATATGCTTAGTGCCTTCGGCATTGTGCTGTTCTTTGCCCCCGCATCCATCCTTATTCCTCTGTATCAGGACACTTTGGCACCGTTATCCCTTACTCAAGTTTCCTATAGGCCTGGACTATTTAATGTAGGATATCATCACACCCCCATGAAGTTGTTCCCATTCTCTGGCTGCAGTAGGACTGGGTGATATCTCGATATTTACGATATCTCGATATAATTTCAAACCAAGCTATTCATTTTGACATATCGTATATATCGATTAGGACTTGTTTTTTAATCCAGAGACGAGTTTTTCACTCTTTTTCTGCTCTGTGCGCCGACATCTAGCTTTTGGTTAGCTCCTCCCTCCTCCTCCTCATGTATACAAGTAAACAATGGCGGCGGCCATGGAAAGCATGAGTGATAGATGGAGAATGCCGCGAAGGAACAATTTTGTGACATTTGTTAGATTTTGCGGTCTGTTTTTGTTTTTTTTGCTATAAAGATAGAGATCTATATTGTATATCGAGATATGACAAAAATATATCGAGATATACATTTTAGTCCATATTGCCCAGCCCTAGTTTGCAGCACAACAATCCGAGATAGATATATTATGTCTGTTATTTTGCATTTAGAAGCATGGGAAACAAAAGCGAAGACAGGATGGAATATGACGCCTAACAACAACAGATCAAACTAACAACCCACTTTTAAAGCAGGGCTAAGCAACGTTGTGTTTTTTTCTCTCACGAGCTCCCTCTAAATTGCTGAAAACGAGACTGTTAGTGTGGCTGTGTGTAAATTATTATTATTATAATGGTGTTCATAATTGCCACATCAAACATGAACTCAGGTCATGTCATTCATACTTTTAGGTCACTCACTTCAACTCACTTCACAAACCACCTTGTAAATGGGCATGTTTAATTCAGAGATGATTCTGAAGAGTATCCTCATTAGGAATGTGATTTCACATCAGGAATGTCAACCTCAATACCAACAATTTAATGTAGCCTGTAAGTGGGTCATTCTGACTTTAAGGCTGGGCAATGTGTTGGCCGAACAGGTCTATGGCTATTCCTTGGAGGTCATGATCCATCATCCTTGAAAGTAAGACTATCACTAAGAGGCTATATCTAACATAATCTACACTGCAACTGAAGCAAATGATGAAGTTTTTATGTCTTCATTTTTTATATATATAAAATTGACCCTACCCTATAGTAAATGCACAGACCCATTATGCTGCACACTTCAACACAGAATGAATCTTCCCAAAATAACTTTACTCTAAAGGCCCGTACACACCAAGTCCGATTTTTCGGGCGAAATATTCGAAGGACACCCAAAATGAAACAAGTATTTCAATCATCCCGACAGTGCCTGCTCGCAGCAAAAGGCGTTTTTCTCCTAAACTAAAAAACATTGACATTTCATACTGTAGGATATGTTAAACCATGAATTCATCTGTTGTTTAAAAGTAATAAGTGTATAGGCTATTATGTCGCAAACAAAACATGATAATTAAAAAAACTGGCGCAGACGAGAATTTACTTTCCTCCCTTGGAAATGACCTGGGTCTAACTTCAGATCAGTAATCGACGCGATTTCCCCTGGGTCTGGCTATTATTGCAAGCTGTAGGCCTATGGGATGACAAAATATCCTGTTTGAATTGTGAATGAGCATTTATGAGAAAATCTCAATGTTTCATTTGTCCCGGCTCTCCCCTACTGCCGAAACCTGTCATTACAGAGCTTTAATTCCTGGATGAGATGGTACTCCCCTTGTTGTTATCTCCGCTGCAACACTGGGTGTAGGCAAATTTTTCGTTTTCTCTTTTGTAAGAAGATATCCACAAAAATAGCTCTTCATCGCTAGACGTATCCATCATTAAATTCACAAACTTTAATTCAAGGCCTTATTATTATGTCACGAAACTAAATGCGAAATAGAATGCGAAATAATCGTATTGTATCAAAATAATTGCATCGCACTCGGTGTGTACACTTTGAGTGCAAACATTTCGTGTTGTGTCTGGTGTGTACCGGCCTTAAGTCAGAACTTTAATATCCATCACCTCAGTGGTAACTACAGCCCTGAAAATGAAGAAAAACAACACAACTTATTTCTGATTCACCTTGAGTACGATTACTACTGTACCAGAATTATCTGCTTCTTAGAGCTCAGGGTTTAAGAGGCTTTCAAGTTAATTTTTACTATATATTTCAATGCTATGATTAAAAAGAAACTCTTTAAAAATGAATTGTATTACCTACTGTAGTATAGAAAATACTATGTTGCCTATTTGATGGCAAGGTTTTCTCATCTCAGCTCACCACTGATAGTGGTTACTGTACTGTAGGCACATGCACATGAGCTACATGAGCTAAAGTTAAATGTGGGTAAAAGCACATCTAGCACATGCTAAGATGATTTGGCAGAATGCCCACACGTTATTCAATAAAACTGCTCCAGTTTCCCAATATTCATCTCTTCTCTTAACCTAGCTTTCAAGCGACTCACAAATACTTGTTGACATCATTCAGAAAAGACTGTAGATGTCCCTACCTCACTGACACACTAGTCACAAACGCTTCTTAATGTCTTTAGTTGTTGCATTCACAGCTGCTTTCAGGAGTCTCTTAGTCATGCAAAAGTTCTAATGAAGTGCAATCATACCACTTTTCTGAATCCCTTTTCCCAAAGACAAGGATGCAAATGGGCTACCTTCAGATTTGTTAAGACCAGCAGCTCATAAATTAACCACCGCTACTGTGGATATTATGCACATATATTACAGCCCATTTAAAATTAAAATCACAATTAAAAATACTCTCACTACTTCTATCTTCAGCCCACCTCTGACGCCAGATATCTCTGTTAGTTTACATTCACATGGGGTAGGAAGGCTTTTATGTTGTGATATTGATCTGGGCTGAGTTCATTGTTTCTACTTTCTAATAATCACCAGTGCTGTCCATCCTGTTATTCATGTCTGGAATACATTCACTGTTGGAGACTTGTCCACCGTCCTTATTCACATCACATTAAGTAATTCTTGGCTACTTGACAGGGTGGCAATTAAAATCACAGTGAAAACTTTTAAGCAATAGCAACACAGCTCTTCCATCTTCTCTTAGAAGAATACCCCTGCACTCCTTGTGTTCAGCTCCTCTGTTAAACATTGTTTCAATTCACATGCAGACAAGAACTAATAAGAACTACAGTACCCAAAATGTTTTCATTAGGAATAATTTAGAATGTGATTATCATTCAATTCTTTGTCAGTTTACATAGTGTGGTAAGCCTAAATCTAATTTGATCATTTTATTGTATAGATAGCACATTGTATGAAATATGCCACATAATATAAAAAAGGTTGATTTAGATACATCTTTTTGATACATTTGTATATTTTAAGGGTTTTCACACAAATGGTCTCCAACAAAAACACAATTTCTTTGCTGAAGAAATTCCTACTCCAAAATATAATCCATTTAACTTCCTAATTAAAGCAGGCTGCCCAGTTGCACTGCCAAGATATTACCAGACCAGCCTCCCAGCTCTCTGCTCGTGTTAGTACGTGGTTTTTGTTATTAGCATTATGTACCATGTTGTGTCATGCATGGCAGGCACACTGCTTTTGGTCTGAGTCGACATTACTGGTCTCACAAAGCCACAGACTGGGCCTTTAGAAGCCAACCTCATAAGCTCTTTAGGATTTTACCCTCAGCGTCCCCAAACTACACACAGGCAAGCTTTCACCAGACACAGGGTTAATTGTAGGCCAAAGAGATACTCTGGGTGCCAGTAGGAATAGATTTATAATAAAAAGCACTATGGCTAAGTATGGCTAACTTGTCAGTCTTACATTGCTTGTATTTTAACTTCAGTAAGGAATGGAATGCAAAAACTGTATTTTTTACAACATATGCACATTCTTTATCAGCAGGTTAGACCAAATTTTGTATGCTCTCAGTGCTCAGTGCAGTGAATAAATCAGAGGACAAAGGCTACTGTTTAAAAAGTGAGAAATAAATGATCTGTTCCAAGAAGTGGGGAGATGCTGAATGGCCACCTCATCCCTGAACATTCCATTGGAAACACAGAAGGGAAGACTTTTCCAAGAAAGAGCACACAACAGAAAACAACAATGTGGACTGTTACAGAATCAAACAAAAAGAACTCCACACCACATAAACACATTTGCACATGAATATTGACACTGTACTTGTCTGTTACCCTAGGTACATGCATGCAGCAAAGGTAGCCCACATGTTTACATTAACTGTTTGCACATGATATCCTACTGGTTTCATGTAACTTTGTAACATGTAACTTTTACCACTGACTTTGTACAAACACCTAATGTATCACAACAACAGCACAAAATACACATACTACATAGCTTCTACATTACATTTCTATTTTTATTGTATTCTGCATGCTTAATCTTATTATTTAGGCCTATCTATTTCATTCTTTAATTGATATCAAGTATGGGAAGCAAAGTAAGATTTTTTTTACTATGTATATGAGAATACAGCATTGCATCTTAAATCTTGAATCTAAAGTGTGTAAATCTCCCTAATGGCTATTTCCTTCAAAATTTAGCCTAAAGAGCACAGTGAGTGGGTGGAATTGAGTGAAAACTAGATAAAGACACAGGCAAAAATGTGGTATAATTAGCCAACTTTACTATTTCACATATAATCTACTGGCTAAATAAAACTAACAAATGGATGGAAATTCATAGATGGGTTGCTACTGATTTCGAAAAAAAAAAAACTAGCTATGCTTGCAAATAACAATCTATTTTGCCACATGATCAAAGCATATTCCCAGCTCAAAGCTTAAATCGGGGGTGTCAAACTCATTTTTATTGCAGCCCATATGACCATTAGGATTTCCTCAGAGGGTGGCCTAGGCCTATGCATGCCCACAGTCAGGTGACAAATATGTAGGCCTATGCTTCTTATGCTTCAAGTTTCTGGCCAACAAAAGCACAGTACTAATGTTCTGTCTCCCTCATAATTGGTCTTTCCTGACGGTAAGCCAGATGTACTATTACACACACACACACACACACATACTCGGCCTACTCCCTCACATCTTGCTTGATAACACTGATGACATCATTGTGCGTGGTTAGGCTACTAGTTATGGTTGTGTGAAAGCCAACTGGCAATAATGAGCAAAAAATACAATCATACATAACATTAAACTATTCTTCCAATTAATGTGATGTTGGCGGATGTAGGTCTAGATTGTGTATCTGAGGTCTAATTAGGCTATGTGTCCTTTCATAAGCAGTGATCCATCTCCTGTATGGATAGTACTACTAGTCTATAGCTTTAACAAAAGGCCTTGTGCTGCATTTGTCTTTTACACATCTTCGGCTATCTAAATTCCATAGCCAGTCTCCTGTGGGAATAATGCTAAGAGGGATTGCTTCATCAACCATCATGGGAAAGAATAGAAGCTTCCGTAGAGACCCCACCCTAACATTCTATTCACTCATCTTCCTTGCTGGACTAGCTGTGACTGAAAATATTTTGTCTGAACTGTGAGAATGTATTGTGGACAATATTATCATGTTAAAAGATAAGTCTATGTCCTCCAATAAATTAGTCTGCAGGCTATTACATCAAGCCCTCCAGGCTACTGGAAAGTGTCCATGATCATAAGTTTAAAATAAATAGCCTACCTTTTTTACTAGAAAAAACTTCTGTTATTTTGTGACTATACATCAGTATTAATTCGCTTATAGCCTTTCCAAGTAATTTGAAAAGCTTATTCAGTGCACAGTCCCTCGGCTAAGTTTGCCTGTGATGATGCTTCCAGTTCATGGGTTTTCTAAGACTAGGCTACTGGGAGACTAGGAGGACCCTCTACACAAATGCTATATAAGGAAAAAATATAGGCTAATCCTAATAATCAATAATAGCCTAAAGAATAGGCTACATAAACGCCAACTGTGTTAATTTCAACAAATCAAACTTCTTTTTAGGAGAAATGTTAACTACGACGCTCAAAAGAGAGTCCATTCTGTTTTAGTCAACAGCCTGTTTCATATGGTTAAGTGCTGAATAAAATCTGTTTCTCCTATTTGCACAATATTTGCGTTGAAAACTCACCAAAAGGCAAAATAGACTAATATTCAATAAATGGTGATTTTATCATTTTGGTGGTGTTAGCATCAATGCACCCTTTCAATGTTATCGCCTAGTTTTACAGAATCAGAACTCTTCAGGGGCATTGGATAACTAAAGTCGAGCAGGGTCCTGAATACTTGGGCCACATTCCACTGAAAACCCATGGTTAAGTATCCTAAAGCAAAACACAAGCACAAACTAGTGTAACCAAACTGTAACACAAATTAATGGACCGCGATATGACCCACTTCAGCTCATGAAAGACAACCGTTCAAGAAATGGTCCGTTTTTGTTTTTCATTTTTGTTTAGTCTACTCAACTAGGTTACTTTCCGCGATGTCTCGTGAAGCAACAACGATACGAGTGGAGAAAGTATCGTTAGTAAGGAAGAGGGCATAGTTTGCAGCTTATCCTTCCTACCTCAAGACTGCTGTATCTCCTTGTTTGAAGACAGCACTTGTAATTGTAACTGAGGAATAGTCCACAGTTTGTCCGGCAGGCAAACAGGAGGGAAGAACGCAGCAAAGGCTAAGAATGATAGCGGTGAGCCACTGACCGGAGACACACGCATCATGCACCGCGTTCATTATGTCCATCACAGCTCGAGTAATAGCTTAATGTCCTCGATGTGCACTTGAAAAAAAAACGTAAACCGAAACGTTAATTCCGACCCCTCTCTTCCTTAAAACCACCAGAAATGATGCGGCGTGTAGTTTCCCAGGTTTGTTTTCTCAAAGCTGTACTACGCGCTGAAGTGTACTCTCCAGTGGCTTGCACACCATCTAGTGAGGAAATGTAAAACGGGAGCCGACCTAGCAGCAGACAACCCCCAGGCTCTGATCCTGTTGCCATGCGGCCGTTTCCCTGGCAACCTGATCCCTGTAGCTCGTGATGGAGCAGTTAAAGCAGGGGTGCCTTGATACAGCAAAACAGTCCTGCAATTAAAGATATCGATTAAACTGTCCGAACAGTGTGGAAATTGATAAATGTTAAGGATATAAGAGGGAGGGTGCGGTATACAAGGGGGAGACTTAGCCTATATGAGACTTTGTATGTAGAGTATGACCGTTAATTTCTTTATAGCCTAAGTAGCCTAAAGCTTTTTTTATTTTCCTTTTCTTGTCTAAAAGTATGTCAGTTACTGTAAGTGCCGAAAATAGTGTCCACAATGTTGCATGAGCAAGGCTGAACCATCATTCAAGAATTGGATGTGGAGATTTTTTTTTGTAAAAGAAAGCATGATCAGCTATGAAGGAGTGGAGAAACAGAAAGTTATCCTGTGTGTGCTGTAGGCCTAGGCTGTTTCATCACTGGGTTAGGCTACAGATTGTAGGCTAGTGTTTGTATAGTAGTGTTTTTACATTACAGTACAGATTGTAGACTAATGTTTGTATTTAAGGCTCAGGCTACCCCCCGACAACTCCAGTCCTCCAATGACTGTCGACTGGCAGTCCCGGCGGCACCTCGCCCAAGGCAATCCAGACTCTTCTCATGTGTTGTCCCACGCTGGTGGAATGACCTACCAAAAACAATCAGAACAGGGCCATCTCTGGAGGCCTTCAAAAAGCTCTTAAAGACCCAGCTATTCAGAGAACATCTTCTATCCTAGCACTAAAATGAACTAAAGCACTATTCCCTAGCACTATGCTCCTTAAGGTTTCTGCTATGTAGCTTGATTGTTATCCTCTTTTTGTAAGTCGCTTTGGATAAAAGCGTCTGCTAAATGCATAAATGTAAATGTAAACATTCTATTCATTTTGTTTGTAGATTATGGAGAACGAAATGAAAGACAAAACTGACTACAGGATAAGAAATCAGAAAGGCGGTGTAAAACAGGTACAGTATGCATTTTATTTAATTTTGTTGCAAAACATGGTATGGCATTGGCAATTGCCTACTTTTGGCATCATTGTCAGATTTATGGTTTGCTCTGAAACCTTTGAAAGACCATGAAGATAGGGTAAATGAGTGATATTTGTAGTACTCACTAGCAAAAATGTGTAGACATACAGTAAAGTTCCACTCATACAATTGCTTTGTCTGAAAAAAAAAAACCCTTTTATGCCTCTGTTGTGCAGATCCAGAACTGCAGGTGCCAACACCATCCCAGACTAATGTTGATTCATTGTGACCCTCCAGTTTACAGCAAAGGCACTTCTGCATTTTGTCGAAAATGGATCAATTTGTGTGGTGACTCTACTTTGGCCATGTGTAGGGCTTTGAAACAACTCTGTTCTTTGGTTGATCAAGACCTCACCTTGAGTGAACAGTCAGCTCTTCTCAGAGACAACATAATCACCGCTTCCGATGAGGAATGAGTTGAAAAAAAAAAAAAGGCAAACAAAACAATGACACCCAAGAGGTGCAGACCCCTATTGCAAGCTGCTTGAGCATTTATGATATCCACACGTTGTCCTCACTAGTAAGACAATTTGGCACACTACAGTAGTATATTAACTAGGGTGCACTATAACAACTGTGTCTTAACGTTTTTTTCCACTGCTAGTGCCATGTTTGGCCTACTAGTACACAATCAAATCTTATTAGTAAACTACTGTGCCTCACTAGTGACACCACTAGACCCAACTAGTGGGCATGTGTCACGCACTAGTAGCCTCCTGGACCCTACTAGTTGCGCCAAAATGCCCACTAGTGGCACTACTAAGGGATTTGACCTCACTAGTGCTACTAGTAAGAAACAAAATGTCCATTAGTATACTAGTATGCTGTGTTCTTCTTTACTAGTATTACTAGTAACAGCGAAAATGGCCACTAGTAGTACTAGTGACAGCCAAAATGTTCACTAGTAGTACTGGGCCTTACTAGTAGTACTAGTAAACAAAAACACACCCCAATTGTACTACAAGTTGACTTTTTGATACCACTAGTACTACTTGTTAGATTGACCACTAGTAGCACTAGTTGGGTATTTAGGATCTTACGAGTGCTACTAGTGATGGTAAAGTGTCCACTAGTAGTACAAGTAAGCATCCAGTGATCCATTAGTAGCACTAGCCAAATTAATTAGACAAAATGCTGATGAGGAGGTTTGGGCAGCATACGCCAAAGCTTCTTCCTATAGAGTTGGCAAGTGAACCACGTCATTCTGCACGTGTTCAATGTAATTTACAACAGACTGCGGGATGACATGTCGTCGAGCACAGTTTTGTATAGCTCTGGAGACCATGGTGTTCATGGCCTTCATGTACATGACGTCTGGGCTAAGCGCCGCTAACATCAACAGTCAACACGTCTTTCCGCTTTAGCCTAGTGATAGCAGCATCTTATTTATTAAAAACCTTAGGAACCGGATGTCGTTAAATGCTAACATGAAAAACTACAGGCCTCCGGGTTACTTGCCAACTCTATTGACTCCTCAGAAAGATTCACGCCCAGCCAAAATTTAACCCTATACAGCCTGATGAACTTTCACTGTTGTTATTGCCAATACCAATAATGATAATAATTAAAAACATATTATTTATACAAGTAAACCCAGTCAAAAGGTCTACTAGTCACACTAGTGAGACTTTTATCGTATTAATAGTACTGCAAGAAAAGGTCAGCATGTCTACTAGTGAGGCATGTTTTCCTTTACTAGAATGACTAGTGAGCCAAAACGTGCACTAGCAGCATTATTAAATAGCAAAATATCCACTAGTAGCCCTAGTGGGGTACTTTTACACCTAGTGCTACTAGTGACAACAAAAATGCTCAGTAGTGTTACTAGTAAGGAAGAACACAGCACGTATACTAGTAGACATTTTGTTGTGTACTAGTAGCACTACTGAGGTCAAATGCCTTAGTAGTGCCACTAGTGGGCATTTTGATGCTACTAGTAGGGTCCAGGAGGCTTCTTGTTGGGTCTAGTGAGGCACAGTAGTTTACTAGTAAGATTTGATTGTGTACTAGTAGGCCAAAAGTGGCACTAGTAGTAGAAAAAATGTTACTAGTAAGACACAGTTGTTATACTAGTGCACCCTAGTTGTAATATTAGTGTGCCAAATTGTCTTACTAGTGAGGACTAGCGTGTGTACTAGCACATGGACCTTATGTTGGATATCAAAGATATCTAATAAATGCTCAAACGGCTTGCCACAGACCCCTCTATACCTTTACAGTATATTGGGCTTAGGAAAGAAGGGGAGGGGGGAAAACAGAATTCATGAGGTTTTCTGATCTAGATTATTCATTGGAAGATCACTGTAGGATATGCTGAGCACATTATACACACACACACACACACAGAAACCTGCAAACCCACCTGGTTGATGTGTCTTTGTGAAGTGGCATATCTCTTGGTAATTGTGAAGGTAAAAGGAAAAGCAAACTTACTTAAGTCAGCAAGCTGGGATGTCAATGTTAGATTTTGATGACAAAGAATACAAAGTTGCTCTACACTTGTGTCAAGAGAGAACTCTCTGCATCAAATATTTACACTGTTAAAGAAAGGTTCATCCTGTAGACATGGAATCCCTAGCTGAACCATGAGAATGTGAGATTCACAATGTTGTTATCAACAAAGTCTAGCAGTAAAAAAGGCTCTTGTATCTTTTAAAATCTCTTTACACTCTATCTTGTCTGTCTATTATTCACAAACTGTATAACTTGGTTATGACAGATACTTCTTATAACAGTTTTCCCCTTGATGTAGGCCTACATTCATTTTCCTTGTGCTGTCTTTTGGGTGTCAACATATTCCGAAAATAGTCATTACCGTAAATGGAGCAGAATGAAAGAATTCTTTTAATTCTGTAATTGCAAATTCTACAGGATTACCTTGCAAGAGTTATGAAAATATTTTAATGTTTGAATCTTTTTATTTTAAAGTGGTATTATCATTCTGTTTTGTTCAGTTCTAAGATGCAAAAGTAGCTTTTTACACGAGTGAAAATGTTTGTGGTAAACAATCAATTTGTCAGGCACAAGTTCGTCTTTACATTCTTGTGCAACTTGTATTCTGTGTTCACAGTCGCAGAGGTTTTCTTTGGCCAGGAAACTCAAACAAGCAGCCTTCATCTGTATTTTATCAGCAGAAATGTGCCTAAGAGGTTCACATAAAGGCTGCACTTTTTCTTTTAGAGTATGCACAATGCAAAAAATGTACAGGATGTCCTGAAAAATACTACAGCCCAACCATGCAGCGTGGTATCGATGAATAACCCCTACACCGTTATCTGATTTTGTGCAATTCAATAATTCAATAATGGCTAGGAGTCCTGGAGTAACAGAAAAATGGGGGGTTCAGATCAATAAGGTAATTCGCCATCCAGATTGTGCTACCGCTGTTTGGTGCTCTTTTTAAAAGGAGATATTATACACTGAAATTGAAAATGTGTGTATTTAGATTTTGTTCTTAGTATTAATGTGTTTTCTTATAAAACCCAAGGCACATACAGGTAGCCTAATTATTCAGCGCCATTATGTTCATATACAGTACTTCATATTTACCTAAGCAGCACATATCCTTCTGATCCATAACCAAACCAACAATGTAAAAAGTGAGCGTTGTTTCTTTGTTTTGTTGTAGGGTTAGGGTTAGGGACAGTCACATTTTTCTCAGATGCGTGTACAAATTCTTAAAATCACACCTTGTGCAAACTTCGCATATATAAAAGGCAGAGGTGGAAAATCAAGTGAATATCCAGGTTCAGAAAGTAAAAATCCTGCCATGTTTTCCTTCTAACACATTCAGCAGGTAGATCAGCTACTCGCTGAAGTCACCTGTGTTAGAAGGAAAACATGGCAGGATTTTGACTTTCTGAACCTGGATTTTTACTTGATTTTCCACCTCTGATAAAAGGTAGGCCATGTATTTTCCTAAAATAATCCCATTCAAAGAATGCTTAAAGGAGTTATATTCACAGGTTTACAAGTTAATACCTATTTGTAACCAAAACCAAACCAAACTAGTTCCAAAACCAAATCGAGTAGAATAGCAGAGTAGGTACTGTAGTGGAAGCATTTGCCCACCGGAAGGATTAAGTGTTAAACCAGTGAAGATGTGTTTTAGGGTGTTCTGGGCATACGCTGTACAGGGAAGGTAGCGGGCACACTCACCCATTAAGTCTTGGCAGTAGCTGCCATAAAACCTCCCAATCAGTGTTCCCTCTAAGCTGCGCAATTGCCCACTGCTCGCACATCCTCAGCGCACAAGAAAATCGATGCTGCGCACACACGTTATTTGGGAGGCTGGGAACTTGTCCGCTACACTTTTTAAAAAGGCAATTTTGTTCGCCAGCAGTTTTTACAGTCCAAAAACAATGTTACGGCATAGTAAACAGAGACACGTCAAGCACTAGGACCAAGCGGGAAACGGATACTCAAGGTGAAGCCGTTTCTTGTGTGATTGGCCGTCCGCTGTCACTCCATCAGGTAGTAAACAGCACTAGGTCAGAGCCCGTCTACGGGGAGCCGGTCCACTCTCTATTAACTCCATTGTACCGGATTTTGCCTGCAATCTGTTGAAATTCCGCTAGTTTTGCTGTCGAGCAAGTGAAAAATGAATTGTGGTCTATGGAGCTAAGCGGCTAAAACTCGTTGTTGTCAAAGTTGACAACTTAATTTCTTAATATACGTTGTGGTAGTAGCTACCTGAGTATAGATTTTCCACTTGAAATGAAATAAAAAGTCACTCATGTCCTTTCTGATTTTCATAGGATGGGCCGCTTTCCGTGTAACATGCTAGCATTTAGCTCATTGATGCTGGTTGGTCAGCGAGAAATCGCGACCGATTACGACCGTCATGAAGCTGAACCAGGCACCAGCTGCTGACTGTCACAGTAGCGATTGCTGTAAAGTGGTTCGCTTTTGTGTCACGTGACATGTGAACTTTAAAAGGGTTTTTAGGAATAACAACACATATTAAAAATTGTATTGGTCAACTAATTGTCAAGTCAAGTTATCCTGCATCGCATGCATTAATGCAATTTTAGGAGAAAAAATTATATGAAGAGAAATGTGGTATTGGGGGGTGCAGCTCCATTGCCACCCATTCATTCATCACTTGCTCGGGAGCTCCTTCTCGTTGCAGTACCACCCGGAAGGATTCTGAGAGTGAACATTCTCCCCATATTGAAAATTCTCTGACTAGGTCTTGAACACCTGTCTGCTAGTTGCCCAGAGTCGCGGTTAATCTGCCGCTGTAAATCGGACATTTCTTCTGCCTGGGTCACGTCAACTTGAAGGATTATATCAGAGCATGTTTAATTTACATTAATGTTAGAATCGTCCACACTAGATGAAGCTTCACTACACCAAAGCTAGCTGAAGACGACCAAATGTAGCAAGCTACTTTACAAAAAAATTACAGAAGTAATTTAACTACACGTGAGCTACTTTTTAATGTACATGCCTATAATAATAAATTATCCAACATTCTTCTAATGTTTTATTAATTAAACCAACAGCGCTCTCAATAGCTATACAATAGTAACTGATTAGTACAGTATATAGCCTACTGATATATGACTTTTTACTGTAACGTGACCATACATTGTGGACATTTTTTAAATTATGGCACCACTGACGCATCAAATACATCACATTAAAGCAAGGAACTTATCTTCCATGTACGGCCTAGATAAAATATTTGCTGCTGTGAGCTGATGCTCTACTACACTACATGGCCAAAAATTGGCTAAACTACTGAAAAGCTATCACATTCAAAATATAGCTTAACTATGTGCCCAACACTGTGTAAGATTTTGAACCGGTGTGATGTGAACGCTGTGGCCACACCAGTGCTCACTGTGGTCCTCGGTGTGCTCAGGGACCTTGTGTGTTTGCCCTGACACATAAAAAATTAGAGGGAACATTGCTCCAAATATCCTAGATTACACATTCTACATGTCCGTTGGAATGTGGGTGGCAACCTGAGGTCATGCTCACTGTAACATTCAGCCAGTGCATAAAAGCTTTACGCACATTGGATGTGAATTGCGTTCCTCTGTTGGAGACAATGCCCTCTGGTAAACCGCACTGTCGGATGACCTGATAAAACACAGTTTCTTCTGTAGAAGGTAGTGGTAAGAGCTGGCAGAATTATGCAGCGACATGATTTTGAAAACCAAAGGACAGAGGAGCAGTTTGCAGGAATTTGATCCTCCGCCCAGTGGCGTGTTCTCACGGAGGCCAAGGGAGGCATTACAATAAAAATATATATTTATATATATTAAAAAAGTTTCATGACGCACATTTTAGATTCAAAATTTGCCATGATTATTCACTTCAAAAGCTAGATTTTTCATTGATTGGAGTGGCAAGAAAAACAGCGCCCCCTTTTATCCTGGTTTATTATCTTATACAGTCAATGATAACTGGTGAAATACTGCCATCTAAAGGAGGCTACCTAGAGATTTTAGTCAATCAGATTTAAGCTCATCTTGCTGCTGTACGCTCATCAAGGTGAAACCCATGGGTGAAACGTTGGGAAAAAAAAAAAAAAATCAGGAGACTTGATTTAATGTAGGCACATTAAATCAAGTCTCCTGATTTTTTTTTTTTGTATACACAATATTACCATTTCTCTCAAACATTGTTCACAAATCAGTCTAAATGTGTGATAGTGAGCACTTCTGCTTTGCTGAGATAATCCATCCCACCTCACAGGTGTGCCACGTCAAGATGCTGATCTGACATCATGAGTAGTGCACAGGTGTACCTTATACTGCCCACAATAAAAGGCCACCCTGGAATGTGCAGTTTTGTCTCACAGCAAAATGCCACAAGCATTGAGGGAGCATGCAATTGGCATGCTGACAGCAGGAATGTCAACCAGATCTGTTGCTCGTGCATTGAATGTTCATTTCTCAACCATAAGCCGTCTCCAAAGGCGTTTCAGAGAATATGGCAGTACATCCAACCGGCCTCACAACCGCAGACCACGTGTAACCACACCAGCCCAGGACCTCCACATCCAGCAGGTTCACCTCCAAGATCGTCTGAGACCAGCCACTCAGACAGCTGCTGAAACAATTGGTTTGCATAACAAACAATTTCTGCACAAACTGTCAGAAACCGTCTCAGGGAAGCTCAACTCAACAGCTCGTCACCGTAACAGACTTGAGTGGGCAAATGCTCACATTCGATGGCGTCTGGCACGTTGGAGAGGTGTTCTCTTCACGGATGAATCTCGGTTTACATTGTTCAGGGCAGATGGCAGACAGCGTGTGTGGCGTCGTATGGGTGAGCGCTTTGCTGATGTCAATGTTGTGGATCGAGTGGCCCATGGTGGTGGTGGGGTTATGGTATGGACAGGCATCTGTTATGGACGAAGAACACAGGTGCATTTTATTGATGGCATTTTGAATGCACAGAGATACCGTGATGAGATCCTGAGGCCCAATGTTGTGCCATACATCCATAAACATCACCTCATGTTTCAGCAAGATAATGCACGGCCCCATGTTGCAAGGATCTGTACACAGTTCTTGGAAGCTGAAAATGTCCCAGTTCTTGCTTGGCCAGCATACTCACCGGACATGTCACCCGTTGAGCATGTTTGGGATGTGCTTGACCGGCGTATATGACGGCGTGTACCAGTTCCCACTAATATCCAACAACTTCACACAGCCATTGAAGAGGAGTGGACCAACATTCCACAGGCCACAATTGACAATCTGATAAACTCTATGCGAAGAAGATGTGTTGCACTGCAAGAGGCAAATGGTGGTCACACCAGATGCTGACTGGTTCTGAGTCCCCAGACCCCCAATGAAGCAAAAAAACTGCACATTCCAAGGTGGCCTTTTATTGTGGGCAGTATAAGGTACACCTGTGCACTACTCATGATGTCAGATCAGCATCTTGATGTGGCACACGTGTGAGGTGGGATGGATTATCTCAGCAAAGCAGAAGTACTCACTATCACACATTTAGACTGATTTGTGAACAATGTTTGAGAGAAATGGTAATATTGTGTATCTGGAATGAATTTTAGATCTTTAAGTCCATCTCATGAAAAATCGGAGTAGAAACAAAGGTGTTGCGTTTATATTTTTGTTGAGTGAACATTTCAGGCTAGAATTTGCCGGGCTGAAAAAAAACAATCTGAAACTAGTGCTCGGTGTACGTAGACATTGCAAAGCTACACCTCCTCCATTACATTGTCCAATCCAAAGAGCTCTAGCTCTAGAATCTTTGGTCCAATCAAAATTGTTTGGAACAGTCTCTTGTCCAGCCCCCTGTTGCTTTAGCGGTAGGCTATAAACGCACTGTAGTCTATGTATTAGCTAGCTAACATTGAGAACGGCTAACGGCTCTAAGAAAAATAAGTGCATGTTGAATTTCTGTTTGAAATAAGTGTATATTGAATTTCTGTTTAACTGGAGAACATATGAAAAAAACGTTCCAGGATGTACTGGGCTGGGGTTGTCCGGAATTTGCACTACCTTCCTCAAGAACCTCGCATTCAACGGGAGTAGTTGATTTTTATCTACAACCACAAGATCGTTTGCTTTGGTCATTTCACCCCAGATTGTTTCGCCAACCTCGGACTGTATCAATCCGGCTTTTCACGAACACTACTGTACGCCTGAAACCAGGATCTATTTCAACTATTCTCCAACCACAACCGATTCTGCCGGTAGGTAACCACGCTAGAATTCAGTGTTTTTTGGTCGCCATAACCATAGAATTATAGACTGGTATTTTTATGGCCTTAACAGTTTGCCTACTTGATGCTACTTGGATATCCAGGTTATTGCGAAGCAAAAAAAAAGTTGCTGCACACTTGGTCACTAAAGTGTTGGTAGGCTAGCAAGCATAACAGATACGAATGTCGCATTTCCCCGAGGCTTCTGTGCTTATATAGCCCCAGTGTTGCATTTCCAAGTTTTAACACCGGGGTTTTAGGTGAACTTGGAATGTTTACTATACAAACGTAATAGCCTATGTTCATTTCTCGGTAAAGATGCATATCTCCGTCTATCATAGGATATCATAACCTTAGACATTAGTGCTGAAACTAATATGTAGCCTATGCCTACTTAATATTAAATGGTTAAATGGTTTATTAAATGGTTCTGCATAACGTTGTCATAAAGGCTGACATCCTATTGCGTGTTCATTTAGCTCAGATAGTTAACCGATTTACTGCTGAGAAACAAACCTGCTGCTTGCTTG
The DNA here is from genome assembly GCA_017657215.1 of Limnothrissa miodon. Lineage (NCBI taxonomy): Eukaryota > Metazoa > Chordata > Actinopteri > Clupeiformes > Clupeidae > Limnothrissa > Limnothrissa miodon. The sequence continues at coordinate 255,935 of JAGFZM010001170.1, forward strand.
TAGCGTAGGCGCAAAAATAGCGCGATATAAAATAAAACGGTAATGTTAACAGGGGAGCGATAAAACTGTAATCTGCATACAGTCTATATAGCCTACAGTTGGGGTCAGACTTTGGTTTGTTTTCTAGCGGTAGCAGTAACGCTACCTTCAAGCTAAATTTCCCCTTCACCTTAACAAGATTCACTGGCCTATCCTTGTGCGTCCTGAGATTCCTTGATGGTTCGAAGTTGTTGAGCCAGCATCATTTATCTTTGGGCCAGAGTTCTTGCAAGTGGCTGTTCACTTCTTTAGTCTGCGTTAAGTTCTTAAAAATTCAATTCAATTCAATTCAATTTTATTTATATAGCGCATTTTTACAAAAGGCATGTCACAAAGCGCTTAACACAAGAGGCCCAATGAGCAACAGGGGCAAGGAAAAACTCCCTCGCAGCGTTTTTTGTTTTTACTTGTTATGGTAGAGGAAGAAACCTTGGGCAGTTCCGACGGCTCAAGGGGCTAACCCATCTGCCTAGGGCAGGTTTTCAGTCTCTTAGATGGTGAGTAGTCCACTATTATTCCATTACATACACATTACAAGAAAATTTTGGTAAATAAAGTAAAGTAATATAGGAGTCCCATTAGAATCCCAGGATATAGTCCCATGTCATTAGGCACAGTCAAGCCAGGGGCCAGCTAGAGGCTGTAACAATCATGTCAGGGTCATCTGTGAAGCTGAAGGCAGACCGCCCAGGAAGCCAGAGATGCAGGATCAGGCAGTGGAAGGCAGGGGTGACCCTCAGCAGGGAGGCAGTGGCATGGACAGTGGAGTGGGTTGAGGACCATTCAGGAGTGCCGCCGGATCACGTTGGAAGAAGGTCCCAGGAGAACCCAGGAGGTGCAGGCGCAGGCAGTGAGGACTCACGGCAGGGTGGTAAAGGCATGGAAAATCAGAGAGGAGATGAGTTAGAACAGTCTCCATCAGATTTCAGAGAATGTGAGTTATATTGCATGTGAAACCATATACAGATGTTGGCTAAGTGCAGAGAGAGAAGTAAGTGGAGAGGAAAGAGAGAGGAGGAGAAAGAATAGTGAGAATTGTACGGGTTAACAGATGGGAGGATTGTGGCAGCATTAAACTATAGCAGCATAACTAAGGTATGATGTATAACAAGCCAACACCACCAAAGGAAATGGTCAGTGGCCACCAAGTCCTGGACGGGAGCTTACAGCAGAGGCAGTCCTTTCCAATAATACCCTGAGGAGGTGTGGCTTACCATACACCATCCCTAACTAAAGGGGTCAGTAAATAGAAAAGTTTTGAGTCTAGACTTAAAGGTGTTGAGAGTGTCCGCTTGACGAATGTTAGAAGGGAGTTTGTTCCACAGGACAGGCGCACGATGGCAGAATGCTCTTCCTCCCATTGTCGATTTTGATATTCTAGAATTACTAGGAGACCAGCATTCTGTGACCTTAGGGGTCTAGAAGGGTGGTAGGGAACAAGTAAGTCTTTAATATATGCTGGAGCAAGGCCATTGAGGGCTTTATATGTTAGAAGTATTTTAAAATCAATTCGGCTTTTAACAGGAAGCCAATGTAAGGAAGCAAGGACAGGTGTGATATGTTCATATTTTTTTGTCCTAGTGAGTGCTCGTGCTGCAGCATTTTGTATTAGTTGAAGGTTTTTGATGCAGCTAGTACCACATCCAGAGAACAGTGCATTATAATAGTCAAGTCTGGAGGTAACAAATGCATGTATTAGTTTTTCTGCATCCTCAAAAGAAAGGAATTTTCTGACCTTAGAAATGTTGCGTAAATGAAAGAATGAGGTTTTGGAGATATGCTTTACATGACTATTTAAAGAGAGGTCTTGATCAATGTACACCCCAAGGTTCTTGACCTTTGTGTTAGGTGTGAGTGAAAGGTCACTAAGTAAGCTCTGATGGTGGGGTAAAGTGTTGGTCAGGTTTTTAGGGCCAATCAACATGACTTCAGTCTTATCAGAGTTTAAGCAAAGGAAATTCTTAGTCATCCAGACTTTGATGTCACTGAGGCAGGCAACAAGTTTTGTTACTGGCGTCCAATCATTAGGCTTCATTGAAAGGTATAGTTGGGTGTCATCTGCATAAGAGTGGAAGGTAATGCCATGTTTTCTAATAACAGATCGCAAAGGTAGCATGTAAAGGGAGAATAGCAGAGGTCCCAGTACTGATCCTTGAGGCACACCATACTTGACTTCAGTGTGGCATGATGCTTCATTGTGTGCATGTACAAACTGGTAACGTCCAGTAAGGTATGACCTGAGCCAGGCTAATGCAGAATCTTTGATGCCAATCATATGCAAGGTCGAAAACAAATGTCATCATGCTACAAATTGAGCAGCTCTAATTTGACTTTAAGCTCCATCTGGGGCTACGTTGCAGGATACTGCCCTGCTGCTTGCTTGTAGCGTAGGTGCAAACGTAGCGCGATAAAATAAAACGGTAATGTTAAAAGGGGAGCAATAAAACGTTTACGGACACTATCGTGTCCTTGGTTCTCTGAACTTGAGAAGAAAACGTGAATACAGTCTGTATAGCCTACAGTTGGAGTCACATGTAGTTGAATTTGTTTTCTAGAGGTAACGTTAAAAGTATCAATGAAACTAGAGAGCCAATCTGCTTCAGCAAAAAAACAGCCAATAGGCCTTACAATGAACTAGCCAATCAGCGCCAGTAGGTGGGAAACTGGCCAAAGGGTGGGAAATACGAACATTTTTAATGAGTATACATTTCTGAGCATGGAATAGACAGCCTAGAAATGCTCCTGGGTCTTTTTCAGCTGCACAAATTTGCATACACAATTATTGAAGCTCAAAGAACATTTTATGATGGTCAAAAAATGCGTTCTATGGGCTCTTTAAAATTAAACAGGAGGGTAGGTCTGCTCCAAAGCTCAATCTTACACATGGAAGAGGTAAAAGAACGTAGGTTACATAGGTAACCATGGATCTGTGAGACCGAGGGATGACCATCACTACGGTCTTAAAAAGGAATAATCACCTTTGTTCTGCCTATCACAGAGACCATATGTCAAATAGTCATGTCCATGACCTCCGGAAGCAGAACGACCCGCGTTATTAAATAGCGGATAATGCTCCCGGTTCAGTCTCCTATCCCTGAACGCCTCAGGAAGGTCGGAGCGACAAGGATAGTGACGGTCATCCCTCGGTCTCACAGATTCATGGTTACCTACGTAACCTATGATTTGTTTCGACCTTGCTCTGACCGTCACTACGGTCTTAAAAAGGGATGACACATAACAAAAGAGTCGCGAGGGCCCAGAATCAATTATTAAAACCTCACTCGGCCACGGACATGGGGGCGACATCGCCCACTGAAGCTGGGCGAGTGACATCCACCCTGTAAAATCTAGTAAAAGTGCATGGCGTTGACCATGAAGCCGCTGCACAGATATCATCAGCTGCCAAACCCTTAAGGGCAGCCCAAGACGTAGCTACACTCCTGGTAGAGTGAGCCCTTGTACTACAAGGAACTGGTATTCCCTGAGCTCTGTAGGTGGGGGAAATAATCTCCACCAGCCAATGGGATAGCCTCTGTTTGGAAAGCGAAAGCCCCCGCTTTGCTGTCCCATAACAGATGAAGAGTTGGGAGTGCGCTCCCCTCAAAGGCTGTGTAAGGGCCAGATAGGCCCTTAAGGCTCTGATTGGGCTCAAAGTCAAAAACTTCTCCTGCTCAGCCTGTGTAATGGAAGAAGGCTGGAATTGATGCACTGTGGATTAAGTGACACCCCTGTGCCACCGCAGGCAGTTTTCAGAGACACTGAACGTAAATCTGCTTCTAAGTGAGTGATGTTAAAACAAGGGGCAGGTCCCAACCCGGTGCCCGCAAGGTGCGGGCTGGACGCAACCGTCGGGCTCCCTTCAAGAACTGGCGGACCAAGGGATGCCTGCCAAGGGGACCATTATCTGCACCACGATGAAAGACTGAAATGGCTGCAGCGTAGACTTTCACAGTACTGGCTGCCTTGCCTTGATCCAACTGGGACTGCAAGAAGCGAAAAACATGTGGCACAGGGCAAGTTGCCGGATTGAGGCCCAAGCTGGCACACCAATCTGAAAAGATCCTCCATCTGTCGGCCACTCTTGTGACAGAGCATCTAGGCTCAAGCTGTCTCCGTGCCCCGTGAGGGAGTACCACTCCGGGCAGTGTGTCGTCTCTGCCGAAACAAAGAGATCCACCTGTGCGACCCCGTACCGCATCCAAATCTGGCTGACGACCTCGGTCCTCAGCCTCCACTCTCCCGGGAGTGGTCCCGTCCTGGAGAGAATGTCAGCCGCTCTGTTCTCCTCGCTCGGGATGTGCACTGCCCTCAGTGAAGAGAGTCGTGGCCATGCCCATGTCAGGAGCTCCTCTGCCAGCTGGAGGCATCACTGAGACCTTGTGCCCCCCTGGTGGTTCACATGGTACACTGCTGCTGTGCTGTCCATTCTCACAAGAACGTGTTGGGCACCGGCAGGAATCTCTGCAGAGCAAGATGGATAGCCTTCAGTTTGAGGGCGTTTATATGCTCCTTCATCCACGGGGGTGCCACGTGCCCCTCGCCGTCCGCCCTTCCCAGACAGCTCCCCAACCTGTCAGGAACATGTCTGTCGAGATGACCTGTCTCCTGTGGGGAAGGCCCCCCAACGGGACACCTCGGAGCAGGAACTCCCGGTCTCTCCACGTAGAGCCACTAGTCGAGTTGTAAAATCAAACCGGGGGGATGGTAGAATTTTTCGTTTATCGGACATATTTTGTGCTGATGAACTGTGTACACTTTTTTATTGTTGTTAAAGCAAAACATAATGAATATGCCGGTGTTTTTTGTCCGAAAACATGCATGGTGTGGATGTTACACGTCATTGATCCTGTCATCACACACTGTAGCCTCTGTCACACAGACACAGCAACCTGGGCCGTCAGAATTTCTAGGATCTTATCAGGAGGCAGTAATCACACAACTAGCTGGTTTCAATAACTTGGATATTTAAACAATTATGTACAGAAATACAAAGCTGAGAAGTTTATGTTCAAAGAATGATAAAATAAAAACATGAAATCAATATTACCTTCAAACCTATTCACCTTAATTTTCCTCTAATATCCAATTGATTTCCTATTGATTTTCTATTTTGAGTCTAATTTAGTTCTAAATCAACTCTTAAAATGTATAGTTTCTCTTTAAAGGGAACGTTAATGTTAGCGATGTTCACTTGTTGAATACGCTTACATGATTGTTTGATTGTTACATCAACTGGACGTATGTTGACTGTCTGTATGTGGCTTTAGGCCTTGCTTGGGTGTATTACTGTATTAGCACTTAAGTATTTATTATATTCTATTATTTTATGTGAAGATGCACTGACCAGAGACATCTCTCAATTTCATTGTACCTGTGACAATGACAATAGGCTCAAGGACATTCATTCATTCATTTACTGTAGCCTACCTTAAATGACACTTTTTGTTGTCTGATGAATCCCAGAAACACGAACGTCAATTAACGTCAACTAAATCAAAATTAACATGAACCCAACTCAGCTGCTTGCTAAATAGAGAGGCACACGTTAGATAGACTCCAAATTAACATTCATTATCTCTTTTGTTATCGTTAGTAGCCTAGCCTATGTCCTAAATTACATGTTTGATTCATAAAAAGTGTGACTGATATTTCTGACTCTTGACTTAACGTTACCTCCCGAAACGCCACTTCTCGCTCTCTCAAGAAGTCCCTCAGATCGAGCTGTCTACGTTGCTTGGCCATGATGTTAAAATCATAAGTTCACAAAACCCTGTATTCAAAACATTAGCCTACCGCCACTGTTCTCCGACGTCACTGACGTCATGAATAGCCTATTCGTGCGATCCCTCTGGCTCACGGTGCAGGTAGCCTGTTTTACTATATTAGGCTATATTGTGCAAAGCCCGTTAAGTGTTGAAATTTTAGTTATATTCCCAGTGTTGAAAATAAGTTATTTCCACTCTAATTGATAAAACGGCACAAGGGATGCAGGGGATGGCCATTTTTACAGGGGGGGTGATTTTTACCGTTTTTGCTCAAGGGGGATGCCATCCCTCCTCAACCCCCCTCAACTCGACTACTGAACTCTGTGAGCAGTAACCCGACTGCCCAAGTGGCAATGACGCTAGGGTTAGCTAGCACGTCGAGCAAGCTGTCTGCTCTCTGTGGGGTGAGAGAAGCAGTCATGCTGACTGAGTCGAGGAGGACGCCGAGGAATTCCACCTATTGGCGTGGTTGCAGATTGCTCTTCTTGTGATTGATGGTGAAGCCCAAGAATTTGATGTGGGCTAGAACCGCCTCTGTTTCGCGCACTACCTGCTCTTGGGACGGGGTGCAAATGAGCCAGTCGTCCAAATACGGAAGTATTTTCAGATCGCGAGCCTGGAGGGGGGACAGGGCGGCTGACACCACGCAGGTAAAAACCCTTGGGGAAAGTGAAAGGCCGAAAGGGAGGACCTGGAACTGGAACACCCTGCCCTGGAAGGCAAAGCGCAGGAAAGGCCTGTGTTCTGGGCAAATTGGGACGTGGAAATAAGCGCCCTTTAGGTCCAGGGATGTGAACCACTCCCCTTCACAGATGGCCTGCATCACCACCCGTGTGTGGACCATCTTGAAAGGCAGCACCTTGAGGTACTGATTCAAGGGCCTGAGGTCGAGAACAGGGCGATGTTCGCCATCTTTTTTGGGAACAATAAAATACTTGCTGTAGAACCCAGCGAGCTGTGCGCTGGGTGGCACTTCTGTGATAGCCCCTTTCAGAAGTAGCTCTTGAACCTCTTTGGCAAGTACGGACACTAAAACCGGGTCTTGTACGGATGTTATCAGGGGCCGCCGTAGAAATTGCAGTCGGTAGCCATGGCCAGGGGTCTGGCACTATGGGCCGTGGCCACGACCCAGGGGTCTGGCATTATCCCCTCCCAGGAGGTCCGTGACAGCTGGGAGGGACAATCGACGGGCGCCCCCGGGATGCTATGCAGGACCACTGCCTCGGCCTGCACTCCCGCTGCGGACTGCGTCTTCCCGAGGCTTGGGGAGTTGGGGCTGGTCTTCGACCGAGTGCACGAAACCGCTGGCCCTAGAGACCTCTGAGGTGTTCGCCCTTGGGGGAGGCCGGGCCGCTAGCCTCGGCCTGTACCTGCCTACCGACACCCTGCTGCCCGTTGAGACACACACGCTGGGAGTGGGATCAAAGAGCTGCATCCACCAGGGCTTTGGCGTCCTGGTCATCCGGACTCAGAGCCCTGCAAAGCACAGCCAGTGTGATGGCCAGAGCATTACCCATACGGGCCGTTCGTGCCGCAGCATTAAAAGAACGCATATTCTGTTTGTCGCTAAAAAACGTCGGAAAAACTGGATGGAAACTTAATAGCTTTGTTACCTTTGTTGTTAGCTTGTTGTTTCTGTTAGCCTGGGGCCTGTACTACAAAGCGGGGTTACTGACTTATTAGGGTAACTTCGAGATTGTCTGGCTGCACAATAACAAAGGCAGCAGCAAACTTAGTACAGGAGGCTATTCAGTCTGTTGTGGAAACGCTTCAGAACAAGAACAATGTTTATTTAATTTCTGCGGAAAAGATGTAATGGCCCCATTACCCACAGGGATCGGGAAAAGTTTGATTTTCCAGCTTGCTCCGTTAGTTTCCAAGGAAGTGGCGAGGCTATATGGTAGGGAAGCTAAGCCTATTGTTATCATCCTTCATAAGCCGTCGCATTGCATAGGTCATGACCCGGCGTTAGCGATTGGGTAAAGGCAGATCCAATCGGTTTAAACTTCAGCAGAAACCACATCTCTAATGAGAGAACGATTCTCAAGCTTTGACTTCCCTCTTCATCATTTTCTCTTTGACTCAGGATTATCTTAAATCTCAAACAAACCTAGACTGTCATAAAGACATGAGTACTCAGAGAAATATTACTAAGTTATTTCTGACTAGTCTTTTGAAGTAGAAATAATCTGAAGTTGATATATTATTAATCTGTGACTACTAGCATATTGTAAGATTTTCCAAATAAAAGAGACATGGCTAACATGTAACTATGTGCTCTCTCTCAAATCAACACAACTAAATAATAGGGGGAGATATATAGACAGTTGCTTCAAGCAAACCTCCTTTTCTACTTACAAACCAGAGTATTCTAATTCAGGGCGGAAAGATAATTGTGAGCAGTATCAAGATGAGAAGTGACCTATTTATAATGGCTAACAGTAAACTTGAAGTGTAAACTCAGCTTGCTGCTGTTGCTGTTACTGAAAGGTTTGGATACTTTTTGTGTGTGCATGCTCAAAGCTTGGGGGAGTTCAGTAATCTCAGCAAAATAGGCTCAAAAATAGGCTCAAACAAAGGTGTTTAAGAGAGAAGGAATGATTGAAGTTGACAAATGGTTGCCTTTGCAGAAAATTGCATTCAGAAGCAGTGACTTTTGCTACATAATGCTTTCAAAAAATTCTAAACAGTTTGACAGAATAAAACCAGGTTACTGTTGCTCAAACTAATGATCATTTCTTATAGTGTAGGTAGGCCTAAGGTGTAAAAAATTAGGACAACAAGGAAGCATCTTAGAGTATTTTCCCCACCCAACTCCTCTCATTGAGTTTTACTGACTGTGACATGACCATTTTATTTACAGAGGCAAGATTGATTCTGTTTCCTTTAAATACATGATTTCTATCTACAATTAATCTCAACATCCCTAAGTGACCTTTAAGGCATTTGAAACAGTGACAAATGGGGTCATTAGTGATAACCTTCTCAAACACTAGCCACTGTGCTGAGGCTCAAAGGAGGAATGGCAGCAACTAGAAAATTCAACTGCAGGGTGGTGGAGAACAGCTTCAGTAAAAGTTCTTGAAATATCCAAAATGTGTCAGTAGCCATGTCATAAGTGCTTCTATGACAAAATATATTGCATTAATTGATTTTGGAAGTCCCAGGGAACACTATTTTGAAGGATATATTATTGCCACAAGCATGTTGGTTGCTGGGTGTGAATGCTGTGAAATTTTATCTGTTAGCCAATATTGACAGACATATTATCATAGTTTGGCAAAATAGAAAGCAAAGTGTGTTCAAAGCTTTTGTAGATTGGGGTCGGGATGGAGAGAGCGATCGGGGGAGGATTTGCAGGCCAGCATAAAGACAACCAATTATGTGTGTGTGTTGTTTATCAAGTATTAAGCAGTGTTAGCTTGACAAACTGTGTTTGAAGCAACATTAGTTTCAAAGTAGCAAGTGAAGATATTTCTTGAATCTGATAGCTTTGTTTTTTATGCCATGTGTGTAGTTTTCCCAATAGTGCATCATACTTTCTATTTGCAAAAATGTGTTACATCTGTTGCAGAGACATGTTATAATTAAATGTATAAATGTTGTGTTTCCATTTCTCACATATAGTATATTTAAACAGTGAAATTGTATCTGAAAGCACACTAATAGTTACATTAATAAGCAATACAGTATTACCATCAGAAAATCAAGTTCAAAGACATTGGCATTGAATGTGCGTGTGCACCGTTTTATGAATCAGAATATTTTAGTGCGCATGCACATTCTGAGTTTAAATTTTTTTTTGTTGAATGATCGTTTGTACCTGTTGAATAAAGAAAATGGCTAATTAGACATTATTTCAATAAGATTAGTGTTTAGTTTAAGTACAGTGCCTTGGGGGTGTAATGGTTCACATGGATGTATTAAACCCTTTCGGTTCGGCATGTTCAGTTCAGTCCACTTATGTACCGTTTCGGTTTTATTTTATGAATTCTTCTTCTTATTATTATTCTTCTTCTGTGAGTTTCCACACGGACGCCTCTGAGTGTCAGACACTAATGTCAAATGCAAGCAAGCGAGAAGCTCCCAGCTCATTACGTTCTCCTGTCTGGAAACACTTTGGCTTCCCCGTTAAAGTTACCAATGGACAACGGAAAGTGGATAGGCCTACATTCAAAGTTTTGTCGACATTGTTCCACAGAGATTGTGTACGCTGCAGGAAACACATCCGGAAAAACCTCTGTATTACCTCTGTATTCCAGCTACCTCTGTTGCTAGTAAGCGGGTCTTCTCTGAACATATTGTCACTGCAACCTGATATGTGCTTTCTGTGCAAAATGTGGATAAATTAATATTTCTTGCCAAAAACATTATAAGATTTTTTATTATAAGATTATAAGACGTGATTGCACGTGGTTAGCCAAGACACATTTCGTTCACACCAGTATTCTATTATGCATTTCAGATAAGATCTCAGATCTGTGATCACTTGCAATTAGATTTACGTTTAAAACACCTACCATAAGGCACAATATTATCGCTGCAATTAACGTTATTTGCGCTATTTCAACTTCTTAGATCTTTGGGTCAAAATAATTTAAGACTTGCGATTGCAAACCGGAGGAGCTAGGAGATGAAGAAGGAGAGTGAGGAGGGCACTCGCTTTTGCGGATGCTATAACCAGCGACTGTTTGTTGAGAGAACTGCAACTTGTTCATTCTATTGATCACGCCATGGTCAAGATGCATAAAGACTGATTGAGCGTTCACACTACAGAACAGTCTTTAGAATGAAACACTTTCAATCTGATTTGCCCAAGACACATTATAATGACTATTGTGAACAGGCTCAGAGTCTAATTAATTTGAAATCACCCAAATGGGTTGCTTTAATTTATTTATACAATTTCTATTGTTTTACCATTTTTTCCTGCCTTTTTTGTAACGAAAATTAACCAAACCAAGCACCTCAAGAAAGTGAACCAATCCGAAATTAAATTTTAGTGTACCGCTATACCCCTACTGTTTATTGTAGTCAATTGCTGCCAGCAGTCTTGTAGACAAATGGGGTGTCATGTGCTTTGATGTGTGGTACATCTAGAAATTGTACAGATCTTATGCGGTCCTGTGAGCATTTTGAGCAAAATGGAAATTTTATTAACCATGTGAACAGTAATATGGTATTTCAAATTTCAGGTCTTAAAAAATTCCCCATTTTACCCATTCACTACGGTTTATTTCCCGTTGGAAATGTATTTTTTGACCATGAACGAATTAGTTAATTACTTAAAAATACAAGACAAGAGTGACAAACACATTAGATGAAAAGACGGGATAAATTCCTCATCCGAGGCGTCTTCACCTTTTCAACTTCAGCAGCTTGGGTCCACCCAAAAATCCTCAATGTCAATACTGTAAATGAAAAGCAAATTAGTTTGGAATCTTTAGATTGGAAGGGGGTAGGCACTGAAAATGACAGACCTTACATTGTGTTTCTCAAATTATTGCCAAATTGTGTGTGTTTCTCTCTTTACTCTACTTTTAAGGAATTAAATGGAATATTGGTGCTTAAGTTTATCGGTTCTCGTAACTTGTGGATATACCCACTCCTAGTGATGCGTAGAAAGCAAGTTGCTAAATTGCTTGACTGGACCTAACTTGTGTAACTTTCTTCTGAATTTCGTATAAATTTGATGCCTATGGAGACAAAACAGTGTTCAACTGGTTCTTAGGCCATGTTTAAATAAGTATTAAATAGAATTGAGTCTAAATTAATAAATCTTTTGACTATCAATCTCAAAAAAAAAAAAAAAAAATCTTGGTCATGGTGACAGCTCAGTATGTGCTCAGTATTGTTGTTGTTGTTGTTTTTTTATCTACATTGCCATGATAATACTATGGTGTAAACACATGTTTGCCGCTTTCAGGATGACCTTGAAAACTGTGGACACTTTGTTTTGGTTTTGTTTTAGCATTAAGGAGTGGGGATTATATGCTCCACAGTAGAGTTCACTTGCACACAATACGTATAACACTTACTCTGTAATAGAGTTAACTAAACTCTGGGCCAGCTTTATCAATTTAACACCAATGACAAGTTTTATTATACACTAGTGATTGTGGATTCCTCAGATAAATAATAAAAATACCTTGAAGGCTTATACTGCTCATCATCAAGTTGCATCTTATGCGTGTACGGAATACAGGTCAATTAGAGATAAAAGCATGTAGATGAATTTTAATAATACATGTTCAGCAGCATTACTTTCTTTTCAGTGGTGGCCTGTCATTACTGGAAAATTTTCCTGAGAGGACAAACAGGAGTAAGGTCAATCAGAGGGCGCTTTATTCATCCTGCGGAAAAATATTTTCCTATAATGACCACTGTACAATACATTATTTAGCTTATTATAATGACCACTGTACAATATATTATTTAGCTTAGATACGGTATAATAACAACTCCAGAATGCTGCAGGTTCCATTTACTTTGAATGGGCCTTTCCAACATTCAAAGGTCAGTCTGCTGCAAAGGTAAAATGAACAGTTTTTGCTTCAGATCTGCAAATCACTCCAAGACTTTGTCTTCCGAAGCCACAAAATGGTAACAAAAGTAGATGTAAAAGATCGTCGTCATTTTGCCAAGTAGCTGTATAATAATGATAAATCAAGACCTGTTCTTCCTGTTGGGAAATTTTTCCTATAATGTATGATGACTGGGAAACAATACATCATTCCTTACGTAACACACACCATGCCAGCCAACCAGAAATCTGTATTCCATTTCTCTAGGTGATAATCACATTTTCTGACACAGATGCAATTACCTGCTGCCTGGATAAAATAGCAAAATTGCTTTTTAATTGTCAGAAAACTTTTACATATTGAATTTAAAGGAGTGGAGCATGCTGGTTGAGATTAAGACAGCAGGGTGTCTAAAGTTGCGTTTGCAGTAATCTTATTGAACCAGTGCAGTGTTACATGGAAAAATAAAATGACATGCTGTAGACTTGAGCCCAGTGGACACTGAAAGAGAGGGAGCGAGACAGGAGCTGTAATCTCTCTAAGAGAGTGTTATAATAATGGGAATGGTTCAGGCCATGGTAGCCAGCACTACAGTAAATGGAGTTACCCTTTGTGAAATATCCAATTGAACCAGCAATCATGCAGACTTCTCCATTCATTGTAAAAGAATGACTCATAAAGCCCACCATGCAATTAAAATGGAACATTGTATGCTGTAAAACTTTCATGAGCTCCATGAGCGGTCCTGTACTCTAAAAGAATTGGTACAAACATGGGGGAAAAAACTGAACTAAAATGTGCCATCTTTTCTGTGCTTTGTTTATGCAACATGATTATTTATGCCGTTTTTGAGATACCGAGATAGAAAGAAGGAAACTGGCTTCCGGGTAAAATGTTAGCATGCAGTCATACTGCTGAAATACCTCTTTGCTCATATTGCTTTTCTCTCATGATGTACCAGTGGCCATTATTGACATTTAATTTAATTAAATTCTAATTAAGGTAAACATCTAATTTTATAAGACTTATGAGATGTTATAAGATGTAGCTAAACCAACTAAAAGATGTACTGTAACTAAGGTGTTAAACCAATCAATCAATCAATATCTTGTTATTTAAAGCGGTAGTTCGGTTTTTTACACTTTGAGCCCCTTTCACAGATTGTCTAAAATGCAATAGAATGGTTGACACCAAAATTTTGACGATTGCTCCTGTGTCGGCTATTCGGGAAATGTAGAATCGCCTCTGCCAGCTTCAAAATGGCTAGCAATGTGCATTTGTTGTATCTATCCTTAAAACAATAGTTTTAAAAAGGTGCTACTCATCGAGTGGTTATTGGTGTTCACTGATGTTCCAACCCAAGTATTGTAGCGAAAGACCGTTTCCTTCATGTTTTATTTGCCATTTTGTAAGTCCCTATAGATTTGTTTTAGAAGACTCACGCCGCCAGCGGAAACGGAAAGGGGAGCTGTTTACATGGAATTGTAGTCTTTTTGCTTGCCGCAGCAGTAGTCTTACCTGAAGATCTGCCGTGCTCTCTTGCTGCCGAGTAGGTTATAGATATTTTTAACAAAAGTTTTCAAGACTGAAAATGGAATATGAGTTGAAAGGTGAGTAGCACCTTTTTAAAACTATTGTTTTAAGGATAGATACAACAAATGCACATTGCTAGCCATTTTGAAGCATATTTCCCAAATAGCCGAGACAGGAGCAATCTTCAAAATTTTGGTGTCAACCATTCTATTGCATTTTAGACAATCTGTGAAAGGGGCTCAAAGTGTAAAAAACCGAACTAACCCTTTAAGTACCAGTAAAAGTCTGTCTCTTAATCTACTTGCACATTTCTTACTTTACTGGTAAGAACATGTTTTTTTTTTTGCGCCTTAACTGTTTATCTGTCCTGTCTTGTCTGCACATGGGTCAGTGAGAAACGTAATTTTGATTCCTTTGTATGTCATGTAGTACATGTGAAGAAATTAATAATAAAGCTGATTTGGATCCCAGGAACTTGAATGAGTTGGATTGTGAGGGAGGCAGGGTGCTTCCTAAGATGTATGACCAACTTCACAGAGTGTTTAGCTTTTTTTGTGTTGACTGCACCAGAGCACCAGGTTATCAAACTCTTGCCGATATGCAGACTTGTCACCATCTTAGATAAGCCCAATGACAGCTGGGTCAGTGAGGTACAGTGTCATTTCTTTAGAGGAAGAAGAGCAGAGTGGAAAGCACACACCGCTGTAGATGTGACATTTCCTATAGACGCACATGCTGAATCCTGTCAGACAGAAAGCTGGAGTGATGCCGATGGTCTTGAAACAAGGGCAACAGTGATGCATAGATGTTACATTCTGTACATCGGCTAATTGGTGTAATGTTTACTGGTTCGCACACTGGCTAAACTAGTTTTTAATATTAATAATGGAAAACCACACTGTGGTAACGAACTGATCGTTTATTCCGCCATTCCAAATCACATACAAATATCGCGGGAGTACTGGGATAATGCTTGCGGCTACGGTGTTCCTTAGGGGACATACAGTAAGGATGTTACATCTCCCTTCTTAAGAGAAGAGTGGCATCACGTAAATATTGTATATATAAACATATTAAGTATTAATTTCATGAACTGAATTTTTAACTTCAGTGCTTGAAACTAAGGGCACATTGGAACATTGAGTGACATACAGTTATCTCAGACATAGTAATTAAGGCATTTGTGGGGTACTAAGTATAGCATGTATTCATTTCATGAACAGAATCTTTTTTTTTTTAACTTCAGTGCTTGAAACTAAGGGCACATTGGCACATTCAGTGACATACAGTAATCTCATAGACATAGTAATTAAGGCATTTGTGGAGTATAGCATGTAGCTTTCAGGTAACAGGTAAGTGTAACACAACTCACATTTTCTTTTTTTTTTTTTTAAGTAACATTTATTTTTTTTTTTTCAAATAGGGCAGCGATCCGCCTACACCCTTTACATTATAAATCAAGAGTTTGCCGTGGCCTGGAGGTGCGGCCGAATCTTGTTGTGTAGCTGGGATATTGGTTCACATGTCGCAGGTGGTTGGCAGGTTCAGGGTGGCGGGGCTGTGTGTTGTTGGTGTGTGTGTCTGTGTGTTGGGTGTCCCCGTTTTGTTTGTCTCGGTGCCTGGAGCATCTTTGCTTTCGCGGAGGTGCCAGCGGTTGCGCCGGAAAGTCTGTCCATCTCCTGTCTGTATGTGGTAGCTCCTGGGTGTGTGTGCGTGTTGCATTACCGTTGCAGGTCTCCAGGTTCCGTCCTCCTGGCGAAAGCGGACATGTGTGCCAACGGGTAGGTGCGGCAGAGGCTTGGTGCCCCTGTTGAAGTAGGCCTGTTGGCGGTGTTGGCATGTCTTTTGCCTGTCTTGAACGGTTTCCTGGGGTACTACCTGTGGCTGCAGATGTTTGCTGGTCATTGGTAGTATGGAGCGCAGTCGTAGCTCATCAGGAGCTGGGCAGGTGACCGGAGGTTGTCTACTGGGGTGTTCCTGTGCCCCAGTAGTGCAAGGTAGGGGTCTTTGTTTGCAGCTTTTGCTTTGTCGAGAATGCTCTTAGCTGTTTGGACAGTTTTTTCAGCGAGGCCATTGCTCTGGGGGTGACGCGGGCTTGTGGTGGTATGGGTGAAGCCCCACGTGTCTGCAAAACGGCTGAACTCCGCTGAGCTGTAGCATGGTCCGTTGTCGCTGATGACTGTTTCCGTGATGCCATGGCGAGCGAACGCAGACTTCAGTTTGGAGATTACTGCAGATGAGGTGCAGCTTGTAAGCTGCTCCAGTTCAAAGAATCTACTGTAGTAATCTACAATGACAATAAAGTTTTGAGTGTCCCATGAAAAGAGATCTGTGCCTACCACTTTCCATGGCCTCTCAGGTATGTTGTGTGACAGCAGGGGCTCTTTGGGGTTAGCGTTGCGTTTTTCTTGACATATGCTGCACTGCTCTATTGTTGCTTCTATCTGCTTACCCATTCCGGGCCAGAATAGCAGGTCTCGTGCTCTGTGTTTGCTTTTCCCCACCCCCATGTGTCCTATGTGTATCCGCTGGATCATGTTTTCTCTGAGGCTGTGAGGGACGATTATTTTTTCACCTTTGAAGAGTATTCCCTCCATCTCAGAAATCTCGTCTCGGTGGTTCCAGAACTCCTGGATGCTTGGTGGGCATTTCCTTCTCTCAACAGGCCATCCGTCGCGTGTGACTGTTTTGAGTGTGGCGAATTGTGGATCCTGTGCTGTTGCGTCTTTGATCTCTTGTAGCTTCCGGTTGCTCACTGGGACAGTACTCATGACTGTGTGCACTTGTGCTTCCATGCCCTCCGTAAGGCTGCGGTCGATGTGCTCAATGGACTTCCGAGACAATGTGTCTGCAACTGGAATGTCTTTACCGGGTCGGTGAATGATGTG
Source organism: Limnothrissa miodon (assembly GCA_017657215.1). Taxonomy (NCBI): domain Eukaryota; kingdom Metazoa; phylum Chordata; class Actinopteri; order Clupeiformes; family Clupeidae; genus Limnothrissa; species Limnothrissa miodon. The sequence goes on from JAGFZM010001170.1 coordinate 272,684, forward strand.
GATGTCGTACTTCTGGAGCTGTAGTATTATCCTCTGTAGCCGTGGTTTTCGCAGGATTGCTTCTAGAGGTTTATGGTCCGACTCTACAATCACTCTTCTCCCGTATAGATACTCATGAATTCGTGAATTTGCTTGCAGCCGAATAAAACCTGAGCGTAGTTCATCTCGGTGCTGTTGAGAGACTTGGAAGCATATGCTATGGGCTTTTCATCCTGGAGCATGATGGCGCTGAGGCCACATTTTGAAGCATCTACTTGGAGCCTCAGTTCTTTTTGAGGATCAAAGTACGCAAGCACAGGGTGGTGTGTTATCAAATCTTTTACCTGCATTAATGTTCTGACATGGTTTCTGTCCCACAGGAACTCACTGTCTTGTTTTAGCAGCTGGCGCAGTGGTGCGTTTACCTCGGAAAGACGTGGAGCGAATCTGGCCAAGTAGTTTGTCATGCCCAGAATGGTTTCTAGTTCTGCCCTATTTGCAGGTGGCTGCATGTCTTGAATTGCCTTCACCTTTGCGGGGTCCGGCTTGACGCCTTCGCTTGAGAGGATGTGGCCAAAGTAGCTGACCTCTGAAACACCAATTTGGCACTTGTCAGGGTTTAGTCTTACGCCCCTCTCTCTCGTACGTCTCAGCATGGCCCGGAGATTGTTGTTGTGTTCACGCTTCGTCTTGCCAAAGACGAGAATGTCGTCAACAATGGCAGCTACACCAGGCAGGCCTTCGTATGTTTCATCAACGCGTCTTTGGAATTCATCTTGGGCGGAATTGATTCCGAATGGCAGTCTTAAGAATCTGTATCTGCCGAAAGGTGTGTTGAACGTGGTGAGCAGGGAGGATTCTTTACTTAGTTTTATGGCCCAGTATCCTGATCTAGCGTCAAGAACGCTAAAGTATTTTCTCCTGCAAGCTTAGTGGTTACATCTTCCAGCGTCGGTAAAGGGGTAGTGGGGCCTTTGGATCGCTTTGTTGAGGTCCCTGGGATCCAGGCAGACTCTAAGTTTTCCGGTCTGGGGCTTTTCTACTACCACGAGGGCGTTAACCCATTCTGTGGGCTCCGTCACCTTGCAGACTACGTTGCTTTCCTCCATCCTGTCGAGCTCTTGTTTCAGACGACCTCGCAGGGCAATAGGCACTCTCCGTGGAGGGTAAACTACTGGTGTGGCGTGTGGGTCAACATGGAGGTTGCACTCCCCTGAAAACTCTCCTATGCCCTGGAAGACGTCTGCATACTCTCGGAGGATGCTCGTTGTGTCCGTGCACAGCCCCGACTCTTCCTCATCCACAGCCAGTATCAGTTTGATTAACTTTAAAGGAATTATCTGGAGTGAAACAACACGTAGCTCTGTTGATTCACGTTGCTAAGTGCTATCCATAGGTATAAGAACGACAGATTTTCATGCACGGTAGACCGAGTAATGAAACGGCAGCCAGCACTAACTGATTAGGGCATGTCAGTTTCGTTTTCATATGCCCAATGTGCTTAGCATTAGCGGCCAGTTCGTGAATTCGGTCTACGTTGTACCTACTGCTGTCATTCTGATACCTATAGACACCATTTGACAGCCTCAGTCAACATAGCTACGGGTTGATTCACTCCGGATAATCCCTTTAAGTCCAAACTAGCTCTCATCCCCAAAATGGGAGGTGCTTTGGTGTCTATTATGTGGAAATCAAGTGCGATGGAGGTGTTCTTGTACTTACATTTCAGGCAGCATGTTCCTTTCACTTTGAGAAACTCTCCCCCATAGCTAGTAAGCCTTTGAGTGGCTGGTTGTAGGTCAGCGTCCTTAAACAGTCTTTCGAATGTATGTGCAGGGATTACATTGGTCTGTGCCCCAGTGTCAATTTTAAATTTGACTTTATGTGTTTCAATTTCAATGTCGGCGTAAGCTTGTTCATTGTGCTCTCCTGTGTGTTCTGTTGTGAGTCCATCGATAAACAATTCTGTCTGATCATCATCAATGTCTTCTTCTACTGTGTATACAGCCTTTCTTCCATATGTGTTTGTGTATGTGTGCTGTTTCGACTTACAGACTTTTGCGAAGTGGTTGAGTTTCCTACACTTCATACACTGCTTGCCTTTGGCTGGACAACTGCCGTCTTTGGCGGTGTACAGGCCTCCAAGCGTCGCCACGCTTCAGGCAAGTTCGGTGAATCCCAATCCATCGTGGGTGCTGGAGCGCCGAAACTGTCCATATTTCTGTCTTGGCGTGAGAGTCTCTACTCTGACACCATGTAATGTTTACTGGTTCGCACACTGGCTAAACTAGTTTTTAATATTAATAATGGAAAACCACATGGCGGAATAAACGAACTGATCGTTTATTCCGCCATTCCAAATCACATACAAATATCGCGGGAGTACTGGGATAATGCTTGCGGCTACGGTGTCCCTTAGGGGACATACAGTAAGGATGTTACAATTGGTATGCACATTCTCTCAGCACGCAACCTGGTTTTTGGTCTGGATTTCAGCAGAGATTTCAGCTTTGCCCATGCTCTTCCCTAGACCTAAAGGGGAGCGTCAGTAGCTTTCGTAGTGTTCAGTTATAGGCAACTGGACTTATTTTGGAGCTTGAACATGTTTCACTTTCTATCCAGAAAACTTTCATGTTCTAATTGGAGATGGGAATATCAACAGTTTATATCTCCTGACCCATGTGTGTGAACTGTGGACCCAGTGGCGTAACGCAAGTACTTGAGGCCCCCCTGCAGCCACCAAGAGTGGCAGTTACAACTATATAATGTAAACGTTTTGTACAGAGTTAAAGGCCCACTATGCAACATTTTTCATTTAATTAATCCGTTTCATACTGTTTAGGATGATAAAATTAGTCATTACACAGCGAACGAACGGTGTAGAATGCACCACCGTGTAATAGCTGTAGATACAGCACTTGCAATGTTCAGCAGCACGGACCGCCTCCAATAGAATGCAATGCAATACAATGCAATACAGTGGGCTTTAGATGGAGCTCGTGAGAGAGAAAAACAGAATGTTGCTTAGTGCCGGTTTAAGAAGGCTCATGAAAATGGTTTTGGGAATGCACATATAAAAGTAAACTACTTCAGATATCCTAAGATGCGCAGTCTCCATTACTATGGTGTGTTGTGTTTTAAACTGTTTTTTAAACAAATGTGGGATACTGTTAGCTGACTTACTAGGTGTTTTCAGGGTTGCCAACTCACACGCATTGAGCATGAGACACACTCTTTTGACTGTCTTCACACGCCATACTTCCCATGTCCAGCGCGTAGGAAATGGGGGTGTCGGGTGGGTCGGGACCCCTCCAATGTTGAACCCTACCCCACCAAAAAAAAAAAAAATCCTACCCAAAAAGCACCTTACATTTTTCCCAACTTTCCTCGCAAACTTCACATCGCTACCAAGAGAATACGTCCCCCTCCCCCTCTTTCTGCGCAAACTTCCACTCCTCCACCACCCATCAACGTCTGCTCCTTGGAGAACAACTAATGTCATCAGCCATCATAGACAGTCCATCGCTAAAAAAAGTGAAATATTCCCTCCTTCAGGGTTCCTGTCAGATGTTTTAAAAAACTATCAGTCGCTTTGGACCATCGGAAATCTTCATTTGCTGCTGGTTCTTAGAGCTTACAGAGATAGCATCAACAATGTTACAGCATACAGGCAAGGAAACAAGTGTGAAGCTACGATAATTTTATAGCCGAAGAGAAAATTGCTTTATGGTGAAACAATGCTCTGATAAAACAATACACACAGTGAATGACGATGTAAGCTATGAGTTTTACAGAATGTTAAGTCATAGGGACTGCATTACTTAGGTTATGTGCTGCTAACGTTACAGATGTTATCAGTAACGTTGCGAACAGCCATGTAGGCAAGGGTGCAGATACGCATTAGTTCTATAACTATAATTCTGATCATTCCTAAACCAGTCTACTGATAGATCTGACTTCATGTTCAGTCGCTGTCTAATCTTTTTCCAGATATAGCCAAGATTAGAAAACAGATTATCTTACCTTGTTGTATCTTGTCCACATACACAATCATAATCCAAAAGACGATCAAAAACATCAAATATAATATGTCCACAGTCCATTGCAGGAATGTGCACCTTTTAAAGGAGAAGTCCGGTGTTTTTTGGACCTGGGCTGTACGGGAAGATGTTACCGAGTACAAACATATATCAAATTCCCACCTCCGTTCACCCCCCGCATTCCGCAGTCAACCGTTTTTAGCCGAAGCTTTCATTAGCCTTACACTGCTAGCTATAGGGGCATGACTGTGCCTATGCAGCTAAATCGCTATTTTTACACCATTAAAAAGGTTCAAAGTAACTCCACACTTCATTGGTAGACTTCTGAGGGCCCTGACATTTATAACAAGACAATGATAACTTTGAAAGTACACCGGTACTTTATTAAAAAGACAGTTTGTACAGACTGTACCTTCATGGAATATTACGTTCGCCGCCATCTTGAAATTAAGCCTAGATAAGTGGACTGCTGAGTTCCGACGAACAAATACGACAGGGAAACAGCTTTGAAATAACTTTGTAGAAGTGCTTGGATTCGAGCTGTTTTACTGCTTTTACTAACCTGTTTACTGAATGGTCAAGCTCAATTGAATCATCCTGACTAGCACTGTAGGGAAATGAGTAGCCTTTGTGACATGACCAGGTTAAAGGTCTCCTTCCAAAATAAACCGTTTAGACTTGATTTTTTTTACATTACCATAGGTCAGCCCAAGTTGTACTTCTATGCTCAACTTCAAAATGCTCTCCTACCCCTGTAGTCTGTATTCGCCTGTGATAGAAAACTGCCGGGAAAAACGAGCGAATCGGAAAAGCCAGCCAAGCCTACGTCACTTTGAATATTAGCTATGCAGTTAGCCCACCCTCAAGAAAACGTTAGGCTGCCTGCAGACTGACCCACTAGAGGGAGCGTAACAGTGTTGTTAGCCAATCAGAGGCAATACATTTGCATATCATTAATATTCATAAGAATCCTCACAAGCTATCCCTGCTCTCGTTTTCACCTAACTAAAATAGTTTGAAACAACACAACCACAGCATATTTTTGTCGAAACCAACTCTCATGACATTATTTTAGACAAGAGACCACCACAAAATTAATGAAAATACGGTGGAATGAGACCTTTAATGAAAGTGTTTTCTGTGGTGGCTCTTACCAAAACTAAGACAAGAAACAACTTGGCCCTAAATGGCACCCTAAATGGCAAAGATAACTGACTTGGAGCCATGCTACCAATGGGAGCCTTCACCCAAAATTATTAAGGCCGCCAAGAAGGCCACAGTCACGCAAACAGCAATAGACTTTGTGGACATATAGTACTGTTCATTTTCTGTTTCTGTTTCATTTTCTGTTTCTGTTTTGTTGACAAAATCAAATGCATTTATCAAAACGTCAAAAAATGAATGTACACAATGGAAGTACGTTATGGTTAGAAGTGGATACACTCGTTATTAACATCATTAGCATAGTCAATGTGTGACATTGGGGTTGAATGGGTCATTAAGATGTCCTGTACAGTAGATGGGCAACTATGATCACAGGGTCCAGATAAACATTGCCTTGAATAAATCATTGTTTTCCTAACTGCCTAAACATAGGTCCATGAACAACAAGGAATTGATAGGAATTACTCACAATGTAGACTAATTTAGACTAACAAATTCAAGGAGTCAACAGTTTAGATACAGTACATGGATATACTGCATTTCCTTAAATTCCCATCTTTGGTACAGAACTGATTAAACTTTTTGGATAAAAAGTGAAACTTCATTTAGCTCCAAAAAGAGGTCCAGTTGCCTAAACTGAACCTTGATTTTCTGCCAGTGTTTACGAGATGAGGCGGCTTTGTCATTAGTAATTGACATCATTGCTGTGATGCATTAATGAGCAGAAGTAGCAAGGACAGAGGAAATTACAGCGATAAGAAAGGAAGGATGAATTTTATAATGGGATGCATGCCATTTGTTATTTATCCTTTTTTTGTGCCATTTTGAATAAGTGCATTAAATCAGTGTGATCTGCATGGCTATGTCTTTGGCCCCAACAAATGCAAAAAAGCTCTCCGTTTTGCTGGTCTGAACTAAGAGTATGTCAGTTACTAAAACTGCAGCTTTGCTTTTCCGTGTCACTGCATTGTTGAAAGTACAAAACAGTACAGAATTTTACAATGTATTTAATGTGCGATACAGTAATGCTGTGTACTATAGAGTGCTGTTATTTGAGACTACAGTATCACTGTACGGTTGTACCAAATACAAAAACATTAGCTAATTTTACAAGACTAGAGATGTCACAATGCAAGAAATGTTGTAGTTATTAACAATCAATTTGGAATTCACAAGCCTATAGCAGACTTGGGAGACAGGACTATTTGTTACCCAAGAAAAAGTACAGAAAAAAAATATGTATGCAGTATGCTAATGTCACTAGAATGGCAAAATAATTTGTGTCAGAAAACTATGAATAGGGCCAAATACATGTACTCGTGGTTTTGAAGCGCTACAATAATGTTAACTGGGGATGAATCATTCATATGCAGGGGACTGTTAAACTAGATGAGCTCAGTTCCATATCCTGTAGTTTTGTTTTGACCTGCAGAGTGCTCTCTAGTTCAACATTGTGTTGATGTCTTTAATCACAAGCACGGTTTTAACTTTAACATGATAACACTTGAGGGGAGAGGGGATTTTTAATCAGATGTCCATGTTGTTTACATGGTAAAGCCATTTTTGGTGAAACCATCCAGGGAATCTTAAAAAATGCTCCACTTTCGTGTCACAGTGTAAATGGAAAAACTGCATTTTCTGCCATATAAGGTTGATGTGACAAACACGCAGCAGTGGCAGAAAAACATAGGCTATAAATTCCTGAGGGGCACTTCACACGATACCCCTCAGGGGTGAAGAGAGCAAAATATTTTATCTGATGCCTATATCATTTAAATGGTAACGCCATTTTGAAGGCTGAAAACACAAAAAAGTGAAATGACATGAGTGGAAATTTTTAAAATGCTCAACTCACTGTGTGTTCTACATCTAAATGCACACAAAATGCTAAAAGAAATTCTTATGACTGCTAAACTAGCTTTGTTCAAATCAATATTCTGTTGTTTTTGTCCTGCATACAGACCAAATTATTTTCTGATGCTTATTCCTAATGCCACCTGATTTTAATTATTTATCTGTTTTGGTTTTATGATCAATTTTCTCTTGATGTTCATTTTATGTTCATTTTTACCTGATTGTAATTATTTATCTATTGTGGTTTTATTATTAACTTTCTTTTAATGTTCATTTTTTACAAATATTTTAATTATTTGCATTTACTATTTATTTATTTTCTGTTAATGTTCATTTTACTATTTATTTTCTTAAATTATCATTTTACTTCATATATTTTATATTTCCTCTCCTCTTTTTTTCATCTATTTTGTTCATCTTTTTATTATCAATTTTCTTTTAAATACTCTTTTAAATTTTTTCATCTATTTTATTCATCTTTTTATTATCAATTTTCTTTTAAATTCTCATTAATGTTCATTTTATTATTTATTTTCTTTAATGATCATTTTACTTCATATATTTTATATTTCCTCTCCTTTTTTTCATCTATTTTATTCATCTTTGTATTATCAATTTTCTTTTAAATTCTCATTTTTAACACACACGTTTGTTGCCTTGTATTGTATTTAGTTTTGGTCTCTGTACAGCACATTGAGTTGCCACTGTGTATGAAATGCGCTTTATAAATAAAATTGCCTTGCCTTGCCTTGCGTTACTGCTCCCACCTACCTAGTACAAAGAGTTTGCAGGAAAGACCCAAATACAGTCAAGTTTTTTTTTATTGTGAATTAAAGGCACCCAGGTAGTCAGGTAACAATAATCCAACTGAATTTACAAAAAGGCAAAGCACAAAAGATCTAGCAGAACAATGTCCAAAGATAACTAAAAAGTCAAAAGAAAAAAAGACCATAAGACTATGACTCAGGAGCTCAAAACCAAACACAGACCTGGGCCCTATTGTGATGCCGATGGTTGGCACCTTACAGCAAGGTGGCCATTTTGAAATAGTTTACTGTGCTAAATCATTAAATTTAAACATTATACATATACATATTTTCTTTTCAATAAGAAAAACTACAGACCTATCATGACTTATTTTGACACTCCTCCTTTTCACACAACAGATAATTGCTTGACTGGATGTGTGTGGACTGTGCCTTTGGACATGACATTTTTAGAGTAGAGTTTTATTTTTGTTGGCTGCTTGTATATAGACTTGAGGTCTTGTTGTCCAAGTCCACCTTGCGGTTTCTGCCGAGAAAATGCAGTCTAGTCTTCTATTAGTTGTAATAATCATGGTTTATCATTGTCTTATTATGTTTTGGTCTTATTGTGCTCTAATCACAGTAAACAGATCCAAATCAAGATCCAGTGAATGCATTTTTGGAGTAGCCATTACATTTTGATAAAACTTAATTTGAATAAACATTCATAGTTCAGCACTTGAAATGTCCCATGACAGGAAATAACATCTTAGACCAGCTACAGTACAGATCTGTACCCCTCCCTTACCTGGGTATGTCTTATCACCTTTCTCTACTCATTGTCCTGACATAAACAACAGGAAAAGGACAGAGCCCATCACCAGAACCATTAATACCTTGTCTGACAAAGCTCTATCTCCACTGCAGGGCTGTTTTACCTTCACAGAGTAGAGCATCTTCAAATATGACAACCTAGAGACTCACAGAGATGTAGGGTTGGGTTACGGGCGAGGTTCAGGCACTGACAGTTGAAGGCAAATAACTCTGTAACACATCACTAATCACAAATGTAATGGGACAAATCTAATTAGCATAGGAACTAAACCAATTCTTTGCCCACTTTGAGAGAACTGTAGACACCCAATACATGCACACCTCCTTTAGCCTCTTCTCAGCCCACACACACACTCACCCTCTAAGATTATCAGGTTGATAGTATGTTCAGAGCGGGTAAATCAGTGGAAACCTGCTGGCCCTGATGAAATACCTGAGACTGTGCTCAAGGTCTGTGCCGACTAGCTGTCTTCTGTGTTCACCAGACTTTTCAACCTCTCTCTGTAACAAGCCAATGTCTTGAAATCTGCAAAAATAGTCCCAGTCCCCAAGATCACCACCATCAGTTGCTTCAATGACTTTAGACCTATCGCACTGACACTTGTGGTTGTAAAATGCTTCAAGATGTCTGTCCTACAGCCCATAAAGGACTGCCTCCCCCCAGCTTTGACCCCATCAGGTCCACAAGGGAGGTCATTTTCACTGCCCTCCACTCTGCCCCGCACCACCTGGGAAATCCTACAACTTCAGTATATATTCTTCATCGACATCAGCTCGATTTTCAATACCATCATAAGGATGTCCCTATAGCCAAGCTATAACCTGTGACCTAAAAGGCTGGGTAACAAAACAAGGACTGGATAGTTTGAGCCCTTAAATAATAATAATAATAATCACCCATACACCCACCCATTATTGGAGAGTAACAGTTGGTAGAACAAAATAGGCACAGAATATAAATAGATAATTTTGACTGCTAGATTAAAATGATGATAAAAAAGAAGAAAAAAGAAAAATGATAGATAAGAAAGAAAAACAAAGTGTGAACAGGAGATAATAGTAACAATCTTAAAGGGATAGTTCGGTTTTTAACACATTAAGCCCCTTTCACAGGTTGTCTAAAATGCAATAAAGTGGTTGACATCGAAATCTTGATGATTGCTTCTGTCTCGGCTATTTGGGAAATGCAGAATCGCCTCTGCCTGCCTTCAAAATGGCTAGCAATGGGCATGTGTTGTTTCTATCCTTAAAACACTGGTTTTAAAAAAGCGCTACTCACCAAGTGGTTAGTGGTGCTCAATGATGTTCCAAAACATGTATCGTAGCAAAATAAAGCTTCGGTCATGTTTTATTTGGCACTTTGTTTATATGAAGGAACAAATAGATCCCTATGGGACTTACAAAATGGCAAATAAAACATGACAGAAACTGTATTTTGCTACGATACTTGGGTTGGAACATCAGCAAGCGCCACTAATCACTCCATGAGTAGCACCTTTTTTAAAACCAGTGTTTTAAGGATAGAAACAACACATGCCCATTGCTAGCCATTTTAAAGGCAGGCAGAGGCGATTCTATATTTCCCAAATAGCCGAGACAGGAGCAATCATCAAGATTTTGGTGTCAACCACTTTATTTCATTTTAGACAACCTGTGAAAGGGGCTCAATGTGTTAAAAAACAAACTATCCCTTTAAGTCTTATTAAGAAATTATTACATTATTGTTTATTATTATTATTATTATTATTTTTAAAACCAGCCAATAATGTAATAACTAGTATATAATGTAATAACTTATTACATTCTTGATTTCACTAACAGCTAAAACTATTGCATTATAGGCAATTTTTACATTATTGGCCATTATAACATTATAAGCTGCTACAGGCAGCCTGAGTGATTTTCCTCCCACATCCCTGCCCACCATCCTCTCTCTCTTCACTCATTTTCTCTCTTTACTTCTCTCCTCTACTCTCTCCCCTCAACTCTCTCTTCTCCTCTCCTCTCATCTTGCTCCCTCGTCTCTCTCTCTCTCTCTGCTTTCCTTGAGACAGGCACAGACTCAGCAGCCCTTTAATTATGCTCACGCCACAGCTTTACCACTTACTGGGAAGCCTCCTGCTCAGCAGAGGTTATGAGTCTCCCCTCCTAGTCTCCTCCGTCCTATTCTCCTGGTAATTCTTTGCCAGAAGACCAGTGACACTGTGCTATAACTGATAACCCTTTGCAGAAGACTCTTTGATGATTATGTTATAGCTTAAAGTTTAGCTCAAAGCCCTGCCTACTGTGCATGCCAGTGTGAACTTACAGTAAGCGCTATGTTTGACACATCATGCAGCGTCAGATTTGTAAAAAAATTCTTTTGTTTCTGAAGTCCCTTTCCTTGTGCCAGTTGAAATGTTCCCATGGAGGTGCAAAGTGGAGAGGTCACAGTGTGGGTAATGCATCAAGAGCAGTAGGGATAAGGATACAGTGATTAGAGCAGTAGGGATAAGGATACAGTGATTACAGCAGTAGGGATAAGGATACAGTGATCAGAGTCTGTCAATTGTGCTCGTTTGACTATTCCACCTCAGGGCAACAGGGCTAGTTTGCTCTCCCTAACGTCAATGTTAACAAGACAGCCTTGAGCATGGCTCTTAGCATCTGTCTGTTGGTGGGAGGCCATCACTAATATTTAGGCCACCTGGTAATGTGTTACGCAAACCGGTTGTACCCATTATTCCACATTATTCTTTATGTCTAGATTCCAGAGGGCCTATACTGGATTTGTAACACATCCTGATTGATGTAAAGGATGGCCTGTCACAGTAGCTGACATACTATAACACACAGTAGTGTACTGTAGTTCCATGGAGTTCTTCATCATTCTGCACCATCTTGATACTGCAGGCCATATAAGGCCATATGTTGAGGATAACGGCCGCTAAGGTGTCCCGATATGAGAGAATAATGGATGAGGCAGGTGCGTAGAAAAGCAGATTTCATTGTACAGGATTGTCTTTTTTAAAGCAGAAAATACATTTCTATGCCAAATTAAATTATTTTTGTAATGTAAATGCAGGGTATGTTGTGTATCATCTTAAAAGTCTTTTGCATACCACTCTTATGCAGTGTTGCGTTTCCATACCCATAAAATCTTCCATTTCTGTTTCATATCTATCCAGGGTGCTCTTCTCTGTCCTCTGTGAAAATGCAATCATTTCAGCTTCAAGTTCTCATGTCCTCTGAAGAATGGAGGGATTTATTACCACGGTCCGTTTTCATCCTGAGCCCAGGAGTCCCTCTCCAGGCCCACGGGTCCACCCAAGCCCTTGCTGCTTCCTCCATCTGCTTCCCAACCCTGTGGGGCCACCATATTGCCCCTCTTGTGTTGGACTTGAGAAGTCAAATTAAGGCTGTCTGTTCGATGTCTTTGATTTCAGACACAGTTTAAAATGCTCTAATCAAACCAAGATGAAGTAACAGTATCTTTTATTGCACTACTAGGACACAATGAATGTTATCTATTCATCTTTTTCATCAGGGTGCTTTTTAGCCTTTATTTTCTCAGCAGTGATCTGGTGTGGGCTCTGCCTCTTTGTACTCTGAAAATCTGAAAATGTGTGTCAAAGTATGGCTGCAGACCTTAAAGGGTTTACTTCACATGCTCTGAATGGGGCACTCTCACACTACAAGGAAAAGGGATTATTCTCTGCAGGTATCAAGGATTATGCACTGTGAAGTTCGCACACCACTGGTTTGGAGCCACGCCAGAGCTGTATTTTTACTTGGATAAAGAATGTAGAGTAATTGGATTAATCTTTATTGGAATAGGAAAATAGATTCTTGAATAGCAAATGTCAAGCATCATGATTAATCATGGAGTGGATTTAAAAAATATCACTAGAGGCTATATTTGTGCTTGTTGTGACATTGATAGAAATGTGAATGCCATGTTGCTGGCAAAATCTTAATTTTAAACAGTTTCATCAGGAATAAATCTCTTTATATATTCATGCCACAATGGGCTTTCATTTTCTGACAGGATGCACTTTCTCAGTCACTTTGAAATGTCACAATTTAACGTACAACAGAGATACAAAAGAGACTTGTCAAAGTCCAACAAGGAGAATTTTTAAGTGACTTTTCTTTGTTATTAGACAAACTTAAGTGTATCCAATCCAGTTCATATCATGTCTGGTCATATTATATATATATAGTCTCAAGCATAGGATCAAGCCTTTTTGTGGCCCAGATTGGGCAATGCCAATATTGTAAAATTATGTAAAGATTGCTATATAGGTAACACTATTTTAAAACACACATATGTGCCATTAATTAGCTGCTTACTAGCATGCATATTAGTAGCATACTAGACATTTGTTAGCCATATAAAGTGTTATAAATAAATGTATATAAATATAAATAAAATATATAAATAAAAACCAACAGTAACACACACAACACTACAGTCACATCAACAGACAACTCTGTCCCAACTGTGCACAACTGTATTGTGTGTGTAAGTCTCATAGGGGAAAGACCAGGCAACGGACTTCTTAAGGGACTCTCTGTAGGCTGCAGAAGCCTAATTACGACAGCAAAATATTGATGCATTTTCTTGAACCTCACAGGGAAAAAATGGCCTGAAACGCTCTGACAGTCTGACAACATATACACAACATCATGGGACACACAATCTATTGGATGTTCCAGGGATATTAAGCAGAATTGTTGAAGCATGTATTCTCATGCAGAATTGTTGAAGCACGTACTCTCATGTGGAGAGTGTTTGAGGCATGTCAGTTTTTGTTTGTAGATGATTGTGTTTATTTTCATAGATATAGTATTAAAGTTAGTATTTATAAAAATGAAAGTATGACATCTTTCAAATTATTCATTAATAATATTGCCTGTACTGCCATTAATAAAACTGCCTGTCAAAACTGCATGGCATTCGTCAATCTTTTCTGAACAACTGTTTTTGGGACAATTCTCTCTCTGGCTTTTTTTTAAATTCTGAATAATGCTATTCATAACTCACACTTAAAAAATATCCTCCTGTATTCCCCCTGTATATTCTGAGTGCAGCAGTATTTTTGGACTGTCTGCAGGTAGACGTGTCACTCAGCAACAGAGGAACAGGGGGAACAGGACAGTGGGAAAAAATGTGTCAAAAGTTCCCCCTGTCTTAGCAAGGCTCTCGCTGGAGACCCGACTCAGCCTGCTGCAATATTATCACTTCCAGCTTTGCACTCTTACCTCTCATCTGTCAGTCTTTTTACAGCCGTTTGCACTTGTCAGACACACCACAGCTTGATTAAACTTATCAACAACCTCTTTGTGCCCGGCACCGGTTTGAAAAGCAATATCGTCAGGTGGTATCTTTTGGCTCCTGACCCAGGCTTTTTAAAGTCCCTTCCAAACACAATTTTTCGTCTCTCAGAAGCAGGGACATTTTTGTGTTTTTACAACAATAACAACAGTAATAATAATGAAAAAAAGAATTTAAACTTAAAGGTGCTCTAAGCGATGTGAACGAAATGAAACATAACAAACATTGTTCCAGCCAATAAACGACAAGAAGGATTTGGAGGAGGGGTTGGGTGGGGGTTAGTGCGTGTGAGTCTTTCAGGAGGCATGGGAGGGAGGGGGAGGAGGGAGCTATCCTCCGTTTTGTTTGACAATACTTCGAACGTCAACAAGAAGTGACATCAAACACAATCGCTTAGAGCGCCTTTAAGTTCTCTAAATACAATACATTAATGAATAGACTAAAACAGTCCTCGCATGTGTCTCTATTAACTGACAAACACATGTCTTGAAACAGGTTTTTCAAGTTATTTATAAACAAGCATGATATAATATCAAAAGCCCGCCTTTCAGCTTCATAGTTTTGCCTTTTTTTTGTTTTGTTTTGTTTTTGGAACCACATTCTCTGTAGTATTTGTCTTCTATAATTTCCTTCCAAGTCAGGCTGTCCATTGTCCCCATTTCTACACATTTCATTACTACTCACAGTACATCCTTTAGTTGATACCAGCCAGAATGAAAAGTTTTGATTATGTTCATTCACATGGTAAAAGGACAGGGTAGAAATATGAGTATTCACATGCTTGAATAGGCAGCCTAAAAGCCTCTATTGTTCACCAACGTTATTTCATAAGAAACGGAAAACCATTTTCTTCATTGTGCTGGTGCTTCTTACAGAGCCAGGCTGAGCCAACTTTGGGTGATCCATATTTATGGCTCTCTCTTTCTCATTTACAGAACTGTAACACACATTGCCAATATATTATATTATTTCTCAAACATGCACCATCTCTGTGCAGAAGGTTGATTGTATTATCAAATTTCTATGCAATTGGTGTCATTGTTCTTATCGTAATAATACCCAGATGTGCCCCTAAAACATCTTTGCATCTGCACGTTATTGAGAATCGCATACAAAAGTTGTCATTTCATGACGTATGACGTGACTGCCTAGCTATATAAGGCAACACCCCACGTCATTTCGGTCTCAAGATCATTCTCGCGCAGTCCGAGTGACCAAAGACCCTGGCGGTCTTCCACTCAGTCATAGAACCACGGTTACATTCGTAACCAGCGTTCTATTTCCTTCATTCCAGACCGCCAGGGCGGTGCTGAAAGCACTAGTGGAAGACGAATACCAACCCTGTCACGAGGAATCAGGAAGAGCATTGGCACCATCTGGTAGAACTGCCGCACACAGCGATGGCATGGACACAACATTCAGTCTGTAGTACCGGGCAAAGGTACTGTACATGTATTAGACCATGTCGCAGCAGCACAAATGTCAGAAAGTGACACTCCTCTGAGAGCTGCCCATGAAGTTGCTTGAGCATGAGTTGAATGGCAATGAACTGGAGAGGGCACAGATCGCCCTGTGGATTCATAGGCATGGGTAATTGCCTCCACCACCCAACGAGAGAGCCGCTGCTTAGACAGGGCGGCTCCTTTGTGAGCACCACCATAACAAACAAACAACTGGTCAGTAACACGAACAGCTGCCGTCCGATCCAAATAAAACCTCAGAGCCCTAACAGGGCATAATTCTGTACGTACATTTGAGCCATCAGCCAGAATAGCTGCCTGCAAAATAGGCTGGTTGCTGAACTGAGGGGACAGGACTTTTGGGAGGAAAGCTGGGTTAGGCCACAATGAGACACTGTCAAACATAGGGCCCCATGAAGACAAACAGCACTCATGGAGAGGGCATGTAGCTCCCCCACACAACGGGCTGTCGTGATGGCAAGAAGAAAAGCTGTTTTAATTGATAACCACTTTATATCAGCTGTTGATAGGGGCTCATAAGGTGACGAACAAAAAGACTCAAGCACAGTGCTGAGCTCCCATGTCGGACTCCGCACCTGAGGGGGAGGACGAAGACGAAACTTCCCTTTCAAGAAAGCCACCACCAACCGGTGTGATCCAAGTGAAACACCTCCAATTTCTGAACGATGAGCTGCCAGCGCTGCAACATACACTTTAAGTTTAGCTGCAGCCCTACCAAGCTCAAACAGAAGAAGTCTAAGGCTTGTGGGATAGAACAATTCAAGGGATTGATGTTGCGTTCCGTGCACCAATCACAAAAAACCTTCCACTTGCCTGCATATAAGCGCCGGGTAGACTCTGCCCTCGCATTTACCAGTGTTCCTGGCCCCTTCTGAACACTCCAGTAATAGCCCCGGGGTCCCAGGGGCCACACCCAGAGCTTCAGGTGTTCGGGACATGGGTGTCAAATCCTGCCCTCCATCTGTGTGAGCAGGTCGGGCCTGCTGGGAAGCTGACAAGGAGGTCCCACTACCAGAGAAAGCAGGAGCTGGAACCATGATCTGGAGGGCCAATGAGGGGCTATTAGAAGCACATGGTGGCCGTGATCGCGCACACAGCAAAGAGTCCTCCACAACAGTGGTAAGGGGGGGAAGGCATAAAGGACCGCCCTCGGCCACTCGTGGGCCAGAGCATCCTGGCCCACCGCTGCCGCTTCTTCCCCTAGGGAAAACCACATTAAGCAATGGGTTGTTTGACTGGTCGTAAACAGATCCACGGTTGCCTTCCCATATGTGACACGTGACAGAGCGTCTGCCACACTGTTCAGACGTCCAGGCAGGTAAGCTGCTCGTATGGACATGAGGTTGTCCTGAGGCCATACTAGAAGGCTGTGAGCCACTTGAAGCGCAGCCAAAGACCTGGTGCCCCCCTGATGGTTGATATAGAAAACTGTTGCAACATTGTCTGTGCGTACCAACACATGTTTGCCCCTTAACCCGTCCTGAAAATGGCGCAGTGTCAAAAACACCGCCATCAGCTCCAGTGTGTTGATGTGTGACGTGCGTAGTGGACCATGCCAGGTGCTGTTTACACCCTGTCGGCGCCAGACTTCCCCCCAACCCATGAGGGAAGCATCTGTCCGAATGACCCCCCACCTCCGATGGGGGACCAAGTGGAACCCTGCGGGTGAGAAAGCGTACCTGGGACCAAGGTTTCAGTGCAAGCATGCAGCGGCGTGTGATCCTCACTCTCAC
Source organism: Limnothrissa miodon (assembly GCA_017657215.1). Lineage (NCBI taxonomy): Eukaryota > Metazoa > Chordata > Actinopteri > Clupeiformes > Clupeidae > Limnothrissa > Limnothrissa miodon. The sequence continues at coordinate 289,832 of JAGFZM010001170.1, forward strand.
ATGTCTGTGTCGCACTGGACAAAGACGCAGTTGATGAAGCCATCTCTGAAAAGCCCTTATTCACAGAAGACCCAAAGTAACAGCCACCGTGGCTGCTGTGAGTTTCCCCAACAACCGAAGGAGAGAAACAAAACGTTGAGTGCCCCTGGCGCGAAGGTGGTTCACTCCTGTTACAATTGAATTTATTCTGTCTGGTGTGGGACAAGCCAGCATGGTTTCTGAATTCAGGGCTATGCCGATGAAATGTGTTGCCTGAACCGGGATCAGCTTGCATTTCCTCCGGTTCACTCTGAATCCCAAGGCTGTAATGTGTAGAAGTAACCGGTGAGCGTGTTCCCTGGCCTGTTCGGGCGACGCCGCACAAACAAGCCAGTCGTCTAAGTAAGGGAGCACTCTTATGCCCTCCATCTGCAGAGGTTCTAGTGCTACTTGGACGCATTTGGAGAAGACCCTTGGTGCCAGAGAGAGGCCAAAGGGGAGAACTTTGAACTGAAATTTTTTTCCCATGAACGAAAAACGAAGGAAGCGCCTGTGCTCTGCAGCAATGGGAATGTGAAAATAGGCAATCCTGGTTTGTGACTGCGTGCAGTACATCCGTGGTTCGGAGCATTCGGAAGGGAAGCACTTTCAAGAACTGATTCAACCTTCTTAAATCCAGAATCGGCCTGAACCCGCCGTCTTTTTTTGGAACTAGAAAATAAACTGAAAAGAAACCCCCGGGGTGAACAATGGGGTCGACCATCTCTATGGCTCCTTTTTTTTAGCAACAACTGATCTTCTTTCTCCAAGGCATTTACCTGCCCTGGATTGTGAATAACTGAGTGTTTGCCTTATGTGTATTAATGATGCTGGGAGGCACGAGCATGCAGTACCTCTTAAACACCAGTTCCTGTGAGCCGGCTGAATAGCCAATAGCTAAACGCACTGGTGGAGGCTTTGCTTGACAGGAAAAATAATGGCAGTACGGTAGTTTAATTATATCAATTTCATGCCATTGGAGACTTAACATTTCTATATTTTCTATTTCTATTAAAAAAAATAAAACATTATTTTGTGAAAACAATACAATTAATGTATTTGCCTAATAGTAGAAAAGTGTATATTTAAAACAAACCGATTATTCCAGTGTAGTATATCTTCCTTTACTAACCAAGTAACAAGTATACAAAAGTTACGTTTTTGTCACAAGACAAATAACAAAAATAATTGAAGCTGCTGAACAGCAGAGGCAGGCATCAAAGTAATCAGGTGGAAAATCTTCTGCACATACTTCCCTACACCAGCTGCTGTGTTTTTGCTTCTTTGTTGCTTTGACAGAGCCTTGGCATTGTGATAGGCGTCTTTTGAACAATTCACTCACTGTCAAGTGACTGACATTTGTGGTTGTGGCGCAAACAGTTTGAACCAAATGACATGCTGCTTGGCTGCTCTGCTTGTTTGATGTCCCCTCTGCCCTTGAACATCCCCTATAACCTCCTCACCAGCAGAAAAAAAATGTGTGCATACATTTTTTTCCTTTTCAGAGATGTTTGTCAGCTGTTTGTCCAAGGTAAATAGCAATTAGGCTATGCAGGGCATGGGTTTAGTTTAGAAAATGGGAACTGGCCTGCAGTTACCTTCTGTCATCATAAGTTGAGCTTAACAGACCTTTGCAACCTCATCAACAACACATTGTTCCATCATGCATAGCTTGGCCAGCTCAGACACTATGAAAGTAACAAGCGTATAGGCCAATGCTGAAATACACCCTCTGCTAGCTCTACGTTCTTTAGTATTTTCAATTTAATTTGGCTCTCTGAAGCTAATCATTTTGAACACGTTCATAGTATTCTATTTAAAGGCCCACTAAGCAACATTTTTCAGTTAATTAATCCGTTCCATACTGTTTAGGATGCTAACATGAGTCATTACACGCCGAACAAACGGTGTAGAATGCGCCACTGTGGCGCATACAGTAGATAGATACAGCATTTGTAATGTTCAACAGCAGCGGTCCGCCTCCAATAGAATGCAGTGCAATACAATGCAATACAGCGGTCTTTAGAGGGGGCTTGTGAGAGAAAAAGAACGTTGCTTAGCCCTGCTTTAAATAGATGGAATGTCTAAATACTTTTAATGTGGTGCTAAATGTCTTTAAGCATGACTCCTCTAAACAGATTGATTTATCTATTTATAGACTGTGATATACTGTTCCTGAAATCACATTTGAAGACTCTTAGCCTTTTAACCATTTTCTGTGTGCATATTAAACAGTTGTAAAATGACTCCAAAGCATTGATGAAACTGAGCCATTATGACTCCAAAGCATTGAGGAAAGTGAAGTTTCTTTTTTATCTTTTCAGCATGGGAGATAAAGTGTGTTGAGATGTCACTGATGTGTGCATGTGTGTGTCTGTGTGTGTTGCATCTCTTGTGACTGCCCACACTCCCAATAATTAGTGTGGTAAGTCCCCTGCTTAAAGCTATTCTTTTCCTTAATCATTAAAATGGGACTCTGGCAGGAGGGGCTCATTGTATGTGTTCACCTGAATCCACAGATTACTACAAGTCATGTAGATGCAACATACACTGTGTTAATGTGTGAGTGTGTGTGTGTTTGCCTGCATTGCTATTGTACCTAATTCTACAGTACAGCTACAGTAGGGTTGGCGGGGTAGCCGGGGGGCTCAGAGTTAAAAAAGTTACATTGCAAATGCAGTGTGCATTTGGTTGTTCTGCGTTTTTCCCATGCTCTCTCTCTCTCTCTCTCTCTCTCTGTGAAGCTGTTTTCCAGGCGATGTCTGTACCCTGTTGTATATAAATGCCAATAAACGAGTTGAGTTGAGTTGCTGTTAAAGAGAAGAGAAGAGAGAGGGATGATGAATCTTTAACTCTTCCCCTTTAATGCCTAGGGGATCAGCCCTGTACATATACTGTATATGTCTCTAAAGCTTAGACATCATATATATTTCTGGAGACCTGAGACTTCACATATAATATACAAGAAATATTTGTTATTATATTTAAATTGTATATGGTGTATATGTATATCAACAATTAAACCCTAAGACCCATTAAGCACTCTTTTGAAGTGTAAATTTCTTGACCTATAATGTCTTGTTTAATGAACTAATATCTACTGAGATCTACTGAGAAGTACCTGACAGCTGAAAACAGGCTCTATATATTTGTATAACTTTACATTTTAGTTACTCTTGAAACATTTGTTCATTATTATTCTCTCCTAATCTTTTTTGGAGAAAGTGATCAGGGGAAAAAGTCGGGTCTCTGTCCTCTTGTCTCGAAGTAGGCTTTGCGCCGGCCTGGTTCTTGAGCCAGGATCTCCATTGAGCCTGGACTATGGATGGGGCATACGCCAAAGACTTCTTGAATTATTTTTGTCATTCATTCAATCATTCATTTCATTCATGTCAAAGTTCATTATTCTACTCTCTGTGTCTTGCTAATACGGTAATAAAAATTTATTTTTTAGGTACAGTAAATTCAGTGCTTCTCTCTGCATTAGCAACTGGGTTCATGAGGTGTGCATCTTTCATTGGGGCCACTGCATTGTTTTTCAAGTTACTTATTGATCTCTGAGTATGGACCAGCCTTCACCATGCACGCCAACACCAAAGCCTGCTATAGATTAACCAAAAGGTAAAGCTTTAGATTACAGCATATACCCTAGGGTAAGAAGTAAGAAGAACAGATTAACAAAAATATTTAAATAAACAAATTCTTTCTCTACACTATTGCTGATGAGATTGGCTGCATTAGAAATCATGGGAATGTCAAACTTATAATGAAATGAAATCTGTGCTGTAGCATATGTAATGCTTGGGCAGTTCAATGATTCCTCTGAAATGCATGATATATTGGTGAGTTGTAAGCGGCACAATAGGTTATAACTTGTGAGGGGGCCAAATGAATGCCTGTGTCAGGGTTTTGGGGTGTTTTGTGTGTTAGTTCAGTGTGTTAGCCTTGTTTCCCTCCTGTTTTAGTTCCTGGTGTCTTTGTGCCTGTTTCCTGTTTCACTTCCTGGTTTCTTTGTCATGTCATGTGATCATGTCATTCCTGCGTGTGTCTGTCTTTCCCTGTTCTCTTCCTGATGTGGTCATGTGATTCTGTCTTCCCTCCTGTGTCAATCAGTTCCCTGGTTCCACCCCTCACCTGCACTCTGTCTTGTCTTGTGATTATTGTATCATTAGTTAGCCCCGCCTTGTCACACCTGAGTCTTGTTGCTAATCTCCCTGTGTATTTAAACCCCTGTGTCTGTTCAGTCTTTGTTGGTTCACTGTTGTGTGTCGTACGTTGGGTGTCTTGTTTTTGCTCAGTGTTCTCGCCAGCGTGTAAGTTTACTCCTTTGTTCTTGTCTGTTTTTCTGTTAATAAATTTGTCGTCTTTGTAATTTACCTGCGCCTGGGTCTCAATCATGCCTCGTAGAGGCCGCATCCCTGACAGCCTGTGCTGGACAGGTCAATGTTTGACAGATGGCTTTAATGTGTTTTGTGTAATTCTTAAGCAGTGTTTTAGTATTCTTAAGCAGTGAGTATTCTATCATTTTATCAAACTCCTTACTCAGACTGTAATCCAGCGACAGATCTAGATGGTAAAGAAAGGGTTTTTGACGAGGGTGATGCTGTTGTGTATGGTACATTTGAGTTGATATAAGGAGAAGTGCAGGCTATATGGGTGAGAGAGAGAGGGATGAGTGTGACGACAACAAGCCGTACTTAAGAGGTAAATGCCATGTGCTTGGCAAACTTACTGGCCAATGTAGGCAGTGTCCCATGTGGTCTACAACAGCTCTACTGGACACAGTCAGATCAAACCTTTCTGTAACTAATATCAATGCAAATCAAACGTAAGCCAATTTTATCTGTGAAAACCTTAGCGCAGCTGCAAGAAGCAGTGTACTGAGAAATTGAGACACAATGTAAATCAAATGCACCAAACTCAGCAGGGAGAATAGGCATTAGACTCTCCCAGCCATACACGCACACACACAATATTTTTATAACACCATTTTATCCACATGGCACACAGGAGATAAAGTTCTCCCTGTGAGTATCTGTTCATCAATTCTGGATTAACAAATATTGCATTCATGTACACATGGGCACACATAAACACACACAGGCACAGTGAGTGACAGAGGGAGGCGATAATGTTTTTACATGGAAATATAACGATACAAACCATATTACTATGAATTGGCTGTATTTTTTTTTATTTATCATCGAAGCCAGAATTGAAATTGTTGTTCAAAAATGACTGTGGCAAAATGGCTGTAATTTTAGGGAACTGATTTGTACCCTTCTAAACAAACAGCTACTTGGAGTCATTGCTACAGTAGATCTCAAGATCTGTACTGAGGACCAATTTACACACACAAATGTTTCCCACAACAGCAAGTGCTTTCCTAAATAGCCATTTAATTTCTTTTTATAGACAAAAAAGTCCCTTCATGTTCGCCCAAATTTGGGAAGCACACAATAACACCAACTTCTCCAACTCAGCTTTTTCAACCAAGCACAAGGCAGTAAAACGTGCCAATGTTTGTATGCCAAACCTGGACAGGATACACTATAATTACAATAGTCTCTATACTATTATGTTATGTTTGGCTTGCAAACAGACACAGGAGTGGCTGGCTCAGCTTAGCAAAAAGTAGCCTCCCACAACCCGTATTTCTCACACGGCTGCCCATGACCTGAAAGGTTTGTGGTATTACTGTAGGGGTGTTGAGAGAAGACTCCTGGCAGCACAGTAGCACGTGTAGCCACTGACTTATACCAAAAAAACTTATCAGTCACAATGCTTTGCAATTAATAAGGGCATTGCTACAACTACATTCTCATCTGATATGTGTAAGGAAAACATTTTGTAAAGAAACATTGGTGATGTCATCACTTACAGTTCAGCAAGGTCTCCGAGACTGTTACTGACAGTGCTGCTGTCCCTGATAACAGAATGCCAAAGGTGATGTGATCTTAGCTATCAAGAGGCGGTGACATAGTGACAGAGGAGGTTGAAAGGCTGACAGTGACATGGGTACTGGTGACAACAACATGAGTGTGTTGGACAAGGACAATCACTGATATCAAATACAGCTTTAAATTGTGCATTTGAACCATTGTATTGAACAGTGAGGATGACATATTTTACAAGGGAGAGGTAAAAAGGTTTTTTTTAAATATGGCAGTGACATATTTGTGAGAGAAAGGGGTTGACTGAGGTGACGTATCTCTGAAGGAGTTTGTGCCAGTATTGCTGTTTTTAAATATACTGTATGTGGGGTAGACTCCCACAGATTAAAATGAATCTAGGCTAAATTGTTTTTTTAAGAAGATTGTTCATTGAAGTCCCCCTTTGAGTATACGTACGTGGGGTGTTATAAAGGTGTGATTAGAGAGACAGTGGCTGATCCAGGAGCAGTGGAAGAGGGACTGCAGAGCAAGTCTCTGTGTTTAGTGACTGATGCAGCCAATCCCCACTCTCCCTCCCCCCTTTTCATTGAAACAGTCTAGACAGGGCCTAATCCATCCAGAGGACACCAGAGCACAGTCACTAAAAAGTGTGATAGATGTCCACTGTGTCTGCTTACGGTGCTGCAGAAAACTGACAACATGCAGAGGGATGGGAGGCAGGTACTGTAGAGCAGCTCAAGTGGAATTGAGACACAAAGACTAAACTCTCTATGGCAGCAGAGCAGCAAGACCCCATCGCAAAGCAATAAGCAGTTGTCTAGGGCTAGAATTGTGTGTATGTGTGTGTGTGTGTTTGTGTGTGAACGTTGTGTGTGTAAGCACACTAGAGTCTGCATGGTGGGGTGCTGCTAGGGTTGCAAACAGGTTTTTCCCTTGCAGGAGGGGAAGTGGAGATGGGAGTAAGACAAGACATGATGTGCCCTTTAGCTGAGTGAGAAGTAGCTCTTTAGATCACAGAGAATAAAGGAACAGAGAGACAGAGAAAGAGAGAGAGAGAGAGAGAAACAGAGCTGATGGAGATTTGTCCTGCCTAGACTTGTCCACATCACTCGCTGTGTGGCTATTGTTTAGTGTGTTTGATTGGTGGCTTCCCTGGTTTTTACTTAAACTTCTGGTTCCTGGCATAGAGATTAAACCAAATTCCATTCATTGATTTTCATGTTTAAGAGCAGTAGCTTTAGTGGTCTGTGGTGTGACTACTGCATTCAACAGTAATAACAACAATATTTATAAAGGGCTTCATCAAGCCACCCACAACAGAGAAGGCAAAGCTCACAGAACTTCGTCAGTGTGTAGTGCCTATTGTTTAACAGAATGTATTACACCCCAAAATGTGTTTTGCCAACAGTCATTTTCAAACTCCAGAGCAACATATATTCTACAAAGTCAAAATGTTGCTCCTTTTTTTATAAACATAGGAGACTCTCTGTCCGTCTCATTCTCATTTTCTCTTTCTTCCTTTCCTTTTCTCTCTGTCCAGCCTCTATTTGTTTCCTTTTACCGATTGTTTTAGTGGAATGTGAGTCAGCTTGGTCTCGGTCTGTGTATGTGTTTGTATTGCCTTCTGTGTGGTTGCCTATGTGGATGCATTCTGTGCATTGACATCAATCGAGAGTCCCCTTATTGTTCACAACCTTGATGAACTGTGAAGTTTCCATGGCAACTGTGCTTCACAGGTTGGCTTGGCTGCCGCACAGAGGCTACAGAGTGGCCACCGGATGGCAGGTGATGCCACCACATGTCTGGCTTTAGCCCGGCCCAGATCTGGTGCTGATTAGGCGGCCTTGCTCCAGGTCGGGTCCCAAATCCCTTTCACAGTCGTCAGCCAGCTGAGAGGACTGAGAGGACTTACTGGATCACCCTACTTATTCCCACAAAATTTCACAAACCCATTTTCCACAGAGAGTTACTATAGTCTTTGTTCTCATGAATTTGGGCTCATTTCAGCTGGGCAATGTGACGCACCAAGGTACAGTATTTTATGTGAAAAAATATAAATTTCATAAATGATATCTTAGCGGAAATAAATATTGACATAAACATTATATTACAATATATTATGTATCAGAGTATTATCATTCTCATTGTCATTGAGAGATCATTGCAGTTATACTGTCTAAATAGACACTAAGCATTGTCATTTGCTCTATACTTAGAGAAAGAGTGTAACAGATCATGTATGTATGGGCAATGAATAATTAAACCAGATTCTAAAAGATTTCTGCAGCCTGCCAGCAAAGTTCAGTGAGGAATGAAGTGCATTTCCTGAGGGGAGATGTATCCTGCCCTCTGCTGGAGAGGAGAGATAATTCTCTTCCTCCCTCATTCATCACCAGTTTCAGATTTAGGTCACTCGCTCTTTCCATTTCTCTTTCTATCTGTCTCATTCTCTCTCTCTCTCTCTTCCTCCATCTTTTTCTGTCCATCTGTTTCTGTCTTCCTCTCTCTCTCTCCAATTCCTCACCCCTATTTTTTCCTTTTTCTACCTTGTAATTCTCTCACTGTATGTGACACACACACACACACACAAAGCCTTTAGAAGAATACATGAGTGTGAGTGTGTGTATGTGTGTGTGTGTGTGTAGGGGGGGTGTCACAGATAGAGTAATACAAGCCGGTAGAAAAACAAAAATGACAGGGATGAGAAATTGAAGTATATTGTATATTGGACAATATACTCCCCCCCCCCCCCCCCCCCAACAAAAAAAAATACAGACCTTTGAAGAATATGTGTGTGTGTCTGTTTTTTTGTTGTTGTTATCATCTCTTACATTCTAAATTTCAACTTACTGTTATTGTATTGGACAACATTTTACCATGAAGTACACTGGGGTGTATGTCATGTACTAATGCTGCCACCTAAAGTCTCAGAACAAGTCATACAGCCTGTGTTGAAATACTAGAGGAACAGAGAGAAATAGCTGACTAAAATGTTGGACTACTCCTTTTCCCCTAATAATGTAAAACATAATTACTGTTTTTTTTAAACGCTGACATGAAAGGCACATCAGACCTTTCTAACAAAGTTTCACACAATTGCAGATGCAGGTGACTTGCCTAATCACAGTGGATAGAAAAAAATGTAACTCATACAAAACCTCTCTGAACAGGAAACAAAACACATGTTCATTTACTTAAACTACTGATGAGTGTTTTAGAATGTCTTCAGACAGCATTAAATGTTAAGTTCCACCTTTGAGGTAGTCTGCAAATTACCACACTTTTAATTATGCCTAGGCCCTCTTTAAATTACTTTCAACTACTACCTTTTTACCTTTTAAGATGGTGTCTGGAAAAATACAACTCTGGGTAAAGGCTTTATAAATGGTCTACTACACATTTTTCTGTACACTTACAGAGTTAGTACAGTTTGTCTGTAGGGACCTTCTTCTAACTATTAGAAGAGTGAAATTGTTTTTAAAATGGCATTTTATCTCAGCGCTAGAATGTGCCCTATTTTAGTGCATTGGGTTGAAATAACAGGCTTTCTGAAAACACATCCGATTGAGCCACCCACACAATATAGTCCTATCATCTGAAAATAGCCCAAGGTAACATTTTCCTTTAAGGAAGCAAAGGATACACAAATTCCTTTTTCATTTGAATATAAAAGTAGAATCTCTGAAAAAATAAATAACCTTGACAGCCCAGTTTTTCTACACAAGATTCATTCACTGGCGAGGTTATCTTGAAATGAATGATCACATTCTGCTTGTAGTAAATGTAAAAACTAGTGGCCATCTAATAGCAATTGCTTCTGTCTTTCTGCCCAGACCAGCCTGGAAGGATATTTCATGTGTTTATCCAGCTAAAACTCTGTCATCTCCCAGCAGTGGTCCAGTTAGCAGTAATTAGTGATGAGGTGTATTGGCTTGAACATGTAGATGGGCTGCGCTGAAACCCTAACAGGGTACAGCCACATGATATCAGTATGTGAAGAGGGGTAGTGTGGCAATTCGGAGAACTCTTTTGGCATCCCTGCAGGCCGTTCATATGTTTAGTACCAGACAGAGTTTCATTTACTTATTTTTTGAAACTTGATTGATCTACAGTATAACCTATTTCCAACACACCAGAAACATTCTATGAGATCTTGGTATTCATGAGATAGTAGTAATGCTAATAATAATATAGTTCCCTTGTGTGTGAGATGAAGTTGTTGTAATACAGTATATAGTTTTATTGCATTACTATTATCACAAGCCAACTTTAGCCAACGCCAACTTGCAGTGATGGCTTGAAGTATCCTGCAGATGGCTTGACGATGTCATTCAGTCTTGTATTTAGGAGTAAATAGGATCAGATCAGAATCTCAGTTCAGGCTTTTGGCTGTTGTAATCAAAGAAAATGACATTTTGCATTAGAAATGAATGAATGAATACATGAATGAATGACATGTATATAATCCAGCAAACTCTGGACCCTTGACTCTTGATGACTGGAGAGACGTCCACTCACCTCATACATTTAATTGAGCCGAGTGACTGTCATGTTCCTGCCTGCCTGCCAGAGATCCATAATTTGAATTGGGAGAGAGATTCCTTGCCGATACACCGTCAACTGAAAAGAGCACCATATGTTAATGCCACTAACTCTTTGCCAAGAACATGTCATGTTTCAAGTGACATCCACTTTAAGTGGCACCTACCTGGGGTGTCTTAAATTCAATGTCAAAGCATTCAGATGATTCTTTTACAATTGAGGCAGAGACCTCATTAGCAGCATTTGAGTCCCGTTTCTGGCTAAACCCAAGAAGGAAGGACACACCAGGGACGTAGTCTTCAATGCTGCATGGAAAAATCAAGGCATAATGTACAAAATATAAATCTTGATATAGATCTTGAGTAAGCACATGTAGATGCCCTCCATCTAAACAGGAAACATTGAAGTTGGCCTTACTAATCCTGACGGTCAGATTCTCCTCATGACGACATTCACATTGGAAATGACCCTCTCCCCCACATTTATAATAGAAGTAGCTGGCTCAGCTCTCTCTGCCTTAATCAACAAGGGGCAGTTGCAGCTAAGCTATGCCTCTTTGGAAGTTAAGTTGCCACTGAACCAACAGCCCCAGCGAACAAGTGTGTCACGTCACTCTTCAAACCCATAGTTTCTTTTTTAGTAGTTACATTTCAGTGTCTCTAGGTGAAGCTGTAGAAGTAGGTACTGAGGACAAGAATAGAGTTGTTTTGGCTATGTTTTGGTTTTTAAGCCATGTGTACCTCTCATTCCTACTTAAGAAGCTCAGCAAAGGAATTATTATCATAATTTAGGAGTCATTCTTAAAGAAAGTGCTACCATGTCATTTGGAAGTGCTCCTAGAATGATTTGTTGAAGGTGTGGGCGATTTATGTTGCAGGATTCAATGAAGCAACACATGCAGCAAATTATTCAGTTTCAATATGTATGCTGAAAGCTTTCCCCTTTTCTCCTAAAAGGGGCTTTTGAATCAAATATGTTGCCTCTAAAAGCAATTTCTAAAACATTGAGATAATCTATAGATGTAGCAAAGGGATTTCCATTTTTTTTTCAAACCTTAAAACATCTAAAGCAGGTCCCCTTAGGCATTCAACAAGTTTTTCGAGTTGGAACATGTATATTGTATTTTTTGTCCTGATAATACCTTACTGTGTCTGCATCAAAAGTGTGAGTGTCTATTGGTACCTGGCTTAGAACAAGTGAATGTTCTAAAATGATTTTCGCAGTACAACAAGCTATATTTCTCTGTGTCCATGTTACTGTATTAGTGATACAATGTGTCTGTGTTTCCTGTGGCAAACCATATATTTACCAATAAACAGCTTGTGCATTCAATAGGCTGTGTTGGCGTGCATTCATTGGAACTCATCAACTGATCAAATCAAAATGGCAACAATCCCTGCGAA
>JAGFZM010001170.1:302088-329798 GCA_017657215.1 Limnothrissa miodon
AGGGGCCCCCCCCCCCCCCCCCACCCCATACATTTCAATGGGAAAAAACTACAAGAAAAAGAGAGATAACGGGCAAACGACAAGAGATATCAAAAATCTGAATGGAAGCACACCAATCGAGATCTGGCCGGACGTTGTCTCTATCTCGAAAGCCCTAGGAGGAGTAGCTGATCCAAAATCCGGCAGAATAATAATAATAGAAAACTTAAGGAGAACAATACTGGCCTTGCCACCACTAGGTGACAAACTGACATTAGCCAAGGCTACTGATTCACAGGCATTTAAAAATAAGCTTATTAAAATTGTAGTCTGTGGGATTGCTCGGTTCAACGTGTTGGGGAAACCAGGCATTTTATTCTGTACCAACATTCATTTAAAAGTAAATTTTCCTAATGCTCAATATTCAAGGTAAATAATGATTTTCCATTAGTATTAGTTTGTGTATGCCTAATTTAAGCTCTCACAAGCACAAACTGCAGGCATAGAATATGTTAAGAAACTCTTTATTAACGGACCAAAATGTAGCCAAAATCCAAGGCTACACTTGTGCATTGTCTATCCATAGCCTACAAATAAAAAAAATCACAAATAGGCCTGCCCATGATACTAAAACAGAAACCTTTACCTCTCTTACCACTTTCATCTCTAACTACATTCTCGTGCTACACATTTGCGCCAGTTATTCAGATGATAAAGTATTTGTTTTTAATAGAAAAAAATTGTCTACTATTTAAGTTTAATCTGCATCTTTATTTCAAACGACCCGACCGACCACGACCCGTACTGTATGTCATAAAAAATATTTTATGGTGACCGCAGGCACCCGCTTAAAGGGATTATCCGGAGTGAATCAACCCGTAGATCTGTTGACTGAGGCTGTCGAATGGTGTCTATAGGTATCAGAATGACAGCAGTAGGTACAACGTAGACCGAATTCACAAACTGGCCGCTAATGCTAAGCATATTGGGCATATGAAAACGAAACTGACATGCCCTAGTCAATTAGCGCTGGCTGCCGTTTTGTTACTCGGTCTACCGTGCATGAAAATCTGTCGTTCTTATACCTATGGATAGCACTTAGCAATGTGAATCAACAGAGCTACGTGTTGTTTTACTCCGGATAATTCCTTTAAGTTGGATCAACCTGTGCATCACTCAGGGATCTTGTTGCAGTGTGCAGTGCAGTGCAGAGTGAAAGTTCAAAGTTGTCATTGTCTCGTTTTTAATAAATCAGGACAGGACTTTGACACTTTCTCCGTGGTTCAAACGTTTCCCCAGAGCCCTATAGCTGCATGGATTCCTGTGGGAATCGTTCCTGACTGTATGTATTTACCTTTTACCAACATTTGTGACATATGCTGGTAATGTGCCCCACTTGACTTTGGCATTAACAGCTGCTTTTGATCCAGCCTGGTGAGTCTTGGCAGCCAGCACTGACACATCATAGGTCTGGCATTCAGCTCCCCACCTTAAATCAGCCTGAAATGAAAATGGCAACAATAAAAATACCAACTTTAAATACTCTGCACTTAGAAATATTAAGGTTCTGATATTCTACAGGAATGTCTTAATCTCTAAAACGTTATTAGAAGGACCATCCAATTCTCTTGTATTGCTCTCTGTGCAATATCACACTGTACTAAAGTGAACTATAATGCTCTGTAAGGATTCTGCTTTTGTCACTACTCATGTACTGAATATCTATTTAGTTTTTAGAGCTACCCTGAACTGATGAAGAGGGTCATGATACAGCACACTGCAAACATTAAAACGCTTCAAAGTCCTTTTCTCTGTATTGCAAGGTAGTATAGCAAAATTATAGTTGATAAATTTGTTGTTCTTATTTTAAATACTGTGTCACCTTTACAGACTCCTCCATTTTTTCCAGGTGGGCATCTCCACACATTTTCCAGTTATCTTCCTTCCCGACTTGTGAGATGATGAGCTCAACATTGTCTCTCTGTGTGGAGGGCAGGTAATAAACGGCAGCCTGGTAGCCATCCGGCTTCGCATCTCCTCCCAGGGCAAGGACACTCACCATCATCAGAGGGGCTGGAGTGCCTTGCAGAGCCCCCTGCTGGTCAGAAGAAACTGTAACTTTGCATGACCGCATGTTTGACTGCAGGAATGTCAGAGACTTTGAGAACCATTGGGATACAGAATACTTGCCAATCACCAGACCTGTGTCTGCTTTTAAATCACTATTTTCAGTGTCAAACATGACCCTATAGTAGATGTGGTAGGTAAGCTAATAGCTTTGTGAATTTACAACACTTGTACTTTAGCATGTATTATTTCCTTTTTTTTCAGTGTTGGTAGTCTCTTTTGTGAGGATTGAATTCAGTTGAATTGAAAATGGAATGGCCACTGTATATGCTATGATCCTAATCTTTATAACTCAGCTTGAACCTCTGAGTGCAACCTTTCATTGAATATGTTTATGAATATGTATAATGTTTTTTCATTATACCTCTGATGTTCTGATTTCCATTATCTGATGAAGGGTACCGATGTCCTTCTGTCCAGGGTTGATTTGAATTTGGATCTTGTCGACTGGCTTGTTTGTTCTTGCTGTTCAAGAGTGAATACAGCTTATTTATTTATTTGCACTTGTAACTAAAAATGAATAAATGAATTTGAGTTTATCTATATTACTCCTATTATTTACCTGCTTCCAGTTGGACAGCAAGATGGGTGTACCCCAAGAAATAGTAGAGAGGATATTCACTTGCATAATGTTTCCTTTTGGCCTCTGTCTCAAAACAGAGTGCAGTTCCATAGAGGGTTGCCTCTAAACAAACCTTTGACATTGGATGGTACACATCCGCCTGCAAAGGGCACATACAGCATATTCATGTGCTTTAGCTCAAAGGCACTCTTGATAGCCACCTGAATAAAAATCCAATGTGGCTTTGCCTAATGACAGGGAATAAAGCAGAAACCCTTTTGGAGAAATATTATAATGTTAGGGTTAATTTGATATTAGTGTAGGATAAAATAAATACAGTATAGCACCATCTCAGCCCAGGAGAGAAAGTCTGAATAAAGCTTTTTAGCTAAATTAATTGAGAGTATCCCGTGATTATTAAAAGGAATGAAATCAAATCAATCAAATACATCTTCAGATGTCCGCGGGAACAGGGGGGGTGGATAAGTCACTGCTGAATCAGGCATCATTGGAGTCATCTTGGACATAGCTGGTTCTTCAATGTTTCTTGATACTGCATATGTGTTGAAGCTGGTTAGAGAAAAAACATTTACTTATTAGCTCAATGTATTCAGACCATGAATAAGTGACCTTTTACATGCATCTCGATTATTTTGTTGTTTATCAGTTTGGTTTTTTTTATTGTGTTTACACATATCCATCCTATCTATTTACTCTTTAAAAAATATCTATTTCAGATGGCTAAAGTCCAAACATGAAAATAATAAGTTCATAAAAATATATAGATACATGTAAACAGGACCAGAATCTATACAATCCAAAACTAAAAGATCACTCACTTGACAACAAACAATTCTGAAACCGTTTTGACAGGATTGAAATCTATTTCAAACCTCCGCTGTTTGACATTCATTTTTAGTGTGAATTTCCATGGCATATTCATGGGGATCTTACTCTTCAGCTCTGAACCACATTGAAAGAGCTCAGTATTTATGCCATGGAAGACAAAAATATCATCTGTTGCACTGTAAAATACAGGAATAAATGTCATTACTATCACATAGCATATCAAATTTTTATATTAAAATTACTTAACTTTAAGAGTTTATGTTTTATTAAAAGGTCTAGCTAATAAAAAAGTCTAGCTTTGATGTTTAATGTACATTCAAGTTGTAATGAAGCAGGTGTGTTCTAGTATTAAGATAGATAATCATAACTAATGTTTGTACCCAATAAATCCATCAGTCTCAAGTGTGATGTCTGAAGAAAGAAGCTCCATGAAATGTTCTTTCAGCGGAGGCTCAATGGTTGCCTTTGCTGTAAAGCGCAATTTACATCTATAAAAATGTGTGAATTCGCTTGATACCATGATTTCCAAAAAGCTGACAATAAAGGTTATGAGGACATAGAACATAATTCTAGCTATCTGCTTCGATAAAAATACAGTATACTCTTTTTCATCACGTCATACAATAAAAAAAACTTTACAACACTGAGACAAAGGCCTAACTGAGAACTGAGATGCTCACCATTCAGTGATATGACTGTTAGAACAGGAAAATTCTTGCTAATTTCCACAGGAAGACCTAGAGTTGTGGCTTGAATGAGGCGAGTTTCATATATCATGTATGGCTTAGTCCAGTGCCATGATATGCCCTTCTGAATTTCCTCTATCATCTTCCAGGCTGGACTCTCCTTACCTGCGATGGGACTCAAATCCTGTGTGTAAACAGAAGGAGAAAGAAGAGAGGATGAATTGCTTCACTCAAATTAGCCATGTCTGATGCCTCTATATTATACAGGTTTTAATCAGTGATATTGTCATTGATAAATATGAATTGACTGATAAATGCAGCAATAGAGTAATTTCACTGCCAATATGATAAATGGTATCATATTGGCAATATGGTAAATTTATTAAAAATATATATTTTTTATGACATACTTTAATGATCTTTTGAATGATGTCTTTGTCTAAATCAGCAAAGAATAATTCCTGTCCAAAGAGCCTTGAATAGAGAGTAAGAAGAGGCTGGTCCTTTGGTAGAGACTTCATATCAGACAACTGAAAACAAAACAATCAATGTTAGTATAAGATTTATTACATATAGAGAGCTATTACCACTTTGGCATTGCGCGGAAAACTCACAATTTTCATGATGGCAGCATAGTCAGTGACTTCGATATTGTTGAGTTCTGAATTGATACTGGAGAATAGCTTCTTGAGTCCTTCCACACGCACACCAAGCTGAGAAGAGAAATCCGAATTATTGCTCATTTTGCTCATTAAACATCTGTTAGCAATATACATGTAACTGTCCATTTCTGCCTTGGATCAGTTATACCTCTATAAACTGAAGAATTCTTCCAATCAGGTGGAATTTGCTTTTGATCATGAGCGTGGTGGGTATGACATCATTGGAGTTCTTGATCATGTAACCCTCTGCACTGGCACCCATCAATAAGTCACCTAGGAAACAGTAGACAACAAGCTCAATCGAAACAGTCAAGCTCAATCAAGACAATTCAGTGGCCCACTGGGACTCATGCATGGATGGATAGTGGAACTGTGTGTCAATGCTAGAGAGATATTAGACATACCATTAAACCAGTCCAGGTGCTGGTACCTGCTGCTGTAAAAACTGGTCCGTCCAAGCTTTGGACCGAGGATTTTAACAGCAACGTTGCAAACTGTTGACCTAGCAGAAAAAATGACCCACATACTATCAGCATGAGTCAAAAAGTTCAAGATATATGAAATATTAAGTAAGTGACAATAGATATAACTAATTCTCACAGTTGCTGGTGTTCTGGGGTGTGGGATCTTGACAGGCTTTTGATTAGAGAGAAAACAAAGCTGACCACCTGGGGGTCTTTCTCTTCCAGGAGGAAGGAAGCAACAGTCACTACCAGAGACAGAGGAGGCTTTGTCTCAAACAGAATGATGCTGGCATGAATACGGACTTCAGCAGGGAGGGTCTTTGTCATTAAAAGACTCAGGGCGATATCCTGAACCTGCAACAAACCGTAACAGTCCAATTTTACTCACAAATGAATATCACATTGCACACATACATACACTAACAAAACAAATTAATTGACCCTAGAGATGGTTAGATTGTGTGAAGATTTTAAGTGTGTGTTGAGTATGTAAAATGCATCCAACTGAATCCCTGTATGAAGGCTTGTGTTGAAATGGTGAGATCACGTGACATGACATTTAAAGCCTCCTTTTCCGAACTACTGCATTATGGGGCTTGATTTTGGTGAGACTGCAAAGGTGATATTTAGCACAGTTGGTAAAGTTCCTGAGATTATCACACATAAGCAGGGTGTAATTAACAAGAAGAAACCCTTATGACTTACAGTATGAGGATCCCTGACAGCGATGTGCCGAAGGGACTGGACTGCAGAGACAATGACCCTGGTAGGCAGGTCCATAGCTTTTGAAGAGATTCCAGGGAGGAACTTCATGATGGTTTTAATGCTGGAGGGATGGCCTGCATTTCCAAGGGCCTCCAAAGCATGAACCATATCCTTCTCACTGTTCCTCTGCAGGGCGTCAGTGGCCATGTCCAACAGTGGCTGGGAAAAGATTGAAGAGAGCAATAGGCTATGTGATTAATGAGTACAATATGATGGCTGATGTTTAAGCGGACAAATATTTCTTCACTGTACCTGAACTGCAGTTACTGGGCAAGGTTGTGCATAGGCACAGAGTTTATAGACAAGGGAGCCATAGGTCAGGACAACTGTGTGCCACAGGATAGTGTGAGACTTACTGAGGGGCATCATTAAGAACTCCTAGAGATAGTTAGAGAGAGAGAAACAAAGAGAGTCAGGGAACGAGGCAGAGAGTTTTGATTTCTCATATGATTTCAAAAGCATATTTGAGGGTCAGGAATTTAAAGATCAGTTAATTAATTTTGCTGTTAGCAAAAACTATCTATTCTTTTTAATCTCACCTTCGACATTTCAACTAATTCAGGAGAGATGGTCACGTGGTTCAGGGCCACCAACAGTGTTTGGCCAGCTTCATATACAAACACATCCTCAGCCCTGAATCTGTTTAAGAGGAACTTGACCACTCTCTCATCTGTGACTTCAGTAACCAGGTCCAGAAACCATCTCCTGAGGGTCCAAAGAAACATGGGAAAGTGAAGAAATCATCAAATTAAAATAAGAACTGCATTGTGTTGCTTTAAGAGCACATGGTCTTGAGCGGTCCCAGCTAAGGAGTCAATAATTCTCATATTGGCATGTGCCCTGATAAGCATAAGTGGTTTCCCTTTTCTCTACCTGTGCTCTGCATTTCCTGAAAGTTCCTTCCACAAGGTTTCAAGATCCTCAAGTGTTGTGGTTCTCAGCAGCTGATACACCTTCACAATGTTTTCGGTGGTGGGGCTGTCAACCTGGTAGTGGTTAGCCTGGGCCAGTGTCTTGATCAATTCTGTAATCTTGTGATAGAACAGGAATATAGAGATACACTAACTTCAGTGGTTGTGCATGAACATTCCAGCTGTAAATGCTTTAAAATGCAGCCATGTAGTTGGCAGTGGTTAGCTATTTATATTAACAAGCAATTAAACAATTTACCTAATAAAGTGGCCAGTCTACACAGATAATAGTCAAGGTGGGGAAAAAAGTGAGGCAGACCTTGTAACAAAGTATCTACTCAAAATGTCTGTTGAGCAAACCAGCGACAATAGTCTGGCATTAAAAATGCACAAGACTCTTGAAATATCATTCAGACTACTGAGAATAACATCTTACATGTAAGGCCATGTATTCAGTTTGGTGAAACCATGTCAATGCATTGCTGAGATATGACTTTTGGACAGTCGTAGCACCAGATGATTTGAAAGGGATGGTTAGGAATCATTACAGCAGGATTCTGAGTCCATGTATAAAGTTTGGTTAAGGTATGTTTCTGATTCTGAGATATGACTTTTGACCATGACACACAAAATCCCAATAACATCACTTCCTGCTGGGCATGGCTAATGTAAGGCACATGCAAAAGTTGCTTATCTAAGAAAGTCTTACACACTTGCAAAATCCAGTGGGTGTAGCTAAAACTATATGCCTTTTTCCTACTTGGCCCGATGGTGGCACTACACTGGACAGGCCCATTGGGTATCTAAATATCATCCTAATTTTGTTATCTATTATTCTGAGAAGTTTCAGACTATTCATTCAATGCCATTTTGAGGGCTTTAAAATGCAAAAAAAAGGGAAACCGCCCTCCAGAGTGGAAAACTCTGCCCCGATGTTTTCACACTGTGTAATGATTAAAAACAGCGTTTTTTGGCACTAGACTTGCACGTGGCAAACATGCACCAGTGCTGCAAAACAACAAGTAAATCCCTGCGACGGACCTCAAAGCAACACGCCACCGTACTTCAGTATTGAAATATGTTCTTCCCCTAACTTAGACGAGTTGATACATACTTGTTTTGTCTTGTTCTGGTGCACAATGCTACTTTCTTAGCATTTAGCTTGCCTTGAAGTTAGAAGCCACCAAGCAAATCCACGTCTTTCCTATTTACATGCGGATACTCCAATAGTTATTTAAAGGGATAGTTCGGTTTTTAACACATTGAGCCCCTTTCACAGGTTGTCTAAAATGAAATAAAGTGGTTGACACCAAAATCTTGATGATTGCTCCTGTCTCGGCTATTTGGGAAATATAGAATTGCCTCTGCCTGCCTTTAAAATGGCTAGCAATGGGCATGTGTTGTTTCTATCCTTAAAACACTGGTTTTTAAAAAGTGCTACTCATGGAGTGATTAGTGGCGTTTGCTGATGTTCCAACCCAAGTGTCGTAGCAAAATACAGTTTCTGTCATGTTTTATTTGCCATAGTCCAAGTCCCATAGGGGGCTATTTGCTCCTTCATATAAACAAAGTTCCAAATAAAACATGACGGAAGCTTTATTTCGCTACGATACATGGTTTGGAACATCATTGAGCACCACTAACCACTTGGTGAGTAGCACTTTTTTAAAACCAGTGTTTTAAGGATAGAAACAACACATGCCCATTGCTAGCCATTTTGAAGGCAGGCAGAGGCGATTCTACATTCCCCAAATAGCCGAGACAGAAGCAAGCGTCAAAATTTCTATGTCAACCACGTTATTGCATTTTAGACAACCTGTGAAAGGGGCTCAATGTGTTAAAAACCGAACTATCCCTTTAAGATGATTGTGGTGACACAAAATAAAATGTAGCAATTTTCTAAGCAGATAACAAGGAGAACATGGCGGAAGAACACTTGGGAGCCCTTTGCCGTCGGCGCAGTAATATCCTTACCCCTGATAAGTCATCTCCCCCAAGGATGTTACTGCGCCGACGGCAAAGGGCTCCCAACTGTTCTGTTAGGAAAGATTAAAAAATCATATTAATATGAAATAAAGCTAGTTGTATGGTATTGGAACATCTGCTGAAGTTCAAAGTTTGAAATGAGATCAACTCCAACAAACCAGAGATAGTTGAAAACAGCTCAAGGGAACACAAGGATCTTAAGAAAAATCAAGGACTGAGTGTATACCAGACTGGGTATACATCAACATCACATCACCCGAAAGTTTAAGCAGTATACTGTATCTAAAGTATACTGCAGTTATTTCACAGATCTGAGAAAAAGACATAGCCTACTGCACACAGTTTTTTTCCAATATTTAGTTTATCAAATCTGCAAAACTTAAAGCTGAAAGATATCTTGTATCAAGTCAACATACCTTGGGCAGTGGATTGTCTAAATTCATCATAACAATTGGCATCTGCTGAAGGTTTGTTCCAAACTTATACACAACATTGCCTCTGCTCTGTGCAGATGGCATAGATGGGCTGCCAACAGTATCCTCCATTTTCAGCAGCTCGATGGATTTCCTGACGGGGAAATAGACTATTACTCAGAATAAAAATGAACACACTTACCTACAAATACCTATTTACCTATGTGATATCATGGTTGTGTTAAAGCATCTCTAGAGAGTGCTCCTTTACAAACAATTAGGACGGGAATGGATGATGAGGTCTTACGTTGCAACTAGTTTTGAGTTTCCTCCCTTAATGTTGAATGGAGAGAAGAGCTGGTATTCCTGAGCACGGGCCTTGGTGATCAGTCCTCCATCAGCAGTTGCTTTTACAGTGTAGGTGTACTGAACACTCGCCATAATACTCTCACCTCTCTATGGTCATAGATACAGCCATTACCCATCACTCATCACTTCATGGTTGTCATGACTTACAGCATGATTCATTTGCAGTCTCCTTGCCATTGCTATATATATATATATATATATATATATATATATATATATATATATATATATATATATATGCCTTTCAATGGGCTTTTCCATATGTTTACTAATGTGTTATAACACACAAAAGACACTGAAAGAATAAGACATGTATTCAACCGCACTGCAACAGCCAGTTACAGACCGACCTGTTTGCTATGTTCGTTTTCAATAGCCATTGCCATTCCTGTGTTGACCTCTGCTCTCTGCTGACAGCCACGGATATCAACAACTTGGGTTACAGACAGCTCAGTGGAGTGCTCATCCTCCTCAATCACGTAGCTGCTCTTGCATAGTCCATGGATACCTAGCTGATCAGAGACATCACAAAAACTTCAACTATCAATTCCAAAAAGTTTGCTTGGGTTGGTATCAAATTCTAAATGATTACTTGTGTTTAAGAATTAATTAGACTTAAAATCCAAGTGTAATTTTAAATCATTCTAGTACTGCACAGTATGTTGCTGCACATTAAAAGCAAAATTTTCCTAACCCTAGTATCTTGAATGACTTACAACAAACAAGCAGCTAGAGAAAAGCTAAAGAGAGACTAGGGGCAACGGGACCATTTCTCAAGAAAAGGTGCTCAAGTCCATGACATTTACTGTGATGCTATATTTATTAAAACATATTATTTATCTTTAAAAAATGTACATCAAAAGGTAACTTCACCAGTGGTCCTCTAACAGCAAACCATTTTGGCCTGACATAAATGAGCAGAAATGCTGCTGCATGGCAAATTGCTGAAGGTCTCAAAGAATTAAAGTCTTTCAGACTATTTTTAGCGATTTCTAGTATTATTTTTCAGTGTTAATCTTTATTTGTCAAAAGTTTAGATTGCTTTTTGCAGCCTAGAAGTGTTTAATAGTCTACTTGTTCAAATGCCTAAATGAAGGTGTTGAAGGTATCAATCCTGTTGTGTGCATGTTAAACCTTATTTTATGTGGAAGAGCTGTTTGGTAAAATCATGTATTTAGCCTGGCCCTTAATTATGTGATATCATGCTTTAGCCAATGTCAAGCGTAATGCCAATGCTTTGGCAAATAATTGATTTATTGTTCAAGGTTATGAATGGTCCTTAATCCCAACCCTAATTTCAACTCAAAAAAGGTTTTCAAAACATTTCACACTCTAAAACAATTAAGTGTCATATAAGAAAAATGAGGATGAACATTTTCTCAAATTAAATTAACACTGTACAAGTGTTTTACAATAGCCTACCTCTTCAAGTTCATAGACTTTCTGTGTTGTCTTCACTGTTACTTGTAGAAACCCCAGGATTCCCCTGACAATGTTGACAATGGTCTCAGAGACCCCTGCAGTTGCCTGGATATCCACTACACGGCCTTTGACGTACTCAAACATGAGAGGCTTGCTGAGCTCAGACGCAATCCTCTGTGTCAGTTTGGGGGAAGCATAGAAGGCATTCTTCCCAGTGATGCCATTGAATTCCTCAAAGGCTAGATTTGACACCTTAAAAAGAGGTAACCAAACTTATTCATCAAGTTCATCAAGTTCATGTAAGTTAAAAAACACCACTTAAAAAGATACAAACAAACTCTAAATATGCAGAGGAAGAACGTAATTGTATACCATATACACAGCATATCTAGATTCCTATTCTATGGACATAAGCAGTGTGGCAAATTACTCTTCTGAAGTACTTTCATGTAAAAAGTTGTTTGTTTGTTTACTATGGAAAATATACGTTAATAGTTGAAATACAGACAATATTGCAGGTGCCTTCGATTGTACATTGTGAAACCCTGCCCAATGCAGGACACTGAGGGGTGTTTTTTTATTTGTTGTTGAACTGTAAAATTGAACTGAAAGGTGATATTACCAAGTTGGTAATATCAGAGGGTATCTTATTTGTGTCTAACACTGTTATATAATCATTAACTATATGCTTCATGCATTTCGCAACCTTGGTCAATTGGGGTCAAAGCAGAGTAGCACTATTTTGGGAAAGGCAGCCCAAGTCATTGTGTGCTTTTCCACATTGACATTTGGGTCAGACAGCCCTTACAACTAATCTAAAAGCTCATGTGTTATGTAGTATTTGCATTGTACACTTTTGACATCAAGTTGTTTTGAAAATAGTTTTGCTTCTACTTGCATTATACTGGATACAATTGTCACAAGTGTTATGTAATATTACAGAACAAGTGGCATTGAGCTGGTTATGCTCTGTGTTAATTGCTGAGGATGGAGAACTGTATCATTGTTGATTCACATTCACTTGCTGTTTTTACATTGTTATACTATCTTTGCTGCCTCCAATCACCAATGAAAAGTAAGCCTAATGAACGGATATTAGGATCAAGGGTTGAGTCGAAAATCCATGAAATGTAGCAATATGGTAATTCGATTCAAGAGTTTATGTAAAACATCTTTTTAAATTAGTAAACCGCAGCAAAAAAATTCATCACTTGAGCTCATCTCGTTCCAGGTCAAATAGAAAAGTAAGCTGGTTCAACTCTGAGCAAATGGTTGGATTAAATCATCAGCTCATTTCTGCTCTCCTGTATTTGATTAGTACCCTCCACAGAATCCTACACTCTAAGAAAAACTGGTTCTTCGCAAGTGCTCTGAGGCACTTTAAGTGCTCTGGAGAACCTTTTTATGCTAAAGAACCTTTTCTTGCTGTTTATGGTTCTTTGGGGAACTGAATTAAAGAAAAAGGGTTCTAAGTCATACCTTGTTGTACTTTTAGTGCCTTGAGAAACCTTTTTGGCTATTGACTGACTAACTTGTGGCTCTGTGGAGGAATGATTGTAATAGGGTCATTTTTTTATTGTAAAGGGCGATAAAGGCAACTACTTTTTATATAGAGCAGTCATAAAGTAATGTAATTATAAATCCTATTAAGTAAGAATTTGTGGCTACTTGATTACTTTGTAATGACCCAATGCTGAATTAGAACAAATTATTAGAACCTAAGCACCCTCAGGGGTGTGAGGATCCTCTTGAAATTGCAATTACATATTTAGCCTAACCATGAATGCACAAAGGTATACAGAGAGCCAGATATTATATACACTAAATTCTAGGAGGCAGGGCTTCTGCGTGGTTTACCTTGTTGGTAGGATACTATCCCCACAGTTAACTCTAGGCTACTATTTATTTAATTTCATTACATTTTTTTAACATCACCTGTCTAGTAAGTAGGCTACAAGTAAAATAGATAGACTGTCTGTAACATAACTCTCCACCACACTGCAAAAACAGATGTGTCAAAAAACAACACATGCTAATGTGTAGACAGCCTGACACTATTTGTGTAGAATTTTAACTCACTATACTGTAGGGAGGGAAAGTGGAACACAGCGATCCTAGCATGACCAATCAGCTACCTGTACGGTGGTGATGTAGTGTCATGACGTGGTGTCATGATGCGGACAGTGGCTCTGCGGCTCTGCAGACAGATATTATTGGGAAAATCCCATAGACCGATTTTTTAAAAAAAATCCCATGAAGACATGACACCGAACTTGTACATCAGACATATTTTTCAGCCCATATATTGGAATGATCTACTAACTGTGAAGGTCTTGTGCCAAATTTTGCCTTATTTAAAAAAATCTAAATTGTGCCTAACTTGTGCCTAAAGTACTTTGTGTTAGTAATCATTTGCAAAATTATTATTTTCATTCAAATTATTGAAAATGAAATAATGAAGTCATTGTAACCCAATTGTGTGTGTGTGTGTGTTTAAATCACTCATTAATGTTGTATACATTTAACCTATTGCACCAAATCAAACTTAATCTAACAAAGAAACACTGCATATCTATCCCTTTCTCCCTTCAAAGCTGGGAACCAGTATCACGACCCTCTCTACCAGCTCTGAGATGGAATCAAGAATGCAACTCGTCTGCATCGGGAGCCTGAAAAGCCCAATGCGAAAGTACATCATCTCTTCCAGAAATTACCAGGTCACTATTCGATAGAATGATGGCTTTACGTGTGCTGTCAAGAAGCTTTTTAAGCTTAATTAACATTATCAATTGCTATCAAATGTAGCAAAATGCAGTGTCAAAGTGCTGAGTGTTTGTGATGAGCAATTATTTTGAGGAATAATTTTATATTTTATATTTTGAAGAGAAATATCAAATTCATATATCGCAAAGAACTGCATTTGTGTCTCTTTTTTTTCTCTAGCAGCACATCAATCTATTGCATGCTATGGCTGAGGCATCCCTTCATAACATCTAAAACAAAATTTTGTCTGGGAGTTGATGAAAACAGCTTTGACAGGTATTGATCAGTAATGTAATGTAAATCGATCCAAAATTTTCCAGAGGAACAGGATTTTGGTTTAAGCTGATGGGTTTCTAAGTAACCGTTAACAGTTCTCTAAAAAAACAGTTACTAGATGTGCAAAGAACCTTTCATGAAAGGTTCCTGATGGAACCAGTAAAGGCTCTGTGTGTCTAAAGCACTGAACGTTACGGATACTAATGTATCCTCGGTTCTCTGAGTGAGAAGCCGAAACGTACGAGTGGATGATGCCTATCATCTCCTACTTTTCTGAAGTCATTTTTTACCAACCCTTTCAAAAAAGGGCAGTAAGCGCTCTGACGTGCGCAGGCAACTACTTAGACAGCCCTGCGTGACGTCAGAAGTCTATATATTGACTGCGCTTACGCTTCAGGTCCTCTTTGCCAAGCTCGCCAGCGTCGGCGATTGAGGCCCGAAGCGTACGTTTCGGCTTCTCACTCAGAGAACCGAGGATACGTTAGTATCCGTAACGTTCTCTTTCGTTTCGAAGCCGAAACGTACGAGTGGATCACTACAACCAAGCCTCAAGAGCCCTACACCAAGGAGCCCGAGGTGGGAAGATCCATGGGACCGCCACCGGGCCCAGAGAGAACACTCTCTGCTACACCCGGCCTGGTGACGTCCAATGCGTAAAAACGCGCGAAGGTGTTGCTTGAGGCCCACGAAGCACTCAGACAGATATCCTTCATAGGGACGCCTTTCCAGAGGGCCCAAGAAGCCGCCACTCCACGGGTGGAGTGCGCCCTGACATGAGCAGGCGGAGGAACACCCGCCGCCTCATATGCCAGACGTATGGCTTCAGTAAGCCAATGCGACATGCGTTGGGTAGACAAGGCCTGACCCTTGGCACGCTCGCCATGGCAGACGAACAACTGGTTCGTCTTCCTGATGCTCTGCGTACGCGTCAAATAGGCACGAAGCGCTCTAACCGGGCACAGAATGACGGGCACAGAACTGCCCGGGCTGAGAGCTCAATGACCCTCGAACGAGGGTCAGTAGACAGCACTTTCGGGCGAGAAAAGGGATTTGGTCACAGCGTTACCCGCGCGTCACCTTGCGCGAACTCAAGACAGTCAGGACTGACTGACAAGGCAGTCAGATTGCTAACGCGCTTCACCGAGACCAGAGCGAGCAGAAGCGCAGTCTTAAGGGAAAGCATCTTTAGACTGGCACTCGACAGAGGGTCAAAGGGCGTAAGGGCCAGTCCGCATAGGACAGTGGCCAGGTCCCAAGTAGGGACCGAAGGAGTGGAAGAGGGGCGAAGCCGCCTGACGCCCTTCATGAAGCGCGACGCAAGGGGGTGAGCGCCTGGGGAAACGCCAGCATAGCCAATATGGCATGCTGAAATAGCTGAGTACCCTCTACTTTGAGGTACACCTTCAAAGTAGAGGGTGTACGACCCTGATCAAACAGGTGTTGCAAAAAGCAAGCACCTCGCCAATAGGGCTGACTAGAGGATCACAGCCTCTGTCTCTGCACCACGTGCTGAATACACGCCACTTCAGTGTATACAACTACCTAGTGGATGTAGCTCTAGCAGCCTGAACAGTCTCTATAACTGCGCCTGACAGGCCGCTCTCTAGGAGACGCGCCCGTTCAGGGGCCAAGCTGTCAGTCTCCATGCTTCCGGCTTGGGGTGGGGGGAGAGAGCATGCACTTGCTTAGGTTCACTAAGAAAACCAGACTGTGCAGGTGACGCAAAACAGTGTGAGCCTGTGACGTTAGGAGCTGTCTGGAACCCGCCAGCAGCATCCAGTCGTCCAAGTAATTGAGGAGTCTGATCCCCTGAGCGCGTAGAGGAGCGATCGCCGCCTCCACGCACTTGGTGAAGCACCGAGGTGCTAGAGACAGACCGAAGGGAAGGGCTGCGTACTCGTAAGCTCTGCCCTCGAAGGCGAAGCGTAGAAAACGCCTGTGCCTGGGGACTATACCTATGTGAAAATAGGCGTCCTGAAGGTCTATGGTGACCATGTAATCCCCCTGGCGGACTGACTCCGTGACACCTCTGAAGGGCGGGGGTGGCCACCTGAACTGCAGTTGATAGCCCTTCAACACTGTTGAAAGAACCCAACGTGACATTGTGCACATCGCCCAACTCTGCCTGAGCAGAGCGGCGGAATGAGGAGGCAGCAAGGACAAACGAAGTGCTATGCTGCCCCCGAGTGGCACTGGGGGGGCCGAGGTCAAAGACTGAGGCTGTCCTCGCTGAAGAGCGTCCGACTGACAGGCTAGAGACCCGACGTAGTGTGGGGGCTGAGGGCAAGTTAGCCGTGTGTGAGACCGCTGGGCGCTCACGCGTGGCTGATGAGCCGTGCGCATCATGCGCGACGCCCCATGGGGCGGCCGACCTGGCGTGCACGTCAGCGAAATCCGATGTCGGTGAGCTGCGCACTGCACCTGCGACGCCCCGTGGGGCGCCCGACCTGGAGCGCGTGTCAGCGACGTTGGTGGTCGGTGAGCCGCGCACTTCACCTGCGACGCCCCGTGGGGCGGCCGACCTGGAGTGTGCGTCAGTGACGACAGAGGACGCGGAGACCGTGACATCAGCAGAGGCCTCGTGACATTAGCAGAGGCAAACTCAGCGCCCCGTAAGGGGGTGAGATCAGAGAGGACCGCCGAAGCGGGGGGGAACGCTCCGAGCTGGGGACTGCAGAGCGAAGACCCATGCCTTTTAGAGCACACAGAGGCATAGCAGTCAATGGATGGTGATCGCATGACATGCCCTGCCGCGCACACGCGATCACATCAGGATCGCTGTGACCTCTTGCGCCGCTCCTGGCTAGCTGGACGGTTGGCGGGAGCCGGCCGCCCGCATGAGCGAGAGCGCTGCCAAGCAGGTTGCGACCCAGTAGCCGGCTGTGGTGCGGCTTTGGGCGCGTCCGCCTTCTTTTTCTGTTGCGTCCGTTGAGGCGCGCGAGCACGTGTCTGAGGAGCAGTGGGAGCGGCTGACTGAGGCGGCGCACGCTTAGGAAGCACGGGTTGCAGGGCCTGAGCCGCCGACTTCGTCTTCTTTAAGCGATCGCGCTGTAGTTCCAGCACCTGGCCAAACAGAGCATCAGCGGAGATGGGAGCATTCAAGAGATGCCTCTTCTCCTTCTCTGGCATGGACGAAAGGTTCAGCCAGAGGTGCCTGTCTAGGACGACCAAAGAGCCAAGGGAGCGCCCGTCGGCTTTAATGGCCGCCCTGATGGCCAGCGAGGTGAGAGCGGTAGCTCTGCACAGCTGATGGAGGATAAGATCCGACGGCTGCGCTGTCAGATCTGCCACCAGCTCCTCAGACAGAGAGGAGAGGAGAAAGGCGGTATTCATCGCCCTTATCGCCTGGTGTCAGGACACCTATTTTACTGTTTATCTACACATTAGGCTGACAGTAGGCAGATATGTGCATTCATTTACAGGAAATCATCCATGTTGTGTTTAGCCTACCTGTAGGAGGAACATTTTTGCTGATATTCCGGCAATTTTGACATTGCACGTCAGTCTCACACCAGATTCTACCAGGTCTGGCATGCCCCGCCCGATGTTAACAGTCCCCTCATACTGAAATTCATATGTTTTCTTAGGGTTCAAGGTGGGCTCTAAATTATGAATTCACATTAACACATTCAAAACATGTTCAATTTTCAATAAATCAACATGAAGAGATTATAACATGTAAATATTCTATAAATATCTTTCAGAGCTTTTATATATATGGAAATATAAAGTGAAGTCTGTCTAATGTTTTATATACAGTTGTATTCACTTACCATAGTTTGAAAACTGACAGGCTGCAGGAAAAAGACAATTGGTTAGTTTGACTTTTAATAATTCTTTTGAGCTAATTAATGT
Source organism: Limnothrissa miodon (assembly GCA_017657215.1). Lineage (NCBI taxonomy): Eukaryota > Metazoa > Chordata > Actinopteri > Clupeiformes > Clupeidae > Limnothrissa > Limnothrissa miodon. The sequence continues at coordinate 320,178 of JAGFZM010001170.1, forward strand.
GCTGTCTGTGTGTGCGTCTGTGTGAGTTACCTACCTGCCAGCCCAAAGAGGACACACAGGATAAAACCCTGCATAGTGAATCCTGACAACGTGGTCGTAGCCCTTAGAACAGGCCTTTTTATATGGGCACATACCTCACATGATTTTCAATTTTTTTGACTTACTGATACCCCTGTCTAGACAACTCAATCTCACCCTCCCCCCAACCATGGCCCCTGAGTTGCAGACTGGGGCAACGTGACCCTGCTCATCGAATCACATGATACTTTACACTGTGTACAGTCATTTTCTCTGTTTTTTTATGACACAGATCAAAGTCACAAAAATGAGTAAAAGTTGGCAAACTAAATTATTTTATATGCTGAAATCTTTTTTTGCCAAGCAGTATGTCCTATGTAAAAGTCAGTGGAGGGTGCAGTTGGCTGCTACTAAACAGCTAACACCTCAGACTTGACATCATAATGTTGTGGGACAAACGAATGATTACAGTTGAGTAATCATTAATCTGCCCAAAGTTTCTTTCTAGAAACTTACCTTCTGGGGTGCTCCTCATTGTAAAGCACAATGAGACAAAACTATTGCAAGGAACAATGTTAAAATATAATAAATATGTAAGCCCTGTAACTATAATATAACTAAATTTGCAAAACATTTGCATATGTCAGCCACTAATTGAGGACTTGGTTTAGGCTACTATTGTTCCTCTTAAGTATTTTATTATTCTGCTGGATTTTTTTGGTGGCAAGTCCATCTTGCGCTTTCTGCCAAGAAAATGCAGTCTAGTTTAAAGTATAAAACCCTGCATGTCTTAAATGCTGCACAGAAAAAAAATTTAAACACACAAGTAATCCATATGGGCAAAATTTCCATTATATAATAGAATACGATTTGAATGGTCTATGTCACTTGACCTGTCACTCACTACCTCTTTATTATTTGTCTGAATATACAGTATGCTGTATTGTCAACTATTAGTATGAATAAGTTATCAGAAACTGTAGACATCTTTGATTAGGTTGTCAGCCTATGTGCGATCACTTTTTGTGAGGTACAGTAGTCTACACACAAATATTAAATTCAACTAATAATCTCATATCAGTGTGCAGCCAATCTTAAAATAAACACGGACAGCTGGATTTGAACTGTGTGTTTTTAACTTTTGCATAGTGACTTGTATATTTCATGTTAGTAGAGCAAAGAGACCAAAAGAGAGCTGTTAACTGTGACAGCAGTACTACAAAGAAAACACAAACTTCTGACAGGTGATCTTCAAAGGTGATCTACTGTAAACCATTCACACAAGGTGCACATTGCCTATGTATGTATACCGTTTCTGACACCAGAAAACAGTGTTCAGGGGCATAAAGTCATGTTGAGTGATGAGAAAAGTGACATAGACTGACAGTTTTTTGCACACCTGCCATATTCTTTCAAATTTTGGCCAATGGACCCAAATTCAAGGACAAAGGAGTAGTCAGGTTTAAGTTGGTCAATGGAAATGTCACCAAGCCCTAGCAAGAACAGATTATTCAAGAAAAAAATACACAGTACACAAAACAAACAGATAGACGACCTTTATTCTGATGGTTCTACACAAAATATTTATTCTTTGCCACACATCAGGAGAGTAGCATTGTTTATGTAGAAAGATTTCAACTGTATGTCCGGCATTTGCATAACTTTTAAACTTAAAAATGAGCTGTAATGCTTCATTTCATATGACCAAGATTCCCATTGATATCTTGAAGTTTATTATTCTAAAATAACATTTCATATAGCATAGATAGGGAAAGGTGCAATTGTAGCTTTGGTACTCATAGACAAAATTAAAACTCTATAAATATAAAATAAACATTAGTCTGAATGGTGAAAGACAGAAAACCAGGTAAACAGTATTTACAAATAACAAATTATTTTCAACATACTGGAATTCTAGCTAGTAAAATATCACCTAAAAATACACACACACACACACACACACACACACACACACAAACATACACAGGTTTACTGGACAGTAAATAACCATTAAATGACCATTAAAAACCTTTCATCAAGAGGAGCAGAGCGCAGCACTCAAAAGATAAGACACAGGAAAAGCACACTTCATTGTAGTCTCATACAGTGTTTTTGCTCCAGAAGACTGTATTCCTCTGTACTTGTACTTCAACATATCACATACTCTCACACACAGGAGGATGCACACGGAGGAATCATTAATACCATAGTAGACGAGAAACTCTTCCCTTACTTTCTTTTATATTCATCTGAGACACTCAAAACAGCATGGGATGTTTTTGAACAGCCTGTAGTACTCCTCTTGAATCTTGGGAGGAGAAAGATGTACAGAGTCAGAGCCAAAGTCATCATCATTTCATGGCCACGTTTAGCCTGGTTTATATTTGAAGAGCCTTACCTTTCTGGATAGCACACACAGGAAGATGAAAATAAACATCCCTTGGAATGCGTTGGCAAAAGTGAAAAGGTACGCGGTCAGGGTGGTTTCGTTGAGGATGTGCAGAACCCCAAAAGTCCAGGTGGCCCCAAGAACAAACAGGAGGGCCAGGGCTCCTCTGGCACACGACCTAAGAGGAGGAGGAGAGAGAGAAACGGATTTATTGGGTATGAAATAAGTAAAGCATTCACAAAATGGCACACAAACACACACACATACATACACAATAATCAGGGTATAGGACCCTGATTTTCTCTTAATACTTGTCTATACCTTAATCTAATCTTAATCTAGAAAACATTTTGTACACAGTGCACAGTGCGGACCACTGAATGTAACTTGAACTGATAAAGAAATTCTTACCGCAGATTTTCATAATGGCTTATTTCAGGTTTCTTCACTGCAGTATGTCGATATACTTTATAGATGATGACAGCAAATGCCATTAGGTTAACCTAAAAAGAGTTCACATAAATTAGACTTCATAAAATAACTTTAAATGTATTGTAACTTTAGATTACAATTTAGATTAATAAGAAGAATAATGAGACTTAACATAACATGTTGTTGTTGTATTGTACACGCAACAAAAATATAAACGCAACACCTTTGTTTCTGCTCCGATTTTTCAGGACTTAAAGATCTAAAATTCATTCCAGAGACACAATATTACCATTTCTCTCAAACATTGTTCACAAATCAGTCTAAATGTGTGATAGTGAGCACTTCTGCTTTGATGAGATAATCCATCCCACCTCACACGTGTGCCACATCAAGATGCTTATCTGACATCATGAGTAGTGCACAGGTACCTTATACTGCCCACAATAAAAGGCCACCCTGGAATGTGCAGTTTTGTCTCACAGCAAAATGCCACAGATGCCACAAGCACTGAGGGAGCGTGCAATTGGCATGCTGACAGCAGGAATGTCAACCAGATCTGTTGCTCGTGCATTGAATGTTCATTTCTCAACCATAAGCCGTCTCCAAAAGTGTTTCAGAGAATATGTCAGTACATCCAACCGGCCTCACAACCGCAGACCACGTGTCTGTATATCTGACAAGGTGTTGCTTTTATATTTTTGTTGAGTGTAGTTTTGAAAAAGAAGTAAAATGTCAGCGTCTACCTTACCAGTATAATCAAACAAGCAGGGCCAATAAAACTCCAAATGAAATTATTTTCAGTGCTTAGCCAACACCTGAAAGTAAGAAAAAAGATTCTGTAAGCTTCACACACTTTTCCAAACATGCTAGTCAAACTCAGTGATTTGTACTGTACCTCGGGTCTATAGACAGCTGTACTTACACTGTGTTAGTTCCATAGTATTTGTAGCCAAGAGTAGCAGATATGGCGACAACAATTGCTGGGCTGCCGTATCCAAATATGTAGAAATTGCGGTGCAGAAAGCCCTTGTTATAGATAACGCCAACAACGATCAGGTACAGATGAATGCCTTCAATGCACATCCATGCAAACGCCGCCAGGAAAAAGTAATGCAGCAGCCCAGCAATCACAGAGCAAAATAGCTAGAAAAGGAAATCAAATGCAGTAAAGAGACAGAGAGTATAACAATGTCAATGGTGGCTAGTTATTTCATTAATAGAACTGGATAGCTTTGATGCCAGTGGCTTAGTTATTCATTGGCTGACTTGAGAATGGACAAAACAACATGCAATGGAATATAAAACATTTTTAACCAGAACAGATTTGCACACCATATAGGTATTTATTAAAAGAATGAAAAGAAATCTATATTATTATAATGAAGGTAAATAAACCATATAAGCAAAATGACGGCATCATTCAATCAATCCATGCTGAAATAGAATAATGTTTCTGTAAACTCTGTTGCTCACTTTGTGGGCGTGCATGTTAATGCCGACTAAGAAGATGAACTCTGCCATAAAGAGACTGCAGCACAGATTCTTGTGTATGGTGGTGCGTGTGCTCTGGATCTCGCTGAAGAACCAGAAGGTAAAGATGCACATGAACAGGCAGATGAGGGAGATGACCATGCCCAGCTGTGTAATCCTTGTTAGGATGTTGTAATGGGCCACAAGCTGAGGACACAGAAAACATTTATCTTTGAGATTCAATTATCTACATTAACATCATAGGGGGAAAACAAGTCTTTTTGTTAAAGTTCCTGTTGTCAAGATTTACCAAAAGTACCAAGTACCAAAAGAAGAGGCGCGAGAGCGCGATTATTAAAAGATAAAAAAAAACAGCTTTTTCACGTTTCTTTCTTTTCTATTGTTGGCTCATAAATATGTAAAAATGACTGTTACCTGATTACGAGTTTGTAATTCCATTTAACACTATAGACGTAGTATGGTATTTACGGATGAATTGAGGATTTATAAGGACCTAACGTGAACCAATACAGATGCGTATTTACAAAAATGTACGTATGATTATATTTATGCATGCCAGAACTTAATTGCACACCAGAATTTTTGGCAGAAAAAATATGCCTCCAGTTAAGCCTTCTGTGGTGCGCTAGAGACTCACATTAGCCCGGCCAGAGGACATGAGGATGGCAAAATGGGTCAGGTGATTGCAGGTGCACGTGGTGTGGGAGCTGTTGACATGAGAGCGTTGGCAGCCAGCCAGTGCCCAGCGGCCCTCCATACTGCCCAGAGAATACTCCCAGAATGCACATTTTGTCATGTCCGCCACAGGATCGATGGGCTACCGTGACCAAGAGTGGAAACAGCATAATAAAAAAATACATATCGCAGAATATAGTGCTCATTTACTGCACAGTACAGTATACACAACACATAAAAACACCACTTGCACCTAGTGATTAATGATTATATCTATACTGTTTCTATTAGCATTCTTGCTTACATGTAAAGTAAAATTTACAAACTCAAAACTGCAAAAATGGGAAAGCAGACGATAAGAGGGAAGGTACCTCTGAATGCTTCAAAGTAAAAGTCACTTCTTCCAGGGGGTACAACTGAGGAGAACCTACTGCAGCTGCAATAACTTCTGAGTTTACTGTGACTGGACCAGCTGCAGCAAACCTTGAGTAATCAACCAATCCAGGGTCAATTTTGGGCTCTAAAATTGACCCAATATGTTTGTACTGAATAAATACCACAGAAACACTTCCTACAACAGAGAAAACGTATGACAATGAATGACACATTGTTTTTGAAAATTCTAATGAGTCAAATATCAGTATTCTAAGACCTCAAAAGACACCGGAATGTAGAAAACTCGCTGTCTGTTTGTTGTTTTATTAAATACAAGTCTTACCACTTGCAGCTGCTCCTTTTTTTGATGTTATCTCAATGGTATTTACTCCCAGTGAGACAGAGAGCTTCTTTTTCCTCTCCTGACTGTTCAGTGTGTAGAGTTTTAATTCTGCAAAATAAAGACACAAAACAGGCTGCACACCACAAAAAGAACAAAGAGAACTGGGTAAACAAAGGTGAGAGAGAGCCAAATAAAGTACTTCCAGAATTAGAAACTATCACCACTGCAGCACCTCCCATTGAGTTGGAAATTTGTGTGTATATATGTGTACTATCACTCTATCACACACACTAACAGACACAGACACATGAAACATTCACTAGAGCCAGGCCGGCTGATAAACGACCCACAGACATAATGCCTTTGAACAGATTGCCAAAATGCCTCTGAGTGTCATTGCATTAAATGACACTCTGATGGTTAACTTGATCGTGTGCTCATCACCATGTGTTTTCTATCGATGCTAAAATGGCATGAACAGTATGCTAACATCCACAAGAGGGCAGTAAAGTAGTGCCAAGAGAGGCACTACTGAATGCTACATACCAGAAACATGATTAATGTTATTTATACCGGACTGGACCAGTGGGACTGTGTGACCCCCAGGGCCGAATACTGTTTGCATAGTTGGCTCTTGTTATACACTATGGTGATAGTTTTAATATGGTATATTCTTTAGGTTAATGGCAACTCTTTGGAATAGCCTGAAGTAAAACTTGACATAGTGTAGCTGAGTAGAGCAGTAACACTGAAGTGACTTGGGTTGTGAATTGAATTTAGCATAGAGCTGACAACTTTGTTTGAGTCAACTATCTATGAGAAAACCTACATGCTCACACAGACACACAGAGATGTCTGTAATGAAAGTAGCTGAAGCTACTAGTCTGTTTGTTGTCTTATTAATTACAAGTCTTACCATTTGCAGCTGCTCCTTTTTTTGATGTTATCTCAATGGTATTTAGCATAGAGCTAAATGTTTAGCTAAATTGTTTTATGCAGCGTGACTGTACATTTTTCAGGAAGCAATTAGGCACATACACACATTTAAGCTCTCCTGGGCACTAAATGTACAGCTACTTACTATGCCTATTAGAAAGACCTGTGACTGATCACTAATAGAATCTTAGCAGAAGGTAGAATCATTTAATATATTTAAAGGTCCTTTAAAATTTTTAAAGTAGCTTTACATGTCTTCTTCTGTAACTTAGTTTGCTTCATGTCTTTAGGTAGCTTTAGTGTAGTAATGCTTCATCTGATGTGTAGTAACTGGTAGCTAAGTTAACTACATTTTCTGAGTAGCTTGTCCAACGCTGTTCACAGACACACAGACACAGATACACACATACACACAGCTCACACACACACACACACACACACACACACACACACACACAAGCAGACTCAGAGACAGATGTAACTGTCATTGTGGTCTTACCCATGTCTCCCTCGTTCACCTCCAGTCTGGTAGTGTTGCTGCTGATTTTGGACAAGGCAAGAGTTCCCTGCTCCACAGAGTGGAACAGCTTGGTCATTGTAACCTCCCGCTGATGCTCTTCAATCCGGTTCCATGCCTCCAGTTCATTATTTTCTACAAGATTGTTCACTGTCTTCACAAAGGCCTGCAAAGTAATATGAGAAGAAGATTTGCATTTTTTTAAATTAAATTAGTTTGAAAGCAGAACTCTTCTTCCTCTTTACACAATTGTCCACATAGCACATAGTATTTGGACAATTCTGTGAAGTTTTTTTCCTTATTGCTTAGACATAACCAGTGATTCTTTCTGAAACTAGACCTTTAGCACTGCAAAAAGACAGGATTTGTTTAATTACATATGGACAGTATTGGAACAGAGAGTGAAAGAAGCGTAAGAATCAAAAGAAAAGACAAGGAAAGATACTAGGTGCATGAGGTTTGAGATTGAATATTGCAGTAAAATTTCAATAAATGATTGATGTTAGTTAACACATGCCTTACAAGTCAGTCATCAGTGTCTAACATATAAACCTTAAATTAAAGTGCTAAAAAATGAGTTTGTGTAGAGTTAGGAAATCAGGCATAGTTTCAAAAAAAGTAAAAAATCTGTAAATTTGTTTTGCTAATTTTAAACACTTGCTAAAAGTTGTGAAAGCTGTTGGGAATCAGCTTTGTTAATTCTTTGCTATATGGACAGTACAAAAGAAAAAATTACGTATGTGTTGTCTATTGAATTGACTTATAACCAAATCAAGGTTGCAGACCGTAATGGCTTCCTTTACAGGGACCTCCTGATCGGAGTAAGTTTTGCTTCCAAAGTTACTGGCTGCGGCAGAGAGGGCCTCTGTGTAGACAATGACATCCACGGGGCTTAGCTCGCCTGATGTCTGTTTCTTCATCTCCTCCAGCTGCTGGGGAGGGTTTAGACTGCTGATCTGCGAAAGCAAGTGAGAGGAAATACAATCACAAAAAACTCAGAAGAAGGAACGGTTCTGAGATCCTGTGTGCCATTCAGGAAGGGAAAAAAGGCGACCTCAATATGTGGGGAAAAGCTAATGAAATAGTTACACTGCTCTCCTTACAGTTATTTACAACAGGATTTGCTGCCATGATTTATAAGCCGTGTTTATTTTTTTAAGCCTACCTCACATCAGCTGACTTTCATCATGTTAATTCGTGCACTAATGTTATTGCGCTGTGATCTTTTTCTCTCGTGAAACAAAAAAAATGTCTGTGTCTTGACCTGTTTTAATTCTTTCTTTGCTGTGGACTGGCTGAAGATGTGTTTTCTCTCTTGCAGTAGCAATGATTCTTACTGTTTCTAAACATCAGAGGGCAGCACATGCATGTGAAATATTCACATTCACAAATCCAAATGCCTCTTAGAATTTTGATTCTTTTCAAGAAGCTTAGAGTTTAGCTTATGTATGATAAAAAAAGAAACATTTTTCAGTGAGTGAAACTTACATTTTGTACAGTGGTTCTGACTCGGGCTGATAAACATTTTATATCCTCATGACAGTTGGGGACAGGGTTCACTGGAACACAAGATGGCAGATTGGCTAAATAACAGTGATAAACAGTTCAACTGTTAAAAACAGTTTAAAGAGAATCAGTTTATTTTACACATTACACACAAAGAATTTGGTCTCTGCATTTGTCACATCCATGAATTAGTGAAAGCAACAATAAGGGGTTAATTGCCTTGCTCAAGGGCACTGCAGTTGTGGTCCTCTGCTAGGTGATTGCAGCAGAAACCCCATTGTTTCCAAGCCTTAAGCCCTAACCTGTAGTACACAGCTGCCCCTTAACATATGAACACTAACCAGTCTTTCAAATGTTAAATTAGAAAGGTAGAAATGGCATGTACTTAGGCAAGTTGTTTGCGGGTGTGGTTGAAATAACTTGGCTCCAGTTGATGAAATATAACTTCTTTGACACGAACAGTGAAAAGACCCATTCATGTTATGGCAATTGGAGAATGGTCCACATATTTTGGTTTGCTTGCATTCATTGATATCTGCAGAATAAAAAAGACACCTCAGTCAGATTTTTGATGATTAATGAACTCAGTCACAGTTCTTTATATACACAGCACACAGTCCATGCTCATAAGCTTATGTACAGTAGTCTTACATACAGTAGCCTAGATGTTTAATTTTAATGAGGTGTGTTATTGTGCATTTTTGCAAGTCTACTCCTACAAGCCAGCACTGCACAGCACTGGTTACACATCCATCATCAACCTCACTCTGGACACAACCTCACTTGGATCAGTTGGCACAAACACCCTCCTGTTATTGCCGGTATCAGTGCGTTTAATATATCTTTGCATGAGTGCGGACATAAGATCTGAAGGTTCGAGTGGATTATGAGGTCTACAATAAACCAATTCTATAGCCATTCACTGTGTATGGTAAAGCT